>CM062271.1:11055206-11630938 GCA_031216635.1 Dissostichus eleginoides | reverse complement strand
TTGCAGAAAACTGAGAAAATAATTCAACCTTGGAAAGGGAAAGCTCTCTCATTACAGGGAAAGATTACATTAATTAATGCTCTTGTGATTCCACAGTTTGTTTATCTTTTAATTTCACTTCCCTCCCCAGAGGCGTCTTTTTTTAAAAGCTTTGAACAACGAATGTTTAAGTTCATCTGGAATAATAAGCCTGACAAGATAAAAAGGCAATATATATATAATACACTTGAAAATGGTGGACTAAATTTAAAAAATTTGGCAGCAATGAATTCATCCTTAAAAGCATCTTGGATTAATAAGATTTACCATAATAGTCTTTGGAGAACAAGTCAGAACTTATTTTCGGGGCATTTATTTTTTGACTGTAAACTGTTTCCCTTTTTCCAATTAAAATCTCACCACTGTGAATGGTTATTCAAAGAAATATTAGCAGACATTTCACCATTTGTTAGAGATGCATTGAAGGCTTGGTTGAGTTTCCAGTATTACCCCCCAGATACACCAGAAGAAATCCAAAATCAATTAATATGGTTGAACTCAGAAGTTTTAATAGATGGAAAACCACTACTATGGGAAAGTCTCCTGAGAAAAGGAATTATTTTCATGAATGATTTACTAGATAGCACAGGTCATTTCATTTCATATCAGTGTTTTTGCTGTATGTATGGTCAGATATGTGATTTCCTTCACTTTAACCAGCTGCTTTCAGCTATTCCAACTAACTGGAAACGTAAATTAAAAAAAGATGGAAACCGACAACAGGTCTGTACACCTCATACAAGAAGTCAGAAATGGCTATCAAAAATGAAAATAAATAAAATAATTTATAATCACTGCTTACAGAGCAGGGGCCTTACTGCTTTTCCTCATGCGGTCTGTTCTTTCTGGGAAGAGGAATTTAATATTCTGATACCCTGGAAACAATTTTTTAGAACCATATATAAAACAACAATTGATTCCTATTCAAGAATCTTCCAACTGAAGATCTTTTACAAGATTATTGCTACAAAAAAACAACTTAACACCTTTAATATCGAACCGTCACCACTTTGTAGATTCTGTGAGGAGGAAGAGGAAGATCAGATGCATTTATTTTTTTATTGTCCATACGTTGCAAGACTGTGGACTGAGATTCAAAATTGGCTTAAGACACTTTATATTGATTTTGCATTTACTCCCTTTGGTCTTTTGTTTGGCATTTTGGATCAGGACAATACACAGTTGATGAATACAATTATTCTTCTGGCAAAAATACTTATTTTTAAATCTCAATCAAGAAAGAATCTGAATTTAAGATGTGTGAAAAGTAGATTAAAAACACAATTTATTTTGGAAAGGATGATTGCCACAAAGAATCAAAAGGTGGCTCATCACACCATAAAATGGGAAACAATCAGCTCCAGCGAAGAGTGGGATTAAAAGGAATAATAAATGTTTTGTTTTATTTTGATGATATTGGATTATCAACCCAATTTTTGGTTTGTTTATGAAATGTTGAAGTGACCAACTGACTGTATTTTATTTACTATTTTTTTTTGTTTTGTTTTGTTTTGTTTCTTTCTCTGTAACTTTAATTTTTTGTCTGAGATAGGAATGTCTCATTTTGTCATTATAATGTCCATGTTGTGTGTCTGAAGCCTGTACAATAAATAAAAAAAAAAAAAAAAAAAAAAAAACTATAAAACAACAATACTGTAGAATAACAAAATGAATGCCGTGAATAAACCGAAATACACGTGTTGAAGTGGTTCGCTGCTGATTACGATTGTATTACAGCAATAAGCTATAGAAACTTATACCAATGTATTCTTGTTAACAGCAGATATAAATAGGGACGCTTGTATGTTAAAAACGGCATGCCCTACAGCCATAGTCACTAATAGGCAGGCCCGGAGTGGACACTGTGCTTTTTGGACGTGTCGTGGACCTTTGAGTGGATGACAATTATCACATTTTGAGAGAGCATTTCCATTATAAGTGCCTGAGAATTTGTTGATTATTGGTGTAGCGACCCGCGGACCAAATCCTGTGGTCTGTCCACGCTGTAAATCTCACGTGGCTTACTCTGCCAAGTCAAATCTGGGATTTTTAATGAGCATTGTGAAAGCAGGATAGACATGGAGGATCATAACAGAGAGATTAATTAATGAGAGAAAAGTAACTTCAATTGGAGTGCTCTGAAAAGACGAAAGTAGACATTGAAAATAGAGCTTTCACCTATGAATGTATCCAACGGGTAGTTCTGAGACCATGGGGATTATTAAAAGCGACAAAGTGCTACTAGGCAAAGCACACATGTGTACATCCTGACCATGTTCTGCTCCACATGCAGATGTTAGCCAGTTTTCTCTAATATGAAGATTATAAAAAAACAAATATGGTTCCAGGCTCACAAATGAGCAGCTACACATCTATGAATGAATCGCTCTTACCCCAAGCCCAGATTTAAAATCTTAGCAGGAAAAGATGATTTCTCTCACTGAATAGAAGATCAGGTGAGGTGTGGGATATAACAAAGAAAATAAAGAGAACATTGGTCAGGCCTTTTATTGTTAAGATGTGTTGAGAATATTTATTTTACAATAGATTGAGAGTGTTAAATATAAACTGAAGTTATCAAAAAAGAGAAAAAATGGAAATAACTACACTAGCATGCACTTTTAATTAAACATTTAACCAGCTGCATACTAGTGATATGAAAAGATGAATACAACTATATTTCATGGACTAACCAGTACATATTTGTAGCTGCTAAATTCTTCAAAAGCTAGTCACTTACTGTGTCTGCTGCTTGGTGCTCAGCAGGAGGTTGATTGTTGTCCTTTTAAATCATTTGTTTTTGGTTATTAAAGACCATGATCAGCGGGGCACTTGAAAGTGCTCTCTGGTGGATAAATGATGTTATGCCTCATTGTTTCTAATCTACACACAATAAATACGTGTCAATTAATTTGTTACTTATGGTCTGAGGTAAACACAGATGCCAATATCTCTTTAAACAGAGTTGTCAATCTTTGACAATTAAACATATTTTCTTAAACAAAAGAGTGGCACAACTTTGCAGCACTAAACATACATTACTTCATACCAAATAGGGATGCTCCGATCGGGAATTTTGGGGCCGATCGCCGGAATCATTATCGGCCGATACCGATCCGATCGGGTGGGTGGGGGGCAGGGCTATGGGGATCTTCCATTTAAAGTGATGTTTAATCGGATTTCTGCTTCACACATGTTGCATACCGCTATTTTATTGTCTTTTTCTTAAAATACTCCCAGACCGGTGAAGCCATTTTGGCGAGCTTGTTTTGCCGCGCACAGAGAAAAGTATCATGTATTTTACGTCATGTGATCGGCTCTCCTGATCGGCCATTATAGAGAGCACCGATCGATCGGCCGAGAGTGAATATCGGCCGATAACGATCGGCGGCCGATCGATCGGAGCATCCCTAATACCAAATACAAATCTTGGTGGATGTACCCGTAAGACATAGGCAGGTAAAGCACAAAAGTGGCAATGACATAACTTGATTCACAGGCATTACTTACAGTTATTAAATGACAGAGAAGGGCATGTTCTCATGGACTTTTGACTGTGGCGCATTACCAATCAAAGCCTTTGGCATTTTAATTAAGCCATCCAAAGCTATTATTTTCATTGTCAACAAAGTCTCCTGGAAGCAAAAGGGATCATCTTTGACACCTCTTAAATATACTCCAGAGATAGAGGTAGTGATCTTTGCTGACAAGAACAATCATTTCAATTTCAATTGAAGCTAGAATTACTGCAACAGTTAACCCCTGTTCCCTAATCCTATCATTCACCAGACTCACTGTTATTGCCACACGCATGAAATGTCCTGGTGAAATGTATGACAAGCAGCCATCTGACAGTTTGACACACATTACACAGTGAAAAGAATACACACTGACTCACAAAGACCTCTCAGAGTCTATGGAGCAAAGGCACTGTGAAACACATGATGTGAGATATGCTTCTGCGATACATATCATATTGCTCCAAACATAGCAAGACTGCATGTCAGCAAACAAATTGAAAGCTATATTTTCATGCGGTTACTTCTTTATTCTCCTTCTACAGCCGGGCTGCATGTATAATGCACAGATCTGCCACTCCGCTGCTGGAAAAACACAGATGGATGGACCCTGGATGTCGAATTCACTTTGAAGTTTAAACAACATGCTGGTGGTGTCCTACACAGACCTCAGCACTGTGAATGTTAACGAGGTTGGAGTATGAGCGAACGTCTCATGGCTAAAACACTGTAAACATCGCTGCCTACAAGCCGGGAGGATGCAGGTCAGCAGGTTGCACAGTATGATGACACTCTACTACACTAGTAGTGGATGTTTACTTTGTGAACTCTATGTCTAAAACTGAGTGTTTTATCTATGTTTTAACCATTCTGTGTCCAAATCCCCCCACAAGGAAACTGTCAGATTAGTAGATTTTGGGAGTTTATTTCAACAGAAGTTGAGTATAAGCTGAGGAGTGCTAAAAGTTGTTTTCACACTAATGGACTGCAACAAATCCTCCCAATATCTGTAACTAGCAGTCTATTTTGCCTAAAGATTTGTCAGCGCGATGTTGCCCTTGGTTTGAGGGCTGGGAAGAATCCGCTCAGCTAATTTTCCTGCTTCCACCCACACCTCCTTGTACGGGGTGCATCGCCTCTCTCAGCCAATGGAACGATCAACACAGGCTGGGATAATCCCCATTGTGCTAATCTGAGAGAATAGCCTCTGGGATGCCACGAAATGTATTTGCCTAAAAAGGTTAGCTTTGCTGCTCAGCATGAACTCCCTGACCACAAAACATAAACAAACTGGCTTTTAGTTATCTTGTCATTCAGAATGGCCTTACCTCAACAAAGCAGCCATGATTTTAATTGAAAAGGACTACATTTGGCCTGAAAGAGGTGAGTCATAGAGTTTTGTCCTGTTCTTCCCTGAAGGTTTCAACATGACACATGACACTAGTTTAAGGAGGCATTAAGCCGACAAAAAGGACTTTGGAAAAAGCAAAATGCTTTAGAGGTGAGCAATTAAATTATTGCTCGACATTAGTGTGCAGATTTAATTCTGTTGGATGAAACTATTCTGCATCAGGCCACATGAAACATTCAGGTTTGGACAGTTTTGGACTTGCTTACAAAAGTATTCATATTTAACAAGCTTATATAAGCTTAGTAAAAATGCAAATTGAATAATTGTCACATCCAAAAGCTATGTTTATTAGTATGATTGAATACCAGCCTTTGGCTGCATAACTATTTCTACTTTTGTGATTATGTTATTCATAAATTCAATAGTCTTCTTGCTTATTTTGCATTAATTATCACGCAGGGCAAAACCTGCACAAGCACAAAATAACTATGACCTAAAAATATAACAGACTCGTTTTTTTGGCATCGCACAGCAAACTAGTCTGCATTTAATTTTCAACATGGCTTCCAACACCCAAGTGTAAACACTCAGTAATCCTCCATTATCGCCTTGGTTCTTAACAACACTCAATTAACGAGTAGAGACTTTATTTTACAACAATTCAAGGGGTCTTTACACTATAGGGGTCCCTGGAAGGATGACAACCTCACACACATGCTGCCTCTCGGGCAGACTGAGGAGGCAGTTTCATGAGGAGGGTGCTGCTATTATCACCAAAATGGAGCTGTGCACTGTGCTCTGCTGAGTGCGATTTCATGATGCAGTTGCAGGAAAAACATGACTCTTTGTCCACAGAATTTTAAAAAGAGGACATTAAGCAACACAGTTGATGTACTTATGTGTTACTCCTTTGAGCAGTAACTTCAGATCATCCCCCCTGTAACTGATATTTTGCAGTCAATCTCGATTTAACTTTTAGCTCAGCCTTTTCCTCATTTATTTCCATTAACCTGCAATAATCCCTGTATTCAAAGCCTTACATGCCTCACAGTAGGTTCACTCATTGTAGTTACACTAGAAAGAAGACGTTTGGCATCATCACCATTTACTCAGGGTTCCCTGTTCTGGTTCCTTTGATTTTCAAATGGTACATTTTCAAAAGGTAAATCAAGTATGTCCAATATTTTCTTATCAATGGCCATTTCTTTAGTTAAACTAAATATGTTTCTAATTAAATGGGGGCTCAGGAAAGAAAGAAGAAAACATTTAGCAAAACAGGTATGCTAACATTTTTGTTCCTCCATTTTTTTACCTTCAATTCGTATGACCTGTCTAATGAACCTGACAGCTCAACTTTATTCTTGATCAATATGCGATGATGCTGTACTATTCTCTGCTGCTACAAAGTGCACTGTGAGATTTCGTGGTTCTGTCTATTGTGTGGCTGTGTACCTAAAACTCAAGTCCAGCTATGTTGTGTCGGGTGGAAATATGTGTTTTTGAGGAAGACTTTGCCACGTACAAAAGACACACACACACACACACACACACACACACACACACACACACACACACACACACACACACACACACACACACACACACACACACACACACACACACACACACACACACACTTCTGTTTAAAGGAAGCTGCTGTGTGTCCCACAGGATGATTATTGTTTCAAGAGGTTGAAAGATTGTTGACTTGTTGACTGAGAAAGTCATTCCCCCTGTGACTGGGTGTCGGGAAACATTTTGCTGCCAATCCCACATGCCAGCCAATCACTTGACCACCACAGCATCCTACTAAAAATCAATAGCAACAAAAAAACCTCTTTGGCATAAGGTTTTTTGCGATATCAAAAAACCATTTAGTCTACCCATTTATCCCAAGAGATGATAGGATGTAGTTTGTAGCGGGACATAATCCCAAAAGTCCAGGCACATAAAGGTTTTCCGGTTCAAAATTTGACCCAGGAGAAAAAAAAGTAAATCTAACTTATAAGTAAAGTGGCACATGATGCACGAGAATACATTTACCATGGAATGCATTATTATTCAACCCCTTATTTGAATCCTACAGATAAGTACCTTCAAAAGAGAGATATCAATTATGTCTAGGCTGATACTGGTCACAAAAGGTGTTTCATGCCTCACTGTGGATGTAAGTGCAAAATGCAAAAGCCTATCTGAAACCAACTAATTTTCCTTCGGAGATTGGGTATCCCTCATTCAGGCAATGATTGGATTTGTGACATGCTCTCCACTTAGGTAAAAAGGAGTGTAATTATGGGCTTGACCTTTAGGGGCATTTTTCCGCATCGAATCCTCTTAACAGAATTCTAAAGTGAGAATAAAGCTGTGATTGGTCGAGTTTTGTACATTTAATAGACTGCACTTCTATTTTGTGGGGTTAACTCATCTTGCGCTGGTGAACAAGAACAAATCAAGGGGCTTCTTTTATTATAAATCCAACCACGTTTTTAGGAGGTAAGGGAAAGTTGGAGATCCAGGCTTAGAGGGTTGTTTTTTTATCTCCTGGCTTTTAAAGAAATAAGACGAAGTGAAAGAGATACTTCTCATAATATCACATCAAAATTAATACTTAATTGAATTACATTTTAGGTACAATGTGCGAGCTATGGTCAGAATTTTGGTTTCAAAACATGAAAGAAAAGGTACAACACCACCAGCTGGACTGTATTGTGCACCACCTATGGTTTCACAAGGATCAAATGAAACCCTCACGGACATATAGATACAGACTTGGCCTTTAGTGTATTTTATTGCAGTGTGTTTGTTCTTTTAAATAGTTATAGTCTTACTATGAACACCAAAGTGAATTATAATGAATGATGAATCTATTTATTGTTTTCTTTAAAACGTCTAGTCTCAAATTCTACTGGATAACCAATATACTGTAAGATTTTTGAATTTTTAACTAGTTACCGTATCATTAAATCAGATCACAAAAAAAACATGGACATCCAGTAGTATTGGATTTACTATTGGAAGAAGATTAAAGCTGATCATTAATTGGATAATTAAAGGTGGGGTAGGTAATTCACTTCAGAAACACTTTTTGTTATATTCCATGGAATGCTCTTAACATCCCGATAGTAATGAATAAATTACATGCTTTGATAAATACATAAAAAATATTTCATCTGTGGAAGCCGTGGCGCTGTAAAAAGCACGACCAATCATCTGAGCCGGCCCGGCTAAAATAACTGGATGGCCTACCTGCCTGTCAACCTTCCATCTGTGCACAAACTTATCTCGTGCCCTCATTGGTCATGTGCGCGTTCGTGTGTGTTGGAGGAGGGGCTCTGTGAGTAAGTCTGAAGGAAGGGGCAGATTTTTTTCAGCTGCATACTTTCAAATTCTAGCGCACTCGAGCTGGTTTCTCCATTCTTACCTACCCTACCTTTAAGCAGCAATTATATTTACAGAGAAAACTGTGACACAAACATAATTATCTTTCTCTAAATGATAAGTAATTGTTACTGTTTATACGAAAAACTTCATTTTCAAGTCTATAAATTGGACAAAATTGGAGCTTGATGAAAATCGTGAAGATATCTAAAACTGCTGTGGCTTGAAAAGTACTTTATATCAGTGTTACAGAACATTTGTGTGAGAAACAGAGCCTCACACACTCACACACTGTGTACAAGAGAGGTGCTTGATTGAGTGATGCTTTATTGTTTCTGACAACTCAGTCTTTAATGTGTTTTTGTCACGGTGCACTATTTACTAGAAAGTCAGACATTCCCTTTAAAGTGTACTGCGATTAGATTTTGTAGCACAAGACAGACCATATGTAAACAAACTCTAACACAGACTTTTTGTGTGAATGTGTTGGTACCTTTGCTCCAGCAGCTGGTATCATAGTGATACCAACATCAATGTAGGCATTTTCACTTATTATAGAAAGATGAAATTGCATTCTTGCATGCAGAGAGCACTTGACTCTCTGAGGCAGTCAGACATCATTTAAGTGTCTCGTTCTTTGACGGCCTCTTTTCTGGGGGCCCTGTTGGCAGGGGTCACTGTCCTCCCGGTACACCACACTTGCTGCCCGCGTGACTGATTCTGAGCTGCGGATCTGCACAGAAAGCTGTTTGGATAACTGTCAGCTCTCCTTCTCTCTCATCGCCATCAAAGATGAAGGGTCATTTTTCTCCATCTCACCGTGTCTCCCCTCAAGACGTCTCCCTCCGAAATGCAGAGGGATGACTTCCTTGCCACTCTCCCACAAGCTTGTAACAGATGACTCATTTTTGAATGACAGACAATCCAGCGTCTATACTAGCAATGCCATGAAAACCCATACTTCGGTACAAAGTCAATGCCGAAATGTTTTCAGCGTGACAGTACTAATTTTCTAGAGTACCACAGATACCATTTATTCCTCCAGGGCTTCAGATACACGTCCCATAAAATAAATCTGTGTTCAAATCGGCATGAGGAAGGAAAGCTGGTTAACATTAGCTATTAGCTCTTATCAGAAGTCAAATGAAGTTGAATGAAGTTGTCTTCAAGCTCTGTTCAGAAGAAATTAGTATTTGGCAAACTAAATTATTAGTTGTTATGATTTAGTCCTGTAAAAGTTCGTTTTTGTGAGACCCATGAATAAATAAAGTTGTTAGAAAAAAAGGTTTTTACAGGAAAGTAAAAATGTCGCTTCCTAACAAAAAACAGAATGCAGACTTAATTAATTCTGTATAAATGGAATTTGCGTGTGCACCACGAACATTACCTTCTTACGTACATTTATTTCCCTGTGATGCCTTGATAAACAAAAAGTTAAACCTACAATCCAACCGCATAAGCAGCAGAGCAGACATTGAGGATTTCACAGCTGTGCCTGCTGGCATGGGAGCATACTGAAACTTGTCTCAAACGTGGAGTTACACAGCGCCCCAGACAATGCCAAATATTATAGCAGCTTCCCCTCCTCCAGTAGCCTCCATTTGTCATCCTCAGCCAGAGGACTCCTAAGCATCTTTCCCTTTGGGTGAGAGATTGATGGTGACCTCAGCTCAGTTTATCGAGCGTCCACCTACTCTTCTTGCTTTGCGAGTACTAACCACGCAGCCTCGCCCTCCTACGGTCCACCTCCTCTCTCTAGCTGCTGTGAGGCGGACAGATGTCTGCTGCTTTGACAGGTAGCCTGGACTACAATGATATGAAGAGATTCCTGTTCTTTATAATTTTCCATTTCCAGGATGCACTCTTTGACTGTTGCCTGTGACAGATAAGGTGCAAGGACCCCGTCTGACGCACTCTGATGACCTGTTTGTCAAAAAAAACATTATTTCAAACTCACAGTGAACACACTGCCTGACTCTCAAATGACTCAGTGTACAAAAATGTGAAAACTGTTCAACACTTTTATCTATAAAAAAGCTTTGACAGATGTTATATCAAACTATTTGAAATTTGCCAAAAATATATTTCAACGCAACACTCAAAACCAAATCTTCCATATGTTGCTTTATTTGACATTCACATATCTGCAGTCCACTGAAAAAGCACACTACAAATTGTAACACACCTTGAACAATCACACATCGCAGCCATGCTGACAAGGAATGATTGATTTTTTAAATAGAGCCGTTATTGATCCTTATCCAGGATGTAAATGAACGCCTCCTCGACATGGCTCCTGACAGCCTGCGCCTGTTCTATTAGGGAGATGAGAGTGAACGTGTGGAAAAATGAAGGCCATCTGTCTTGATGGTGCCATGTCCTCTGTATGCTGTGTCTGATGTAAACAACTCAATTTTTCAAAATATGACGAACATTGGACTGTCATAACACTGAGACCCTCAGCCTCTGTGAAGCAACACTTGGCAACCTCTGACTGATTTTGGCCTATCAAATCTATTTTAAGACACAACTTTATACTTCTTTTATGCAGTGATCGGTCTCAGATAATAAAAGTTTCAAAGGTCGGTGGACTCTGTCTCTGCAAATTACAGTGGCAGAGTAACATGCTTGACTTGAAGTGTATGCTCAGTTAATAATATCCTACATCACAGTGTCGAGACTGAGCACATGCCCTTATTATCCCACTCGGGGCACAAGGACAACTCCTCCTTCAGACATATGCTGCCAGCATACAACCCTATCTGCTCTATCAAGTGCCCACTCACTCAGTCAATGGCCGCCTAATCAGGCAGGTTAGGCAAATGTAACTACAATTACTTTATATTGTATTACTGACAAAAACTCAGAGAATATGGAGATTTCTTGGAGAGGGTGACTACAAAGCAAAGGCAACTTTTTCAACAGAAAGTGGAGTCATAGGAGAATAATCCAGTAAAAAGACGAGTTCAAGAGTTTTAGCAACAATCTTTCTCAGATAATAAACCATAATAGGGACAATCCAGGACGAGCCTTGTTAAAAAACTGGTTCTTTTGCAGTTTGAATAAAAACACACAATTATGTCTGCCCAGATGGGTGCAAGTCATGTAAAATAACTGAACAAATATTATGACACATTCATTGAGTTAAATATAATCTTATATTAAAATAAATCACTCCAATGGGAATGCTAAAACAGGCCAGAGGCGGAAAATGGAGGGGGGTCAATGGCCATTCCCACATCCTGATCCTACCCCCATACTTCAGGCACAACCATCTTCAAACCCCAGCCTTAATTTTGATGTCAAGTACACATCTTTAAAGTATTGTAACACAGTCGGACAAGGACATGAAATGGGGGCATAAAGTCAAACTCAACATCGGTCTTTATTAACAAATGCACACCTGTAAGGGTATGTGACTGCATGTTGCAGAGTTAGGTCAAAATTAACCCATAAGAACCCGGACCCAGTGTGCGAAATACCCGTCAATAATCGGGGGGGTCCCCATCTCCCGTTTATTGCGCAATATACCGGTCGAAGATTTCTCAATATGCAGTAGGCGGCTTACTCTAGGGGGGTCCGGGGGCATGCTCCCCCGGTAAGATTTGTTTTTAAATTTTGGAGTCAAATGCATCAATCTGGTGCATTTTGAGGGGAAAATAAAGAGACTAGATGTAGACAGACAGTCCCCCTGTTTGAGGCAGACCCACATTTGCGCAGCGTTGCGTTCACAATACATACAAAAAATAAAGAAATCCTCAGGCCAACAGGCCACTTAACAGGCCAGGCCATCGGGAAACTTCCCAGTCCTCCCGATGGCCAGTCCGGGCCCAATCAGTAGTCTATAGCAGCGTTTCTCAACCGGGGCGCCGTCTGGCGTCTTCAGGGGTGCCGTCAAATAATTCTATATTCTGACGTTCATATGAATGAATGAATGAATACGCGACCGTTAAAGAGCCGTCTGTTTTCGATTCTATGCGAGGAAATGCTTTTGCCAGCCAAAATAGATTATATTTGTGAACAAATGTTTTGAATTATGAATACATAGTAAGCTTAAAAACATTTTAGTGACCATTGCAAGTGACAAATAAATATTATAATTTGAGACCCCCCTCAAATGTTGCTGTTGAGGCTTTCAGGGGGGCTCAGGTGTTAATCGGGGGGGTCGAGCTCCCCCGGACCCCCCCGTATTTCGCACACTGCCCGGACCCATTTCAACTTTTGGTAAAATTAAGGGGAACATAATTTAGACTAAGAACCCCCCCCTAGTGTCAAAGATCTGAAGAGTCACATATATGTCACATTGGGCTTTAATGGTCAAATAACTCTTATTTATAACTTAAATTAACGAGGATGATTTTTTGCTTTAAATTAGATTGAACATTCTTTGAATTGAAGAATAAAGAATATATTAACTAAATATAATTGAATCAGCTAAATTAATTGAGCAGATCATAATCATATTTCTAATTGTGCATATATGTCACTTTGGGTTTACTGTGAAAGTTTAGGGTTAAAGTCCCGATGTGACATCGGTGTCACAGCGATGTTTGTCTCATTTGTTTCATATCAATTTGATCAAGAAATGTTTACACTACAGGTTAAATGTAATAAAGGACATGTTATGTAAGCATTTTAATTCTTAAATGGCTCTGAAATGTAGCTAGTTCTGTCAGATGTGTTAGTCTGGCACATGGACATCTTGGACATGTTGTCATGGTAACACAAAATCACATGTCCTGGACCATGACCCACCAGACTGTTCAGGGTGTGTCACTTAGGGACTTCATGAGATAAAAACAAGGCTAAAGCTGTATGAGGAACTTTCCAGAACATTTAAAGTTCATGTGACACCCGTCGTATCACGGTGGGTCCTTATGGGTTATAGTCAAGATTGAAAAAGTACGTTATCCGAGCAAGGGGCCAAGGGGTCATTGGCCCACCCTACACTCTGGCTGGTACAAGCTCATTTCTGTCACAGAATAAAAGAGAACAATATTTTGAAAAAAATCCGATCTGGGCTCAGGTAAACCGTTTATATTAACAGCTGAGTACATCCATTGGTATGTATGAAAGAGATTGCTATGCACTCCAATTTAATAAGGATATTATGAGAACATGCTTTTGCTGAACTGAATCAACATCTCAGGAATTTCCAGAATAAATGGTAATTTAACCGAGGCCTGAGAACTTGACATTTTGTTAAATGGCTGCAATTTGCCACTATCGTTGTCCCTACTGCAAACATCACACTTTCCCCCCTATATTGTTCACACAAAACGATCAATAAATAGCTCGCCTTGGATTTCACAACCAATAGCTCTACAGCGGAGAAAAAATGAGGATAATTCTATTGAAAATAAACTATAGTTTTATGTCACATTTATTCACCTCTACAGAAAGAAGAAGTTAGGTTTTATCTTGAGGCATTCAGATGCAAGGTTAAATCCTTCAAGCAATTTGTAAATGAAAATAAACTGCTTTACGATTATGACATGTCAATAGTGACCGTAGTTTTTATGTGGCACTTTATGTACCAAAGACATTCAAGCAGTGTTTTCCCTATGTTGTAACCTAAAGAACATATTAACTGTGTTAAAAATGTAAAATGAGCTCTAAAATGTTTACAGCGATATCAATTGATGTTTAATGAGAAACTGCAAAACTATGTTCATGCTCAGTATCCCAGGAAGTCAGGGTACATTTTCATAATGATAGGCAATTATAGAAAACTATTCTGTCACTGTGGACTCACTTTAGTATGATTGTTACTCCTGAGTAGGATGTCATTTCATGCGATTTCAATACACAATACATGATATACAATTATTTGCAAATGTGTTTTTTCGTATGTACAGAGATTATGATGCTCACAGTCAGACAGAAGGACTGCTGTCTGCTCCCAGATGGTTTATGTGCATGTATTAACTACTAGCATGGGTGGGCAACACATTTAAATGGAAGGGGACATCTATGGCACTGGGAACCTTTTCATTATAGCTGTGATGTCCTATCAGAAATGACAAGGGAGTTGGTTTATGTGTCTGTTTTCACTGCCAATAAATAAACCATGCTTTTGCCTCTGTCAACAAAATACTCAGTTGCAAAATCCCAATTGTATACATAAAACCTGAAACAAGAATATACATAGTCTGTTTCCTAAAAAATAATATGTCTATAAAGCTTTGTACATTTATGGCGCATTTCCACTACAGAGCGGAGCGCGGTTTCCGTTTTTGGTTGCGTTTCCACTAGGGGTAGTTCCGGCTAGCGGGTACTTTTTCACAGTTTTTCTGGCTCTCCAAAATCGAGGTTCTTTCCGGGCCAACAACCGGGCTGAGTATGCTAAACTAGAGAGAATCGCTGGCAACCACAACAAAATGAACATATTTTACCGTGATTTAATTGTAATACACGTTTCAAAATGATGCCGAAGTAACAACATACTGATACCGGTTAGTAAAAACCATGAATTAATGCTTTGACAAGTCTGCAGACAGACGGCAGGCGAAAAAACTTTTAAAATGCGTGTTTTCTGAATGGAGATTGGCTAAGCTAACGCAGTATATGCTCCGACCGTCCACACTCACAACAATGGCCTATACAGACATAAATAAACCAGCGACTGTATTCGCCATGACACAGACAGTCTGTGGTTTGTACTTGTTTAACTTTTGTCTAGTTTCTGAACAGATATGAGGAGCTGTGAGCTCTGAGGGCTAACAGCTAACGGCTGATGTTGGTTTTGTGTTTCACATTGAAGATGACGTCACGGCTCCACCTACACTGCGTTACTATAGTTACTACCCCAGTTCCTAAACTGTAATGGAAACGCAGCATAAAGTGAGCCTGGCCTACCAAGGCCTAACTATACCGTACTAAGCCGTGCGAGGCCCTGCAGTGGAAATGCGCCATTACTGCACTTAAATTACAGCAGTGACCTTGCATCCTCACAACATCTTAAATGTTTATAATGCAAAAGGTGTACTTTTATTACAGTATAATACTTAAAAACCCAACAGGGATGTAAATAGTGACAGTCTTTTATATACTATCTTCTTACAAATAGCAGAGCAGGGGGTTTTGCTGCATGAGCTGAGGCTGTCTTCCCTTTGGTAGGGCAGTAACTGTAAAATGACTGCCACTAAGAGGGTATCAGTTGAACAATTTCCATTTTAATTGTGAGAAAATGAAACAATTTATTCTCTTGGAAGTGGGGGAAGTGTTTGTTTTTCACAATTCAGTCATCATCCGAATGAATAACTCCACTATGTAACTTCGCACTGGATTGGAAGGCCTATTTTTGAGCAGGCAAAACTCATACTCCTCCCCTCAAAAACATATGATACGATCACATAGCCTCAAGCATGTTTTAATGAGTTGCTGAACAAAAATAACTATTTTTGCTTTCCATGGTGTGTCCAGATTTATTAACAGAAAAATAAATAGTCTTATTGACTCTGTTTAGCTCTCTGTCTCTCAATAATTTGAGAGACATTCTAATATAAGGCCTATACTAACACACATGTATATCAGGCTTTGAAATTGGTAAAGTAAGAAGGAAATCACCTTGTCTGCTATACCGTGATACCGGGTTGGCTATTCCGCCCCAAGCAAGTTCCCAATCACATTTGTGTCTGATCTGCTCACACTCCAGCCCTCTGTCAACACTCACACCATTTCAGCTGGCAATTGATACCCCCTGACAGGTTAGTGGATTGAATCTGCAAGACAGTATCCAACTGGTTACTGGCAGAAGGACAGGCTCCATTAAAGCCCAACTTTTGTTCCAGCATTTGGGTGGCAAATTGTCACATATTCAGCAGCGCAGCAGGGTAGTTTTACTGCTTCAGCAGCAATATTGCTCAGTGTCTAAATGAGGAATGGCCAAATGTGTTCACATCAAGGAAATCCATCTAGATGCACATTAGAACAAAGACCCCCATTTCATTAGCGCTTGTTCCAAAGAACATCATCTGATGGGATCTTTGTTGGAGTTTAGAACATAATTCTTTAACTGCTTGTACAGAATTATTTAACACTGTGTACTGTGCATTGAGCATGCAATGAGGTGGGCAGCCAGACAAAGGATTTTAACAATCATCTTTTCGCATGATCCTTTTAAAGAACACACATGTTCCTCAACAGATAAGTCTAAAAACAATATATTTAGCAAATTTCAAATAAAATAAAAAAACATCAAATTACATAAAAAAATTAAACTATCAGATTCCAGCAACGTGATTTGTGCAATGTGGTCAAATAGATCGTAATCCTGTTTTTATAATCTTCCTATACTATGATTCTCGTGGGCATTCTGCACCAAAATGCCAATGCAAATTGCTTATATGTGAAAACCTATTTGGCAAAAAAGTCGTAGCACCAAAAAGCAATGCATGTAATAAATACATGACTTAAATACCCTTCTTACCAACTGTATATGCTTAGCCAACAAATATGCCTTCTTTAAATTGTACATTATTGCATTGATGTTATGTGTACTTCAATAACTTCCAGAAATGCAATAATAGCCAGAATTTTAACTTGTATTTATCCATTCAGATTTATGTTATTTAATTCTCTGACTTAAAAAACAGCGGGCTTTGTGCATTTGGCAAAATCAATGGTGTATAATTGTTTCTATCAATATTAGAATCAATACCCATTATATTATTCTCATTTTTTCCAGGGTACAAATGTGATTGCAGGTGCAGACGTTTTACAAAACTGGGGGGAGTATGTGAGTCAGCACTGGTAATACATTTTTCATCCGTTGATCAAAATGGTCAGTGTGGCTCCAGCCTTTCAACAGCAGGGTGGTCTTTGCAGGCAGACAATTTGCTATCCGTCACACTCCAATAACTCCCTTTTAGCATAAGGTAGTATATCCCACCTCATCCAATTAGCACGTGGGGATCCAACAAAAGATTTTCTGTGTTGAAATCTTGAACAGGACTAACTACTGTATATGTATATGAGTCTGGACAATGATTGAAAAGAGTGTGCATGACCTCTATAATATTTAATGAGGCGCTAAGTTGTTAAAGTTCCCTCACTGGTATAATCAAAAGCATCACAAGTGAAAATTATACTCTATTATACATCATCATTTAACATACAGCCTAATCTTTTGTCCTCGTATATTTTCGAAGACATTTGAGAATTGCAGTGAAAGAATGATGTGTAGAATATGTTATTTAGTGTTCATATCATTTTACTCTTAAATATAATAAAGTATGTTCTTTCATATACCATTCTCCTGAATCTATTTCAATCTTCCCACACCCTATTCTCTTAAATGACTTTAGGCTGAACGAGTTTCTATTTATTGTAACCCGCTGCAAAAGCTGTGAGTGAAATTACCGGTTTCTCAGTTGACCATACCACTTAAACTTTAAGTGAGTTATTAAACAGTTTCAGATCGCCTCCTTGCTGCCAACAATGTGTCACCCACTGATTTAGCAATTACATCCAACATACATGCACCAGCTAAGTAAAATGTTTAAGGCAGAAAGCCGTCATCATTATCTTCAATTAAGCACAAAGGCTACTCAGCGTGCTAAGCCTGAAAACCCCAGCAAAAAAAGGAACCGACTTCAAGAAAAAAAAAAGAAAGAGGTCTTGCTTGCATTGTCTCTCCAAAATGGACGTCATTGTCCCATTGTCGATAAGAGGGTCTGGTAGACAGAATGTGAATATATCTTTAGCGATATTTTGAGCAAGGAAGAGTGCCTTTCAAAGGGGATTGTGGTTACTAGGCAACAAGCAGCAGAACCAATTGAAGACTAAAGTAAAAAAAAAAAAGTTTCCCCTCTATCCCTCTCTCTCAATCATGCAGTCTGCTCTTCTCTCTCTCATACAGTATCTCTCTGCATTTCACACGTGTAAGTCAGTGCTTTGCCTGCAACCAAAATCCCCTCTGAATAGTGGTTTGACCATAGATATAGGATTTAACCCATTTCTTATGCTCACGTGTAGGATTTGTGTCCAATTGAAACGGAAAGGGAAAGCTTAGATAGCAGAGGGTGAACAAGTGTTGAGGAAAATCTGTGTTTGCATGCTTCTGATAGCGCCCTGGTTCTCTTTTAAGATGCGTTTAGGGCTGAAAAGCAAAAGTACACGATGTAGAGGCAACGTTTCACCGTGAAAGAAAACTACTGAGGAAAAAAGTCAGATAAAAGTAACCTCCTGCAAAAAAAACGAGAGAAAAAACCATTGAGAAGTTTGCATAAGCATTATACATCAGATTTCAAGGAGGTCTTGTTTTTTTCTTTCAGCTATACTCTTGAAACACTTTTGTTCTTTGCCTTTGACAGAACATAGTCAATTAGCCACGCAATATGGGCACAGTAATTGAACACGGTGCTGTGATGAGATGCTCTCCAGTCATTTGAATCTGGACATTGTTTTTCTGTTGTCTCACTTGAATATATATCAACTGATGATCATCTTGAACAAAACTGCATACATCAGAAACATTTTAATAACCAGCGTGGAATTTGAAACCATGCCAATTATTGCAAACACTGCCTTTTTATGGCTTGAAGGAAGAGGTGTGTATTAAGAAAAGAGTTTCTGAACTGGATTCATATTGCTGCTAATGATTTAGATGGAAATGAAAACCTTTCTCTGTTGTGTGTTAGTGAATATCTCTGCTTGGTTTGCAGTTCATTTCCTGCTTTTGTTATGTTTGCACATCCTCTCAAAACGAGTCACACCGTGTACTGGGACAGGTATCGACTGGTAGCAGAATAAACAGTGACTGACTGCTGGGAATGGATAATAACTCCAGGGGCATTCTTTAAGCGTTTCCCCCCTACTGTAGCTTCAAACAAAAGCCAAAACATGCTGTTCAATTTTTTATTTTGTTAGGGACCTATGACCTTATAATCGACCCATTCATGTCTTGAAAGTTTGATTTCTGTCACAATCCCTGCTATATCCTCTTAAAATGTTTTGTTTGGGGATCCATTTGACACTTCAGGAAGATATGGAAATGTAATTTTTGTCAAGGGGGATAAAAAATAGACCTTAATCCAATTTAAAGCCTTATCAAAGGGAAGGGTCTTAGTAAATAAGAAAGGGAAGCAATTGGCTGTGCACGCACTTACAGAAAAAAAAGGTTAAAAGGAGTCTTATGCTGAAGGAGAGAAATCCTGTCTATTGGCTGGAATCGAACAACATAGGGAGGCTGAAATAATATGTGGTTTCAAAATGAATGCTTGAGGTTTAATCAGATCTTTGACATTATAAGCTGCTGAACCACAAAATGTGTCTCTCATCATGTCAACAATTTTAAAGAGTAGGTATACTTAAATAGTTTTATTCGTCTCGTCACGTAGTTTTCGGATTTAGATATTTGTTGACACTGCTTTAGAATTCAACATTCAAGCCTCAGAACATAAATGGGAGCATTTTTTTATTTTAATTTAAGACTACAATTAGGCTTATATGATGAGACTTCTGAGGCTGAGTCAAATCGTGCCCAAGGCAAAAAGAGTGAGTCACAATTTCAGACACCATCTTGTTAAATGTCAGGAATTTGGGTTAGCTTTGAGTAACTGCTGTTTTGTCATCACAGTGCCAGACAATTTAGCTTTGCGTACGTTTTTTCAAAAGATAAACCTTCTGATTATGAGGACAAAAAGGAGATGCCAGTGTTTGCACGCCAGGGGTCAGTTAGAGTTCATGGCCTTTCAAAATCCTTAGAGGCATTGTCTGACTTATAGTGTGCTTTAACATTGCATTGGATGGCAAAGCAACATACCATTTTTACGTAGGGGTTCAAGATGATACAGGATGAAAAACAACATGAAAAGATGCCAGGGATGAAGACATAGTAGATTGTGTATTGACACATCTGTCATTTCTTGTTTTTTCAGCAATAGATCACAATTTGCGCACTTTCCTCATCACATTTCAACAATCCGGGCGGTGCCGACACAGTCTTTCCTCTTGATTTGATTCGACTTGTTTGTCTTTTGCCTAGGGCTTACACTGTTTTATATAGATAACAAAACACAGAATTTAACCAAATAACAAAAACAATACTACAAACATATACCACACACTAGAGAGAACAAATGCAATCAATGTCATCCTTCACATTCAAATTCAGTGTTTAGTTTACACCTCAAGCTTGAAAAGTGAAGCCAATGCAGAATGACCTTTAACATGGTGTCTGTCCAAACCAGTGCTCTCGGAAGCTATTGCAAGTTTAAATCTCTTACTTTTTATATTGTGAAAGTATTGCCCCTTAGCAATTCTTGAACAGCCCCCTCAGTCACTTCACCTTGGCCTGAGCAGGGTCTGCCTAAATATTAAATTAAATATTGAAGAAAACTATGTGGCAGTTGAGCATCAGCATTTATCATTTGAGTGAATCGGTTGAGAGATCTTTTTTAATATATCAATGTGTTAAGAGTAAAAAATAAAATAAAAATGTTCCTTTTGGCTTGCAGTCAGATGAACAGCCTTGTGCCATGTCTTGGGGCACAACAGTAGTAGGAGATTTTGTTGAGTCTCAAAACACTGACATCTGTGCTCACAAAAACAAGATCTCTCTCTTGGCAAGTTATTCGATGTCTTCCCATGTAGTGATTCTGAACATAGCCCACAGACTAGATTTTTTTTGTATCCATCTAAGAATTCAGGCCATGATAACACACCAAAAGCCTGTTTTTCACCAATTGAATGTTTCGTGTTATTTTGTGTCATTGCAATCATGCTCAGCCAGTCACTCAGAGGAAGAACAAGAACGTACTGCAAGGCTCACTGTTGTGTTGTTTGGTACAACGGTTCACCCTAAAAACTATCTCGTTTGCTTGGACAATACTCTGTATGCTATTTGACTACAAAATACAGCACACCATCAAAGCACAGAACAATTATGTATGCCATATTTAGTGTGGGCACTTAACAGGTTGGTTACACAACCACTGACAGCAGGTGTGAACAGTACTTCCTCTGCATACAGAGTGAGAAGAGAGAGAAGTGGCCAAACAAGAGGTTCTCTATTTTAAAAAAAAAAAAAATGAAACATTTGCCAGAAAAATAACCAGCAAGCGAGCAAGGGGGTCAATTGTGCAACAGGTGGACTGTCCACTTTACAACCAGCTGCCTGATGTATTAATACATATTCATAACCTGAGGACGTTTCTAAAATATAACATCAGCACGCTGAAACTTAAATGATAGCCTGAAGCCCCAAATACAAAAAGAAAATCCTTTAGAACTTCTCTTTTGAGTCAGGATTTGTATTCTCATATAAATGAATGTCTGGCTTTTAAATCACATGCAGTTTGTAATTTTTAAATTGGCTGGTTTGAACATAATTCAGTACAAATATTCAAGATAAGTATTCAGTACACATAAATGAAGTTTATGTATGCAGTCTATGGAATTAGAAACCTTACTGAGGTCCACACAGAGTTCCTGGCAGAGTTCAATGCCCCCTGATCGTGGAGATATTGACAATATTTTGAATATGAATGATGAAATGGGAAAGGGATTTACATGATGGTATTCAATGTGCAGATATTGTTTTGTATTTTGGAAAGACTCATTCTTGTATCCTTCTACTAATTTGAGTTGCAGTGATAGTTGCATTTGTTAAGCATAGTTAGGATCTTGCAAACTGTTAAAACAAACGCTTCAACTTGTAAAATGTTGAATCTGTATTTTTGAATATCGATCTTAAGTTGGTGTGACGTTGAAGTCGTGCGACCCTGATGTACTCGGCTGTAGTTCTTTTATAGCATAACGTTAGCATTTTGCTTCTGGCGATTAGATTTATGAATCAAGAATTATAAAGTAGGGTAGACATGTTGAGATTATCCGGCTGAACAAAACGTGCATTTATCAAACAGGTTCGTGCCAAAAATACGTCATCACTGCATCACTCTATACTTGGGGTTTATAGATCTTAGATCATTTTGAAAAAAAGAATAGTTTCACTTGTGGACACCCCCCTACAGAAGGTCTCAAAAACAAACAGCAACTAATGTTTTGAGCAGTATGTATTCTGCCTAGCATACAGGTAAGGTCCATAAATAGCCAAGTGTTTGTGTGTTCATAAGTGCACAGCTAGGAGCAGAATTAGTATGACTGCTTTCCAGCAAAAACAATAATGGAAACTTTCTGTTGGCACTATTGTGAACCTTAAAAGTGTTTTTTGACTTGGAAGCTTTCCAGCTACGAATTCTAATTAAGAACAGTGATGAGGCTGCTGCATCAGAACCAATCAACAATAATACAACATGCAGCTCTCAGCTGCTGTGACTTATGTAAAAGCAGGTTTATTATATTGTCTTCTTTTACATTCTCTCCTTTAGGCTGAAAAAGTTTGAATGCATGTTGAATACACACTTACAGACATTTCTGTACAAAGAGCATTTAAAATAAGGTCTGAGATTAGTTGTTGTGCTGCTGCTGCTACTAAAAAATCAAATAAATCCATATATTACAACCACAAATTCAATTCAAAGTCAATTAAAATGTTGAATGCAAAGGATGAAAATAGTATTTCTCCTGCTCACTCCAGCTCCACCGCTATAGAGAAGGAAAAAAGTCCTTAAGGTATTCTTGTTTGCCAAATCTTTTTTTTACCCAAAACATGCTCCTTTTGTGTGGAGCATGTGTGGGGAATAAACTAACCACGAGGCTTCAGCAGTCATGCTGTCAATCATGAGAATGTATTTATATTATGCCACAACAGCTGCATAGAGGTTCAGCATGCCCCATTACCTTCGTTTTAAAGCTCCCTGCAGGTGAAACACATAGGTGTAAAAATGGATTTCAGAGGAAAAATTGATATACTGATGAGGTATGAAAGTTATTGCTCTGTTGTTGTTGGAAAACTTCTGATACTTCTCAAGGCGAACCCCCAGTACACTGTTTAGACTAGATTAAATAACTCCAGTAATGATTTAAATCGGCCCTTAGAGATTATTCTGGCCTCTATTTTTCAACATCCATCTCCAACACACCTGCAGTTCTGATTGAGACCTGTCTTGCTTGCCAAATTAGCCATTTCCTTAATTTGTCTTCAGCCAGTGTTTAGCTATAGACTAATGGATCAGTATCAAATCGAGCCGTTTGCTAATGCCTTTGCAAGCAGACTGCAAGCGGAGGATCAAAGAGGAGGGAGTTTGTGGAAATGGGCTCATCTGTAATCTCTTATGTGGATACTTTCAAGGCTGAAGGCAGATTTTTTGGGAATATCTATGAAAGTCCCAGAGTTGCTAGTGATTGCCGATTGTACTGAGATATTGCATGCTGTTGTTGTGACTCTTTTTAGCAACTCCTTTTTGAAAGAATATATATTTTGGTGCGACACGTCTTACTGAGGAGGTTTTGTCACTGAGGATCAGAGTCGGGCCCTGCTCAAGTAAAGACAATTAGCCTTAAAACTAGGAACACAAACTATTAACTTGTAATTATATTTGTGTATATGAGAGACAGAACATTTGTATTTAAGTGGCTAAGCAACAACTTTAAAAAAAGGCACATAATCACTGTTCATGTAGCTGGTAACAATACGTTCCTGATTGGTGAAAAACAATTAAGTGACTGATGCTTTTTTAAAAAAAATAAAGTGTTTGTATTCTATAAATGTTGGTTGCATACAACAAATAACACACTTATCATAACCTTTTCTTAAGCACTAGCAACAGATTATTAAATATATTTTTGTCTTCACTGTTTATATGTATTATCAGTACATTACTTCGAATAAGAGTCTTTGTACCCTAAATATCTTTCAGCCTATTGTTTAGGTGATTTCTGACTCAGAGACAGATGCTGCTTCTTTTTTAACGTCTCGAGCAGAAGATGGCATCAAAACCAGTTTTTGTTTCAAACAGCTTCTGTCAAAGTTGAAACGTTTATATATTCTTTGAATTCACTGCGTTTCACAACAAAAATGTTTGCTGAGCCTACTTTTGCTTAGGAGATTATATGTTTATCATCAACACAAAAGATGATGGCAGCAATGAACAATGTGATTAATTGACAGCACATAAGCAGACGGAAAGTCAGATAAATGCGGTATTCATCAAAACTCTGCTAGGAAAACAGCACAAAATACATTTATTTTAAGGTTCGAAATTTCATCTTGAATACAATGCAAATGTTGTTCTAAGAAACTGCCATCTTAAGACTCAAAATATAAAAGCATACACACATTATTTTTGTCGCCACTTGTGTTTTACAGAGCTTGAAAGAAAAAGAAGGAAAAAACATGCATATGCAAATCAGTATACAAAATGCAATGATAATGAATGAATAGGCTACATATTAGTCATATACCTTAACCCGTATGTGTCAAACATATGCACCTACAGGTGTAGAATACATCCCAGAGATCTGTATTCCTGCTCAGAGCCTCTGCAGTGAAATTGGGCGTTTTCATTTAAAATGAATGCCCTTTCATCAGAGGGTGACGCATTTGATGCATTAAGTGTGATTGAAGGGTCAGGCATGGACCGTTGCCTGCAGCATTAGATGCTTCGGCTACAGCCAGCATGAGCTGGCTTTTCCTCGTCAATGAATTCATAGCAGCAAGGAAACTGGGGCAGGGACAAGACTGTTTTCCATACTGGCAAGACTCCTGCATTAGATTTTTTAGGCATCTGCTTCCTGGCATAGCTCAATATGTCTCCAAGCTGTGGCCCAGTGTAGGCTGGGGGGAAAGCTCTCCTCCACCCAACCACATCAGCCTGTGAATGTTCAGAGGAAAATGATGGCCAATGCATCATGAAAATCAAACAGCTCAATAAAAGAAAAAGAGCTCCACAGAGAAAAGGTGACAAAGAGTCAGCTTCTGATGATGAATAAGTTCAAGCATGCTGTAGTCGCACCTGCTGCAGTGGGAATTGATGAATATCTGGCTGTCACTGAGGCAGCCCCACAGGAAAACATAATTACAACTCTTTAATTTTCTCCATCTTGAGTGTGGCACTGTGTCCCACTGAGGGCCTGCGTTGGTGCGGATTCAACACATGCCTATTACCACAGGTCATAGCTCCTGCCCATGCTGCTCTGCCCTCTCCCACCTCCCCCTGTTATCTTCTACTAGATCAAGGGCAATGACTGCTGGAATGAATTTGTCATTCTCCGGGAGATAGCTTTTTTGATTATAATAAAGCAATATAAAGTATTTTTCACAACTCAGTCAAATCAGAAGCAACATGGAATGAGGAAAGGCTTCCTGGGTCATTAAACAGGATGGGATGGAGAAACTAGCAGGAAGTCGATTAAAAATGGCTGTTTACCACGGTTCCAGATCATTGTACAAATGTTCTACATTACCTGAAACCTCTACTGACCGTTAGCTTTCAAAATTCGATTATATCAGTCTTGGATTTGTTCCAAATGGTCTCTGGCAAGGCACTTGTTTTCAAATGTATATTAGCAAGAGACCTTGTAGTTTTAATGAAGAGGAGAACATAATGGCATTTGTCCAGCTAACCTTTTTGATTAATAATGGAAGTGTCCAGACTCTGTGGAAAGTTTTTGAAAGTTAATTTTGCATACAGGACTTCTCATTTACTATCCTCTGAAAGCTGTAGACTCCAACCATCTGGGATGTTATGCACATTGAAGTAAATGCTAGAAATTATACGCAAGTACATACACACATGCAAATACCCTCGTTAAAGAATAATTTAGCTTTTAATACCTCAGCTTTAATAGTGTTCATATTTCATTGATTGAAAAGGCACACAGTTGCGAGCTCTGCCAAACATATTGGTGTAATCGATGCAGCAAATCCTTGGGGTGTCAGAAACTTGTAACCAAGACTCAGACCATCTGCTTCCTCAACAGTAAATGTCAAATGATTGAATAAATATGCTAAATGGCATAGGAACACTGTTTGTCAACGCGACAACACCAACACAGACAGTGCAGGAGTTATGAGCCAAAGTCGCTCTATGTGGGGACTTTGAGCGCACACTGAGCTGACCATGAGAATATTATGAGGCAGGCGTGTTAGTAAGACACTTAATGAGCATGACGGTAAATACAGTTCTGGTAGTTTTAAAATAACATTCACAAACAGAACTTTTATCTAATTTGAATTTAATAAAATAAATACATGTAACAAATATCGTTATCCTGCAATGAATATAACTATCTTTGTATAGATATCATTTCATTTATGTTAAAACTATCTCATAGGATAGGCCAGTGGTTCCCAAACTTTTTCAGTCGGGCCCCCCTTGGGTAATTGGAAATATTTTCGGGACCCCCCAACCCATATATATTGGTAGGATTAATTGTATATTGTTGTAAAAACATTACATTTTCTCTGCTAATAATAAGAAGATACAATGATCCAACTATAATTTTATATTTTATTATGGATTACACATGAACAAAAGTGCTTGTAATAAATACTGTGAATTAATTTGGCCTAATTAAAACTAGTAGGCCTTCTTCCCTGAGTAGTAGATTTTTTAATTCAAATTTCTTTAAGGAAAATATATGAATGAACACTTAACTACTATTTCTACTGCAGGTTGCAAACGATCACATCACTTTACCATTCTATTCCACACATAGCCTATCAATGACTTGTGTGTGCTTGCTTTCCCTTGCAGATCTTCTCAAACCGGGGCTGTTGTTTTGAGACTGCCACTCTCAGTTCATTCTCAATGTTCAGCTTTGATCTGTTTTCGTTTTGATGGCAGCAACAGCAGAAAAGCCTATCTCACACAAGTAGGATGTTGCAAAAGGCAGCATTATGCCCAAGGCTCTCTGACCAATGAGATATTTTCGAGCAGTGTTTGTTTACAATTTAATAAATAATAATAATAATAATAATAATAATACATTTGATTTAGATAGCACACTTTAAAAACAACGTCATCTCAAGGTGCTTCACAAAGCTAAAAGGAGAAAATAATTAAAAAAAAAAAAAAATCTTCCCGCGCCCCCCCTGCAGTACCTCCGCGACCCACCAGGGGTCGCGCCCCACAGTTTGAAAACCACTGGGATAGGCAATCATGGAATAAGTATTCACATCTTTTACACGTTAAAGTAATACATTCAAAATGAGTAGTCAATACACACAAAAAGTCTGGGTGTGATTTATTGTTGTATAATTATACAATCTATAAATTTGTGTATGATTAAACTTGATACTGATGCTTTAAGGTGTAGGCACCATTTTACTGATGCAAACAGACGATTTTCAGCAAGTTTGAACTGCTTTATATTCAGTTTTTAACCAAATTGTTTACCAAAAAAGTCCTGCCTCTTTGAAGGGACACAAGATAAGTCTGATGAATTATGGGGTGATTAATGGACGAAAAAATAAGAATAATTAAAGTTCTTCTTCACAGATGTGTTATTTTTATGTGATTTGTACCTATTCAGTTATTTAAATGAAACCATTTGAGTTATATTTCAAACCAATATGTCTCTTTGGAAACCACAAAATGCATCTTTAGCAATGCATTGTATTATACAGTATAACCTATTCTTTAAGGCAAACCTTAATCTCAAGAGCAGCTAGGTATGATAGCCGTCAACGTATTGGAGTAAAGTTCTATATTTTCCTTTGTAGACAAAGGAGCAGGTTATATTTTGACAACCGCATGTTTAAAACTGTGACCAAAAATCCTTGTTTGACTATTTGGGAATAAAAACAGCTTGAAATAGTAATAGGCATGACCAAATAGATGTTGCGATTTCCCTGTTGCTGGTTAGCGCAGGAATACAAAGAACAATGATTTATGTTTGGACAAGAAAAAGTTCTGTTAACATAGCCACTTGAAAAACCAGCTTTATGAGAATTGTCATCCAACATAATCAAAGTTTGGAGTGTCTGACTAAACCATTTTTGTAATAGAAAAACTGATAAGAGCTTTGACCAAAAGTCAGTTTTATACCTATGTGCTCTTCTCCTGATTGCTTCCTCTGAATGAAATCTCGCCGTACGGTTCATCTACACTTACTGAACGATGTCAGCTGGCCCTCATTTAAAATCATCTGGCAATTCTCCTGAAGCATGGGAGACGAGGGCGCCAGGGAGTGGAGATCATTGCCTTTGCTCGATGAAAGGGGCACTTCCTATCAAAAGCTGCCTGAGATTATTGCTGATGACACATCAGCAGGGTCAATAGGAGAAAAGTGTCCTCCCTGGGCCAATTGACTCACTTAATCAAGATCCGTGTCAGAGCATCGCACTACACGAAGCAGACTCTGATGATGTGAGGACAGTTCACCTTGGATTGTGCCTTTCTGAGAGGTGAACATACTCTTGACGTAAACTAATTTGAGCATCTCAGAGGAGCCATTGTGAGCCGATTACTTCAGGAGGATGTGGTAAATTAAATCATAACATATATTCATTTCTTTCCTGATGTGTGTTTATGTGACAATCAAAGTACACCCATTTTTACTTGTGGTTATAGAGAACTGCACTTCTGTCCTTGCCTCAGTGCATGTTTCTGTCTCTACATGCATCAGGCATTTGGCATTGGGGTTTGGGCCCCCTTTTGTATGAAGAGTAGCTGTCCCCTGTTTTCTCTGGCTTTCTTCATACTTCTAAATATGCATACAACAAGGTTGTGAATATTCTCTCGGAAAATGTCTAATTCCAGATTTCCAATTCTAGGTTCTTATTCCAAATTCCAACTCAAAATTCCAACTCAAAATTTCAATTCAAAATTCCAACTCAAAATTTCAATTCAAAATTCCAACTCAAAATTTCAATTCAAAATTCCAAGTCCAAATTTCCAATTTGAATTCCAATTTGAATTCCAAATCCAAATTCCAAATTCCAATTCCAAATTATAATCCCAACATCAAATTCCAATTCCAATTTCATGTTCTAATTCCAGTTCCAAATTGCAAGTCCAGGGTCAAATTCAAATTCAAATTCAAATTCTAGTTTTAGGTTATATATCCAATTTAAATCCCAAATTCAAATTTAAGGTACCATTCATTTTCCTTATTCCAAATGTGGATGTACATCATCATTTTGAAAGTTGATCCGTCATCTGTTTGTGCTAGAGGGATAGGACAATGCTTGGAGGATAAAGGCCACTCTAGGCTTTAAAAATGTATGACTTGATTAATCATGTTTGGAGCAATTTGAAAAGTTAGGGTAAAACATGCCATGAGTGAGATAGTAAATCTTATCTGACTGAGACCTTCTGTAGCCTGCTTCTCTGCAAGAAACGTAGATGGTTAGGTCTTGCTGATGAAATGTTTGATTACAAACTTTCTGTTGTTAAAATGTGCAGTTTACATTACATTACTTGTCATTTGTTAGACGCTTTTATCCAAAGCGACTTACATACATTCAGTTCTGTGGACAATCCCCACAGGAGCAATTTGGGTGAAGTATCTTGCCAGGTACACAACGACATGCTGACTGCAGTGGACTCGAACTTGCTATCCCCTGGTTTGAAGTCCAGCACACTATCCACTGAGCCACAGCCTCCCTGTTTAGTTTAGGGGACAGAACTTCAGAGATGATTGGGCAGATGATGTGTCACTACGTTGTTTCAGCAAATGTCTTTGTCAATTCTCCGGCCGTAACTTCCAGTAAATCTTCAGTCTCTGACGTAAGCTCTCCAGTGTACTCATTGTGTCGCAGTTCTTTGCTCCAATAATCTTATAACATGGTTGTCTAATTAAATAACTAGACATATTGTACTTTTCTAAATCTAAATCTTATCTTTAAATAATTTGTCTTATTATTGGCCATTCTTCATATCTGTATTATTTAAAGGTATACATTTAAAAAATATGACCGGTCAATATCTTTCTGGAGAGTTAAGTATAATTTGTTTTCCTCAGAAGCCTAAAAAGGTCATGTGCCTGGAAGAGTGAAATAAAAACAAACTGAGTCTTAATGCAGCCAAAACTGGGGCATGACTCAGAGCCTGGGGGGAGGGGTGTGGGTGTTGGCCAGTGTGCAGCAGGGATGAGTCAACTAAAGGTCATGCAGATGAAGGATGCTGACACCTGTGCTGACTTAAAAAATAAAAACTGAACTGTTTTGTAATGAGATTGAGAAATTAATTTAGAAATTAAAATGTTTTATTTTCCTGCAAAAATCCCAGGGAGTTATTCAGAATAACACACATTGTTTGTAAAACTTCCATTCACCTATTCACAATCATTATGCCTAAACAGTGCAAAGACCACTGGAAATGTTGGGAATGGTGTCCTTTATTCATTGTTTCCTAATGTTATTTCTATTGCTAAATTGTTTAATCTAGTTCTGTCTTAATGTTAAATCTTTCCTAAATAATCATTTTACAATTAAATTCCAAAATCTTAACATGAATCAATTGTTTTAGCAGATTGCTACTTCATATTGTTTTCAACCTGCTGATGCTGCATGTGATTGGCTAGCTAAAGTCTTTGTGAAATTGGTTAAATTCAAAGCTAGGCAGTGGTTGCTGATACGTAAAATAAATATGCATGTACTGTATATACAAAGAGAGCTGTGAGGTTTTTTCTGTATCTCTGGAAGCTATTAAATTAAAAATTATCAGAACAATCAAAAACTGAATTCTGCTAAACATGTGTTTAAGGATAATCTTCCTGATTAACAGAGGAACTGATGATGAACAGACAAGTGCGATTGAACACAACAAATATAAAAAATAAATAACATATTCGTTGAAGATGCAGTGGACAGACCCAATCCCTCTTCAAGCGTGATTGCAAGGCGTTGGTCACAAGAAGCTAATTATTTTTGTGGCTGATATTTTCCATCATGTTTCCCGAGGCTCAACGATGATGGAATTCACAATGATGTGAAATGCCTGGCACGGAAAGCAGTTTGGCTGCGCTGGTCTCCCCGTGTACCGACGCCTGCCAGGGTTCTTAGTGTGAAAGGACCCCTCCAATGAAAGCCTATCCCTTGGTTACATTGGCAATAAAGTCAGGACAAGGCCAAGCATATAAACATCTTCTCCTCATACCATCAATAGGGCAAGATTACTTTACGGAGAAATCTGCCGCAGAGAAACAATCTGCTGGGATGTTTGGTTGAATTGAGTTTTTGATGTTGAGATTGAACGTCTCTTTATGAAAAGGGTTGAGATAAATGCATGAATATAATAAAGATTCATATAATATAAATGGCTTCTTAGAATTATGTTGTTTACCCCAAAAGTTTATAAATATCAATATAATCATGAAGCCAATGATTTTAGTGATTTGGAGTTTTTACCATTATGTGATTATATTTATTTAGCCAGAACAATACATGTAAGCAACACACCAAACCAGAAGTTATTTAAAGGGGACCTATCATGCAAAATGCACTTTTTGATGTCTTTTATACATAAATACGTGTCCCTGGTGTGTCAAGGAACTCACGCAGCGTCAGAAAATAAAACCCTTTCTCCCCCTCCGTACCCACATCTTTTAAAAACGGGGGTACAACGAACGGATACAGATTTGCTGCCGATATGACGTCAAATCGGCAGCGGACCCACAGAAAGTTGCTATCAGAAAACAATGCCTGACGTGTTTTGGACGTAATCTCGTCTTTGTTTACATTAGCAAGCCTCGCTAACACTCAGAGCTAACCTGTACTGAAGAGCACATGTGTTTAAAAAGCAGGAAATAAAAAAAGGAACTCACCTTGTGATAAACCTGCAAGAGAAAAAGCATTTGAGCTCCATACTGTTTCAGAAATAATCCTTGATGTGGTTTAGAACAGGATGGCGTTTTATCACAGCAGAATTTAACTTTATCTCCGGTAGAATTCTGATCAGGCATTAGCTCCGCCTCCTCTTTTTTTTTTTTTCAAGCTAAGGACCCAAAATCCGCGTTTCTCTAACGGCTGCAAAAGAGGGGTATGAGCAGTATGAGGCATGGCTACAATGCGGGATCTGTTTGGTATTTTAAGCAAAAAACTTCACAGACATGTTTTGTATAGGTATGGCCCTAAAATATATTTTTCAAATATAGCATAATAGGTCTATATATATATCTGACTTCATATAATTTGGTGTATCAGCCCAATATGACAAGTTTGTCACTTGATACATAACGTGATTCATTTAGTCTGAAAACTCATTATTTCAAAAATGATTTCAAGTCTTAAACGACTAAAAATGGATTAAAAAAATAAAATAAAAATGGAGAATACATTGCCCCACCAGTCCCCCAGAATCCTTTTTTGTGTGTACAAGTTTCCATTGTAGGTTGAAAATTATTTAGAATGCTGCAATTCTGAGTAGATAAGTCCAGTGAAATATTCAGCTTGTATCTTTGCATAAGTCATTAGACTGAAACCTTTCTTCGTTTAAATAAACATACAGCATATTCATGTATTTTGTAAAACATGTTTAGTGTTAAATCCGTGTTATCAGTTGATTGGTCGATCGTCAAAAAATTATACACCTAATATTTTGGTAATTGATTTTAATTTTGTTTTGAATATAGTCAGGTTCCAGCCTCTAAAATGTGAATATTTGCTGGATTAATTTGTTCTCTGTGAGGCTTCACTTTCTGACATTTTAAAGACCAAGGCGTGTCCGAAATCACTCTCATTCAATACTCCCTATATAGGGAATTCTATATAGTGAGTAGTGAGTGATTGCAGACACAGCCCATAACAAATTGATGAATCAACAATAACATTAATTCATTGCATCAGTCACATATGCTACTGTTATTTCTGTTTTCACAGTGGATCTGAGAATAAAATCTTGTGAACCAGCTACAGCCGTGTCATCTTTGTAGCGAGTGTGTAACATATATGCTATACGTAGAAAAACAAGTCCTTACGTTAAAATGAAACACTTTTAAACCATTTAATGAAGAGTCATTCAGCTTTACTCTTTCACAAAGTCCATGTAAAAACATGTTGATAAAATGGCCAAAACAAAATTGGCACATTTGCACGACAAGGTGCCTTTTGCAGTCTTTATTTACTGTTTATGTAAATATTTGTAAAACATCTTAACACATGTTCTGAACTCTTGACTTAACCACGGTCTACCTTACCTACCTAACGAGAATACAATAACAATACAATACAAATGTGTGGTGTTGTTCATATGTTATATATGAAATATGAAATCTGCCATGAAAAATACTCACATCTCTCTTAGTCACAACATTTTGGTCTGACAGACCGCAACATTAAAACAACGGACTGTGTACTGTGTGTGGCAACATTAACTTTTACCACAAGTTATTTAATTGTTTAAACGCACCCAAAGCCGGGGGAATTATTAATGCCAAAGTTCATGTTGGCTTTGAAGGCACCATAAGTGTCCAAAAGAGAAAGCTTTAAATGTTGGCACAGGTATTTGCCATTGGAAATGTTGACGTTGTAGAACATAGGAACTGAAGGCGTGGCAGAGGACTCATACCAGCAGGAGGCACACATGGCACACCTGTAGCGAACATTAACACCTCCTCCAAGGTCACTGAGCTGTCATTTTCTAAAAAGTAGAGAACATTGGAATCAATTGACAGTAAATACTATCTACATCAACACCGGAACTTTTTATAATCTGTGTGTATAAAAATCAGACAAGAGCAAATTGACTAACCTTCACAATCGAGAAGATAGTCTGCCCAGTAACTCATAGCTTTCTCTTCCTGAGCCCTTCTGTTGACTAAGTTCAGGCTGGAACAGATTTTCCATCTCTGCAGCAGACAGCTTCACATCGGCATGACAGAGAGCAGGGGTCAGGACCGTCGGATGCTGCTGCAGAGCTGTCAGAAACTGCAAACTTTCAAGTCCAGCCTTGAATCTAAAATACAATTAAAAGATGCATGCAAAGATACATGTGCATCATGTAGAAGTAAGTAAGCAAGAAAATGGGACAACAGCAACACGTTTTTCATAATTATTTTAGCAATAACAATGAAATACAAAAACCTACCTTTCGATTGCAGTGTTGTTCCTGTGGATTATGTACCACTTCAGGTAATCCTCTACAATCATTTTTTTTTCTTCACATGACCTGACATGTCTGAAGCACCCAGCAGTCTGCAACATGGCACTGTTCCGTATCATCAAGTCCTGAAGGATCTCCACTGAGGGTGAATACTGAATCTAAAAGAAGAGATAACAGAGTCCCACACATTTCAAATATGACACGTAATTATAAAAAATGGTAATGCCAGAAGTATATCTTGAAAGAATGGTTTAAGTGGACAAAACTCTCTCTTTACCTATTCTAGAAATTCACACCCTTCTCATACCTCTTGTAGGACTTTCCCTATCTCCTCATCTGTAATGTCTCCGACAACAGATGCCTTGAAACTGCTCTGCCCTGAGATGTAGCTGACCAGATCCTCTGACAGAAAATTAGGACCAGGTCCACCATGCACAATGGACACAGCAATCATCTTCCCTGCTAAATAATACTCATCCTCTCTGATAGCTGTCCAAGATAATGCAGAATAAAGAAATATTAAATCAGTTTCCATATTTGAAAACACTGCAAGGTTGAAATATGGCTTCTTTTAAAACATTATACACAAAACAGAACCTGTTGAATTGTAGACCAGGTAGCGGCTCTCCACAGGTCCATCAAATATGGGCCGTTTGTTCAGCTCTTTCATGAGAAGGGAGAGGAATTCTCTCTTGGGGCCACCTGTATCGAGACCTTCCTCAAACCTCCCTTCATCGTCAGAGAATTTCACCAGGATGTCTTTCTTTTCTGAGAATGTTGCCCTTTTGAATCCTCTGACTGCTCCATCCCAGATGTTCGAGCGACAGATGTTAAATCTGCTGACAGCTCGATGGTCAATCTCTAGGGCCAGGTTTGCAGTTATCTCAGAAAGTGATTGCTGGTCCACCCTGTCATCAGATAAATTATGACCATGTTAAATGGTACACCATAGCACACATTTTGATCAGGAAAAATAACAACCACAGTTGAAGTAAGGGTAACTTTTCTCTTACTCTGTATCCTCTGGAGTGTCATGACTGCACTCAACACTGTCTGAGTCATCCTTATCCTCTATTACAATGGGCGCATACAGCTGAGTATATTTGCTGAGAAATTGACATACACAAGTTTACATTGTTGATGTTTTCATATAAAACATACTTGAATTGTAGAAAGGAAAGTATAATACCTATAGCACGCAGTTTCCAGCACACCTCCTGATGTTCCTGGGCCCTCTTGTGAGTCAGAAAATAAGACCTGAATCACAAACCATAACAGGGATAGGACAGGTAAGTTGAAGTATTTTAAATCATGGCTATCAGAGGGCTGATTTAGAAAGAAAAGACTATTCTAATGTACACAAACGTGGATCTCTGGGTCAGTGTGACACATTATTTCATGTAGTTTAAGACATTAATTGTGTGACAATATTTTCAGACAAGGCTAAATGTGAACAATAGACAATGTTTAGGAGCCACAATTACCGGAGCTGCTGAATCAGTGCCTGACTCTCCATCTGCAGGTTCCCATACCTGGAAGTAAAAAACAATATATCAGTGTGACACTTCAAATTTGACAGAACTAGAGCTTAACACATTTGAACATAAATATTGAATTCTATTATTCTGACTGATAGTGTATGTGATTTGCGACAGGGGGAATGATCCTTCTTACATTATCACTTTCAGTGAAAAACATACAAATTATTATGGTGTGATTTTGCAGGGATCTGCACTAAATAAAGTTGTTTTCTTAAGTTTGTAAAATATGTGTAGGCCAGGACGCTGCAACATTTACCGCAATTTAAAATGCTATTTTGGGACATGTTTCATCGTAAAAATATGCCGTCTATGTGAAATCTAGAAACATTTTCACTTCCAGATAGAATTTACAATATAAGCGATCTAAGATACAACAAATGTAGTACTCACTAATGTATCAGCTGCATTGAATTCTGCAGAAGTTGGACTCATGATGATCACCTCTGAATCCGATGAGTTGGATTCAGAGCTGGTTTCCTGAGCTGTGAAATACAAGAACAGGTATAAGAGGATTTTAGACTACTCAGAACAACAGAGTGCTTTCCTTGACAAACAAATCAATTTAAAAAGCTCTTCTTGGTTGGTAATTCATTTCACAATTACTTACAAGATGTAAAGAAATCTTCAGCTGTACAAATGTACAGTGTGATACGTTGGTAGGCCTTCCCCACTGCCTCTTTGTACTCGTTTAGAGTGAAGGGTACTTCTGTTCCTGGTATATTAGTTATCTTTGTACCGTCAGGGTAGAGCAGTACGTAGGGACCGCCATGTACATTTCTGTCGAAGGTCTTCATTTTTTGCTCAGCAGCTCTCTGCAATTCGTCCGCATCCGACTCTGGTCGCATCAAAAGGGGAAGTACTGTTCCTCTTACAGTCTTCAGTACACCATCTTTCAGCCCCATAAGGCCTACTGAAATCTACAGAGAAACAATGAAATAGGCGACTGTTAACTAGTTCAGTGACACTATAAATACATGACAGAATGGACTGTCGGCAAATTATTAGTATATCTCAGCAAAAAAATGTACCTTCACAACCTTCAGGTTGTCTTTTGATGGTGTTTTTTTTTTCTTAAAACATGCTCGTCTCTCCTTCTCTTTTACACTCCGGAAAGTCTGAAATAACTCCAGTGTGCTTTTTCCTGTAGCCTCTGCTTGAAATAAGAGTCCAATCAATCGTCAATGAGAAAGAACAGAGACATACAGTGTTCTCACCCATACTCATAAGATATAGAGTGTACATTGCCTAAGCCTAATTCAAAAAATTAAAAAATAAAAATTACCTCCACTTGTGCCTGTTTTATCAACATCACACAGGAATTTGATGTCCTTGCCACATGGACAGCAAAAGGCTGATTTAGAAGCCTGCTGCTGTCCACAAAAAGGACAATACATTATGACCTGCAACAAAACAAATAAAGTATCATTAGGTTGCTTTGCGCTTCAATTGCATGAACATCTATCTATCTATCTATAAAGCAAGAAATCTCTGTGTGTGTGTGTCTGTGTGTGGCTCGCATATCTCTCTGACTGTTTGTCAGATCGACCTAAGCTTTCGGATATGGCTTGAGCATTGCACGATGATGTGCATCCTTCATTTAGAATTTTTTGGATTAATTTTTCTAAACCTTTATTTTTGACGAATCTACGCGCTCCGATCGGGTACGCCCCCTGGACAACATTGCAAGCAGCAATTATGGGAGCCAAGCAATCGGTCCGCTTAGTACGGGCACAAGCTCTGAACGGCCATGCCCCGAACGGGCACTGCACTAGTTTTTAAATAACACTAACACATTTGGAAAGACTAATCAGTACTACTTTCAACGCTGGCTTAATACAAGGAATATCCCAACATGGATTGCAAGTGTGTCTTAATCACGACATTCCCCACTGACAAGGGCAAGACAAGCCTCAGGCAGTTAAACACGCAAGAATACTGTGTGTGTGTGTGTGTGGTGTGTGTGTGTGTGTAGTCTAGATTTAAAATGGTTCAAGCTGCACGGATAAATAGCAGAATCAAACTGTAACCTTACAGTTTTCACAGACAAGCAAACAACTTGAAAATAGCTTTCTGCAGTTTTGGTCAAAGCTATGTTCTACTAACATTATACCCCACACACATAATCTGCTCCCACACACAGAATAACGTCATTTAAAGTCATAAATACGGCAGCGACAGATATTATCTACATCCTGTGTAACTTTAACATTATAAACTTACCCATGAGATGTTTCCTGGAGATCCCCCAGCCTTCTTCTTCTCTCGCATAAAAATACGCATGTGCATCAGCAATAATAGTCCCCGGTAATTCACTTCCGTTGTGGCTTTTTTATTTGCATCGCGGCGTTTTTATTTGCGCGGCGTTTCTGTCTCTTTTTATTTGCAGCGTTTTTTTTATTTGCAGCGTTTTTTTATTTGCAGCGTTCTTTTATTTGCAGCGCCATGGCCTCTCAGGGCCACCGTAGCACCCTGGCCTCTCAGGGCCACCGTAGTACGGCCCTACAATATATGTTTCCAATATAGCATGATAGGTCCACTTTAATTGAAGTGATTGGTTGGTTAAATATTGGTGTGGCAGCAAGTGTACTTAAAAACCCATTTGTAACATGTTTCTCTGATGGAAGTGCTCTCTTGGCTAAGTTAATATCAAAGATATGCACACTAATGCAACAAATATCTTCACGAGATACAAGTATTTATATAAGGAAGATATTTAATATGCATAAAGTATTCCCTAATTTCTCCAAAATCCTGACCTTAAACGTGTTCTTTTTTTAATGTGGTTTTGAAAATGTCTCTCAGTCAATTAAAATGCCTACTATAAGATACTTGCTCAAAGTATGCCTGTACCAGATTTCAAGACTTTGTTTAAATCAGAAAATGTTTGTGGTTTATCAAACTAAATATATTCTTTGGGCACAAATGGGATCACCGTGTGTACATTCCCAAAGCAACATCACTATCAGAGGTGACACTGCAGTGATTAAAACATATGGTGGCTGCAGGGAGTAATTCACTTACATTGATCTTTGCGCCAAAGTAAAACCACCTGGACAATGACCAGCTTTTCTGCAGTTTTTCCTCTGGGCAACACGATCTATTACAGGGAAGAGTTAGACAGCATTTGTCCCGACCTTCAGCCTGAAAGCGATACCATCAGGAGACCGGTCCTTCCCATTACAATTAGTCTCAGCTGTGCTTTCATTCCCCCCCCTAAATCTAACACCTAAAATGTCATTGCCATCAGATTCATGCATCTGCTGCTCCAGGAAACAAACCTTTATGTTGCCGTCAAAGATTGTTTTAGCGGTGCCACAGAGGACTCTTACTGCAGCCTGTCTGTCAAAATGGCATCAAAGGAGTGTCAAAGTGTGCCAGTTACTTCCAGGTAAAGAGCCTTTTCAACATTAATCCAAAGAGTATGCAGCAACTACACATAATGATTGAACACATCAAATGCAACTATTGTGCATTAGCAATTTATGTTCAAAGCCAACGTTCAATGCCACTGTAGGAAGTAATGAGACAATTGTATATCAAAGCAAAACGCCCTGAGGGTTCTGATGGACCTATTTGCAGCACATACTGGTAGTCAGGGTTGACAGGCCCAACAAATTACATACATATCTTCACCTTCTGGATCATTCCGGATGCCAACAATCAGTGCCAACATAGGAAATAATGTGCAAAATGTGGAGATGTAACGAGAAAAATGTAGGTTGTTGACATTAACTAAAAGTTATGTCAATGTACAGCAGGGGTGTCAAACTCAAGGCCCGGGGGCCAAATCCGGCCCGTGACTTCATTTTCTGTGGCCCCACAAGAGCTTGCAAAGAATATTATATGTTTATTAAACGGTTACATGAGGATTTACAGAAGCACCTTGCCCATAAACTACATGTTTTTTCTCAGAATTTGACTTTTTTCCTTCTAAATATGCCTTTTTTCTTAGAATGCGTACATTCTCACTGAAGAGACTTGCAATTATTTGCCCCAGACTTCTGCTTTCAGACGTAGTTAATTATGAAGTTATTACCCTATCAGATAATAATCCAATGCAGAGGCAATAATGTAATATAATACATTATTTTATATATATATTTATATATGTATTTTTATATAGTCTTAAAGTTACAACCGGCCCTTTGAGTGCAGCCCTAATGCTGATGTGGCCCGCGATTAAATTGAGTTTGACACTCCTGATGTACAGGCATTGTAACAACAATCATTTAAAAAAGGCTGACATTAATCCTAAAAGTTACTCTGTTTTATTTGCAGTATTTATCCATGAAAACTACCTTTACCTAACCTTCACCAGTTGTTTTTTAGTGAACAATTAGGGAATATCCTTAATTTAAAAGTGCCCTGTGCAGTTATCTTTTAAAAAACAAACACTGAGCATTATCGACCAAAACAAAGTGCAGTCAAAGTATCTCTTCTATTATCAAAAATGTTATAAGTCCTTTAAATGCTCCAGTTCTTACTTCCATGTTGACCTGCTTGCAGTCTTATTCTTTCCTGGTGCATTGTAACATATCTGGGCGTGTTACCCCACCTGTTGATCGGTGGAATAGTTAAACAGCAGTCCTTTCTCACAGCAGACATTTTGACATTACATAGTAGGAAATTACAGGTGTTACTAATAACATTAACAATAGCTCTAAATCATTCAATCAGTATTCAGTAAGAGTGACAATGAACAAGCTCACACAATACTGTGAACCTGAAATCAAAGCAGACAAATGGATTTCAGTATTCATTATTTAGTTAGGAACCTGTGTGCCTTTCTATCTACCTCCAAATGTGTCTAATAAAAAAGGCCTATTGTGTATAGTATTGGTTCCCACACTGGTGTGACTAAAAGTGTCGTTCTTGCATACAAAATGTTCGTGTTCTTGTTTATTCCCAGGGAGTTAGTAAACTTGCCATTTTTTTGCAGAGAGGACATTTTTAGAAAATTGGTTGAAAGCAATGAACACTATTACACAGTTAAAATGTTGAAGATGCATGCTGCACTATCACTTTAATACTTTCACACCGCAAGGGACTTCGTCCTTATTAGGTTTTTTCTTTGGAATGTCCACACATAAAATGGAGTTATGTCTTAATTAAAGGCAATGTGTCCAATTAATTATATAGGAGTTTGCCAAGGATGTGTCCGAAAGTGGGTGGTCTATGACAGGCGGTTCTTCAGGAAATGTTTGTTAAAAAAGGGCTTCGATTTAGCTTCAAATGCATAACACTAGAAAAAAAAAGTCATAACAGTATTAGCTAAAAATCCCTCAGCCAAAACTAATTTAGTGGATATTTTGTGAACATTTTAAAAATCTGAATGATAAATTCTTTCATGGACACATGTTTTCAGGGTGAAGGTAAATAACCTAGACCAAGACTTTATCATGTGATTCTGATTGGAAAATATAAAATACAAAACTGCAACCAACTAATATATTAAGATGTTCTTTTAAGCATAATGAAAAACCAGATATGAAAGAAAAATTGGAAGTTTAATGACCAATACATACTCAACTACAGTGAAACAATATCAAAATGCAATTTTAAATGAGGCTAATTTTTCGGTCTCAATTCAATAAACATAAATGATCCAATAAGTATATTCTTAAAAATACATTTGAAGAAGATACTCAAAGCAAAAAATGTATGTTGTGCATACAATACATTTGTAGAGTTCATATGCAAATCCATTTATTTCAGGTAAAGAGAAATTACCAGATTTTTTAGTTGACACATAATGTACTGCAAAATATAGAGGCGATTTAATCAGCATTGAAATGTTTCACAAACCAAGGATAAATCAGTGCATGCAATAAGTTAACACTCATTATGTTTCTTTACTTTTCTTTCTCTTCTAAGTCCTGCATAATGAGGAAATAAGGCCGACGACAAACCCAGTTTTCTCTCAAGAAAATATCACAAGCTGCGTTTTAGCTGTAAAGTTGGAAAATGAAAGAGTTTATCTGATTCTGTCAAAAAAAAATCTAAAAACTGGTCAAACCTTCATCCCATCTGTATTTTAGAAATGTTGATTTGAAGGGCCAAACAACCGCTTTGACATCTCCCTTTGTAAGGTTTCATCACTGCTGAAAGACCTCTTTGTTCGGTTTGAGACAATCTGCCAAAAGGCAGTGTAAGCAAGGTTGTTTAAGACATGAAAAGGCATTGCGGTATTACAACACAATGACATTTGTGAAAAAAACAAATCTTTTCACTTACAACAAAGATGGAAAGCCTTGAGCAAGCAAGAAGGCAAGAAGGCAAGGTCGTCAAGTGCAACCTGAAAAATGTGATTCAAATAAATACAATTTCATGGAGAATCCTAAAAGCATCTGTTGCAAAACAAATATTAAAACATAAAAAAATAAGTTTTATCTGTTTGACGTTACAAATATTTCATGAAAATCATTTTAATTTCAAACAGACATTTGATTGGTCGCTGTCTTTAAAGGAACCTTAATGTGTGTTCAATGCATCACATACAGTATAAACAACAGCAGTACTAATGATTACTCAATCGCCCAGAAATACATACATCTGTGGCCATCCTGTAGATCAATCTGTGAATATATTTATTTTAAATATAAATGATTTTTGCCAAATATTGTCAATACATATTTTTTAAGCTTCGTAAGAACAATTTCAGCAAAGAAAAACGAATTTATGACATAAAACCACTTTAAGCTATGTACATGCTTCATTTAGTTAATTAGTATAAGCAGTTTTAATCAAGTAAAAGTACTATAATTGACTTGTTAATCACAAAATCACTCAAAGAACAATATGGACAAGTGGAAAACGGTGTGTTCCCAGGGAGAATCATCAGTAAATGTGTTGATTTGTTATGTTACCTCACTGCAGCGGTGAAAAGCTGTGACTAAGCGTTTCCCCACGTCAGTGCTGTTTATATGTCGGCTTTGGAGTCTCCCACTGTGCCATAACAATACATAAGCAAGCTATTTTTTCATAATCTTTATCTTGCAGGATGTCAACCACATTTTACTGAGTCATTTTAAACCATGACTTCTACTTATATTAACAGCTGACTAAGTGCCACTGATTTTATCCCAGTAGGTGTCTCAAGGAAAATAAAAGGCAGTAATTATGTCAGAATCAGAATCAGAATCAGAATACCTTTATTAGTCCCACAGAGGGGACATTTGCATCGTTACAGCAGAAAGAGCCACAGACAGCTTAATGTTACATAATTAAAAAAGTACTAAGTTATGATATAATAAAAAATATATAATAAAAAATATAAGTAAAAAAAAGTACTTTTCAAAATACAAATCCTGTAACAGTTCTTATGATTTAGCAGCCAGGTATATATTACACAGTTATTAATGGCATATGTATATAATGTATATATTGCACATATAGCACATATTGCACATAGTTTGATGGTATTTAACAGCAGCAAGTTACACAACTTACAAAATACAAAATGCAAAAACACACCTTGTAACGGTTCTAAGGATTTAGCAGCCAGGTATAAATTACACAGAATTTGTGAACTTCAATGCCAGTTTACAGACAGAGTAACTAGATCAAAGTTAAATGGCTGTACTTTACGTATTTAAACCATTTTTTTTTATATAATGGTGAGGTTAGAAAAAGTCAAGACGGAAGATGTTGTATTTATAAAGCTACTTTTATCAAAATATGAGTTTGAAGCTTCAGAATCCATAATCAAACTCCATGTTGTGCAAAAACTTCTTCTTACATAGATTTAAAAGTATGAAAAATATAACCTTGGTAAATATGTGAGTAAGTTTAAAAAAATCCAGACTCATTTTCTCTTCAGTCTACAAAAACAAGGTAAATGTTAAAAGGACTGCATTTATTAAGCAGATTGCCACCTCTAGAAGTGCTTCAACATATACAGTACATGTCAACATTCACCCTTTCACACCCATTCATACGTAGACAGACACTTCCAAACAAGTTGCCACCTGCTCATCAGGAATGATAAACAGTCACATACACTCACACGCCGTCGGCAAGCCATCTGGAGCATTTCAGTTCAGTATCTTGCCCAAGGACACTTCAACATGTTGACAGCATGGGGTCAAACCAGCAACGCTCAGATTGGGGGACAACCATCTGTATGACACTGGATCATGATTAAAATAGTGATATTACCTTTAAAATATAGATTAGGCAAGGATAATAAATCAAATGTTTCCTTATTGAATGTCCATTTATTCTACAATGGTAATACACTCAGGTTTACTTTGATATCCTCCTATTCATTAGCCTTATGTATATTAAAGAATACAAGACATGTAAGTCTTATGGTTGAAGAGCCATTCATGGCAATTTGGAGTATGATATTTTTGGGCTGCTGCTTAAGAGGTTGAAATCTGTCTTCTCTGTCTACTTTTTATGTAGCGTTAACATGTTTTCAGATTTAAGCGGTTATAAAACAATGACCAAAACCTGTTGTAATAAAATAATTGTAACTTTAGGAGAAAAGGATCATAAATAAGTACTGTGTACAGTAGATGGGAATGTCTGCTGTCTCCCCCCGGCTCGCGACACAGATTGGGCAGGGGCGGCCCTGTAGGTAGATCATGTGGGCTTGGACATTTTAGAAAGTAGCTCCCAAGCTTAAAAAGTGTGGGCACCCCTGATCTACATCATTACAACATGCCCTGTGATTCCACAGTTGGCGCAGTCTGAACCTTATTTTATCATTAAGTGAGATACAGTCCACTGACTCTGTTCAACAGACCTTCAGCCTTTTGTATTCTGAGTCTAGCCTCTGTCTCTTTGTTCGATTTTATCTTATACTACAGGTACTTAATACAGTTGGGTGATGAGTATTTGGGCTTGAGAAGGGGAGGACACCAGAGTGGAGTTACTTAATGGGGCAGAAAGAACATTATCACGGCTCTGAGACTCACTCGTGTTGGCAGTCGCCATTGATTTTTCTTCCAAATGATCTCCATGTTTTCTCATTGGTCTGTGCTGAAGTCCCTGCCAGTGCAGCCAGATGTGATTGTTTGCTTGAGCGGTCTGTAGCAAACTTCCAGTGTTGCAGTGATGAGTTTTACACCTGCCCATATTCCAATTACTATACAACGGGCCCATGGGCACTGACATGAGAACACATGCCCCCATAGCTAGCCAAACAGCCACACTGAAAGAAAGTAAAGTGATGTATCTTTTGAAGGTTTTTTTTCATCTTTGTGGGTGTTTTTTGACTCTGTATAGTTATTGTGTCTCTTGATTGTTTCTTTGCATCTTTTCTGGTGACATTTTGTGACTATTTTTAGTTGTTGCACACCCTTTTGTAGTCAATTTGCATATTTTGTAACCATATGTTGTTTTCTGGTTGTTTTGCATCTTTCTGCAGTCTGTGTGTCTTTGTGTTAGATTTGCGTTTTAATTTAGAGATTTCACATTTTCTTTTGCTCTTTTTCTGGAAGTTTCTTATGACTTTGTCATCGTTTCGCCTCCTTAGAGGTGTGTAATTGTTATGCATTTGTCTGCATGTCTTTGTGGGAATGTTGTAGTCTTGTTGTGTCTCTTTGTGATTGTTTTGCATCTCTTTGTAATCATTTTGTGTCTGAGGTAACTGTGTTGTCTCATTGTGTCTCATTGCGTCTCTTAGTGGTTGTTTTCTCCATTTTCATCATTTTGTAGTGATTTTATTTTTGTCTTCGTAGTTGTTTGGCATCTCTTGTGGACTTCTGCTTTTCTTTTAGTCGTTTGATTGACCATCCAACAAGAACTGTTACCACTTGGACCCCTTCAATAAACGATCCATGCACCTGCCTTCTCTTATTGTAAACAGCTGCAGATTTCAAATTGCAGCAGGGCTTAAGCTGCACTCAGTTGAATTGTTTTGAACATGATGATACTTTCTCATTAAGTGAGTAGTACAAGTTAGTTAAGATTCTTGTGAACGCTCATGGAAGTGTCTTAGTTTTACACTGCAGCACATTTCTATATCAGCTCTTCTGCCTTCTAGAAATCAAAGTGTAACAAGAAAAGCAGCGTGACATTGCTACACATATTACATGGATGCAAGTAAACCATAAGGAGTGATGCCAAGGAAGTTGGAAGTCCTTTTTGTCTTGGCAAACTGAGACTCTTTCCCTCGAACATGCTGGGTGTCTTTTTGAAATCTTAATGGCCCAATTATCACAGCTCTGGAACAGATCAATGGAGACCTGCTAGCCCCTGCTCTCTTCACAATGGGGGATGGGAAAGGTGGGACAAGATGCACAGAGACCCTTTGAAGAAGGTGACAGGTGCAGCCATTTGCCAGAAGTCTGTCTTTCTCCAAGAGGAACAGCTCTGACAGGAAGCCGTCTGTGAAGTGGCAGCGCTCCTCTTTTATACATGAGACACAATTGCTGTATGACATGCTGTAAATCTCCTATGACAGTGTTACATGGCAGTATGTAACTGCATTTAATGCTGTTGTCAAAGACAGAATTTACAATATCCAAACCAGGTGGCAAGTTGTAGACACATTTGCTCTTTATTCCATTAATCATTGGTTAGCAAATGGAAGTAATGGATGACCTACGACATGGTGGATCATTCTTAAATATGAACTAATATGTGATCTTCAAGATACTATAGTGTATGTGTGTGCAACCACTGATGTTTTCTTCCCAAATTACCAACGTTTTCCAGTTTTAAATATGTATAATGTCCCATCACATATATGTAAACTGCAGTATGCCAAAAATACCAGGATGTCGAATTGCATCCTTTCCCTTTTTGCATTACACAACTAACATGCTTTCCTCAATCCTTTGCACAGGGATATATATGAGCAGGAGAGTCACACACAGGTATCATCGCCCAATTGTGTGCATGCTGCATGGAACAGTGCGTATTTTGTAAGGGAAGCTGCAGTATGTACTAAAATACAAAAGTATGTAATTAAAAAAGCAGCCTTGGTCTTTTTTATGTCTCCCTTTGGGAACAAATGATAAAAAAAGTTGTCATGAACATTGTTTTCCAAGGAGTCATTATTCGTTCTGTCAAGGTCAGTCAGCCTGTTCAGCAGCGGTTGTTGCATTGTTCTTTAAGAATCAATTTACTTTACAATTTCACGGATAAGATCATTTAATGGAGAGCTTTGCAAAAATGCTCAGGTATGTCGGGGCATCGCAGAGATGCTCAGTGGGTTATTAAGAGGTCTAATCTGTGCCAGAAAACGTTTTCCTCTTCAGTCTCCGGCCATTACCATCCCACCTTCAGTGTGTTGAAGCAGATTTTGAGATGGTTTGGATCGATAGACATTATTTTGCCCAGCTGGTGATGAGCCACAGTAGGCAAGCATGCTGTTTGCTGTAAGTTAAAACACAAGCACTTGCAGTATTTGTAAATGATCATCAAGATTGTTGATCATGTACTACATGTCTGCTACAGCATCTGGAAGGCAATTCCTCCAACGTAATACCCTGAAAATGACAAACAAACTTCGCAGTCAAGCAAACTCACATGCAGCGTATTCTCAAAGACCTAAATAAGACACATCAACATTGGCATGCTACAGAGCCGCCTATTTCCAGAAACCTGCCATTTTTTCTTTGATTTCTTTGAAGTTCATCAATTCTTCTTCAGCTGCAACAAGGAGTGCCAGATGTATTGAGAGTCTAAATGGATAGAGTGGTTTAATTCTCATAACTAAATGTTCTGATTTTGTTAATAGGTGTTTATATTTCTCACTAGGTTGTTTTTCTGCTCTTTAATTTATAGCAGCTCTCTAAAAGTCTCCATCTTCTTCACTGCGTGTGATAACGTGTGTGTGATCTGTGCTTGAAATTCTGTTTAAACAAAGAATGAATAAGCATGCTGGAACTTCGGGCCAATTAATCTCAGATCATTTTGTCAGATTCAGTATAACACACAGTATAACCTGTTATTTTCTACATTCTTGTAGGAAAAGAAAAATGTGAAGAATACAAAATGGTACAAGAGGGTCTCTTCACCTCAAAGCTTGGCATCAATGCAGCTTTAGCATCTTTGATGACTGTAAAAAAGAAAGAAAAAGAAGCAATATCTGGCAACAGCCTGATCAGGGCGCCACGATAGCTCACCTGCTGGAGTGGAGGCCCCAGGTACTTAATCCTCTCTTCCCCCTCTAAAGGCCAACAACCACACAAAAACAGCCTGATATACACTATCCTAATTCCTCTGGCTGCTTAGCTCAAAGTGCACACGTGCAAACTATCTGTGTGTGTTCTTTGTAGCTCTTTGTAAGCAATACACTACTTCACAGTCATAGTGAGTACTAGCCCAAGGCCTTAGGTGGGCTTTGTACTTAGCATGGAGAAATCAATGTTCTCTGTGAGTATTCTACCCTGTGCAGATGAGCCAGTAGGAGCTGTGGATTGGGCTGTTATCACACAGTGGGGACATCTACCACTGTTTCCCCTCACATTTGGCTCCAGTCCATTATCAACTGAGAGGTCATCTCAACCCGGGACTCTCATCGACTGTATTAGCTCCTATCTCGTGGATTCAAATATCCTGGGCAGAGGTGGAAGAAGTACTGAGGGAGTTTACTTGGGTAAAAGTAGCATTACAATACTGTAAAAAAAAAGTAAAACTCCTGAAAATGGTGCTCAAGTAAACAAAAGCATTAGCACCAAATTATAAATACACAAATCAGAAACACTACTGATGCTTTAATCACTTTAATTTATCAATTTGTAAAGAGTAAGTTTAAAGTAACATAGTGTAAAAAATACTCAAGTAAAGTACAAGTATGACACGTCTTTACTCAAGGACAGCACTTGAGTAAATGTACTTAATTACATTTCACCACTGGCGTACTGATTTAATACTTATATAGAAGCTGAACAAGGTATAAATCACCTGCTCGTTTTATGTTTCAACGTGAGTGCAGTTTTTTGGAGAAATCTCTCTCCACAGTTAGTCCCGGGGGATAATTCATCACCATTAAAACTGAGCTCTCCTGCTCTTAACTTTTTTCCTCTTAATTTAATGACCTGCTGACTAATGAAGGCTGTCATCACAGCTTTTCACCGATCATGAATCCAAACCACTTGAGAATAACAAGTTTTTGCCCTCTTTTCTCTTCAGTGAAATGTTAAGTGCATGGCAACACTGGCAGACTTAAAAACTACACTTTAGGAAAAAATGTTATTTCGAGAACCTCAGTAGTTCAAAACAGGTTTTCCGTATATTCTCTAGTTTTTTAGTCGAATCAAGATTGGATTTTGAGAAATCTTCCTTCTCAAAACCTGGAACCTGATGGACGAAACCAAAAACAGTTTGTATTTAGTGTACCCTGCTTGCCCTTGAATGCCCTATATTTCCCAAAGTATTTAAAACTTGCTGTTATTGAAGTTTATTGTCTTCTATCGCTGTTCAGATGCTCATATTAAATGAAGCAGGACAACCAAAAAACGAGCGGGTATTATCATCATTTACAAAACAGGGTGACTCGAGTCGAGAGTGACTAGCAGCTGAGCAATGGCACTGAATGGGTGAGCACATTCAATCTGAGCCCTCCACTACCCTTACCAACATTAACCACAATGCAACTCAACCACTGACAAATCTTTCAGAATCTGTTATGCTATAAGTAGAGTGTTGCCTTGATCCTATAGCTTCAACAGAAATGAGGAGCTTACTACCGAGGTGTGGTAGGCTCACACTTTGCCACCTGATTCCTTTCACTTTCAAAGTCTCCAGCACCCACAACCGTCAACCAAGTGACATACTTGAGGCCATTTGTGCGTAGCTGCTACAACAAAAAAGTGCAAAGAAATGTTTTTTCATATAAAGTTCTACTCCCAAAAATGTTTTATGGAGTTCCCATTTAAGGTATCTAAAATGTGTTTAACATAAATATAACTTTAAGGATGGTGGTCTAATATAATTTTTAAACAGATGTTCTATGTAGCAAAAGTGTTATCAGGTGCAGAAGGAGCAACAATGATTATTCATTTGTAGAACGAAATGTTATAGTGAGTCTTCACAGCCTTCTTTTTATTAGCTGATGATGTCTTCAGAGCGATAATTAGCACATTTAAGCGAATAACTAGTTTCGCCTCCAGGCTTTGTGGAGGCATTCCTCACATAAGAACAATGTTACTGAGCAAACAGAGAATAGAGCAGCTCTCTGGAGCCTCAAACTAGAACCCCTACTCAAGTTATTTTCTCAAATGAACTCTGGACGTTGTCCGGAGTTGCCCTTTCACACTTGCAGCACACAAAAAGAGATTGTCTCTGTCAGACTAATTTAACCTACTGTTAAGACTCACTTGGTTTGGGCGAGGGTTGGGAAGATTGTGCAAAAGCAGTTATTGAGGTGGGTTACAACGCGGTCATGTTGCCGGCTCGTAATTTGGTTAGAAGCAACAAAGTATCTTGCTTTTCTGTACAGTTTAGGCATGAGCCCCTACTGACGTAAATCTCAAAATCTTGTTATCTCTGCAGTGGGATATAATTGTTGGTGTTGTGTAAAAGACTCTTCTTTAAACTCTGGTTTATTGCCAACTGTATGGAAACGTTATCAACACGCCCTCGTCTTAAATGCCCCGGACAATTGGCTCTATCCAAACATCTACTCAATAACAAATTAGACAGACATGGTACTATAGGGGGCTGCCAGGATAAAGACATTTGCTTCCGCACACACATCTTAATGGTGTGTGTCTCGTAGTGTCAGGGTTGCACTGCATGTTTTTAATGGACTTTGGAAGACAGCAATAAATTGAAACTACAGAAATTGGATTTTGAGTAACACATCAGTCTAGTTTAGCTGTGTGTGTATCTCACTCTCACTAAACTTCCACAAGGGACGTAACATGGTTATAGTTTGAGTCTGCACATTATTATCTACTGTTTTCCTGATTACCCCTAAATGGAAGGATGTTGCAAATTAAGACGTACTAAAAAACATTATTCATAATTATGTTCAGAACTTACAGCGTCAACTGAAACCCACAGTGAAGGTTTGCAATGCCTCGTGGGCGTCAACGTGGTCAAGAGTGAGGAAAGGAAGGCTAAAAGGAATAAAGGTATTTCTAAATGTTGCCTGTCCTCAAAGCTAATTTAGCCTTTGTGGCAGAAGGAAAACAATGGAGTGAAAATAATTTCTGTCTTCAGCCAGAGGAGATGAGAAATAATGAGCAAATAGCAACAATAAAAGTGGAATAATACAGGATTAGCAGTGGCCTCACAGGCTTCTGTCCGGCTTGCTTTATTATTTACAAGTTGTGTGCTCTGAGGCCTGTAGCCGAAGATAATAATATTGGGTTCGGCAGCAAAAGCAATAAGGGTAAGCAGAAAACTTCAGGCACAGCCCACATTACTCTCCCTCTCCCTGGTGGAATATGTGCAGGAAGGAGAGGAGGATCATGGGTAGTCATTAGTGAGCTGGAGGTGATGCTTTTTATTGTTTATTGCTAATTCATCTCGTTTCCGTGCGAGATGTATCCTGATGTGATTCTGGGGTGCAGCAATTTAAATGGGACTTCCCTGAACAATTTTAATGTAGATCGTTATTCTCTGCATAACCGACTGAAAGCTTTTACAACCTGCATTTATGTATTTATTTTTTCAAAAATGCTATTAAAGATTTTGGACTGATTCGAAAGTTTTTGAAATCTCCTAACAAGAGATACCTCAAAAGACATCTCACAGCTCAACAAAAAGAAAAAAAGCTTTTGTACGCACTCCAAAAATGCACAATAGGCCTGGGAGACTCGGGTGTATGAAGTGTGCGTTTACTGCGTCGTCATCTGGTGTTTTATACTTTACAGAATACTTTGGGCCCATCAATCAACTGTCTGCTTTGTTCTTCGGAGTATTGTACGCACTCACATTCCCAAGGCAGCCATCTGAAAGTTAGAAAAATAGTCGGGATAAGCTGTTTCAGTTTTTTAGAGCACAACAATGCTTCAAAAGCAGGTCAAACACAGATCTATGAATGAGAGTTTTGAATTGATTTCTGCTCCCTTAAGAAGTTTTTTTAGCTCAACGTTGAAGTCTGGCACCTTCGGTCTCGAGGAGGCTCTCAGTGTGATGATTAGTCTCTCATGACAGACAGAGCTGCTCTTCTTCTTCTCTTTCTTTGACCCAACCATTGTTAAAGCCCCTTTGTGTGCGAGTCTCTGCCTTCACCAGGAGTTCATTGGCTGGCCGCCTTCGGGGTCACATAGACCTTGCTTGCTGCGGGGGGGATCGCTGCAGGGCAGAGGGATTGTGCAGAGATCACAGACAAAGTGGGTGTTACTGCTGGGCTCTCTCCGCTCTGCAGCAAGCAGATTTAGATCCACAGTGAACCCTTTCTTTCTGTTGCTATAACTGTGAGGGGAACGTGCAGGCTCCATTAACAGACAGCAACGTTAAAACAAACAAAGGAATACATTATTATTACTATGGACATTTTATTAGAATTATATCACCCTTGAGATGATCCATCTTGTTTTTCAAACCCTAACCCTAACTGAAAATATACAGAAACTACAATGAATTAAACAAAACGACACAAGTAACCTCTCCATACAGACACTTACTAGCCTACAAAGGCCAACAAAACATACATTAAAGTAAACATGCACATTAAAAGCTATTTGCATTACATGCACCTATACACTAGTGATATATTATTTCCATATTTCAAGTATAATTAGCAGTTATAGCAGGTTTATGGGAGTAAAAGACTCCTTCTAGAAATGAAAAAGGTGATAACTCCAAGTTAAATGTGCAGGTTGTTCCAATGAAATGGAGATTTAAATAAAACAAATATCTAGGAAGGAAGACAAAAGGATTGCAGTGTGCCTTAGACATTACAGTGAGCTATTTATAATTAACATGTATTTTAATAAGACAAATTGAGCATACAGCTTATAAAAATAAGCTTAACCAATGTAAATATATTATAAATGTATCATTAATATTAGTTGTGTTGTTTTGCCTACATTTTCTTTACAGCAAACACTTATACTTGGTCAGTATAAGTCAATGAAATGCTACCATTGACCAACATTTTCTGCAGTGTAGTAGTAGTAACAGCAGAAAACTCAGCTGATGTTTGTAGGAACGGTAATGAGACCTGTGTTGACTTCCCCTGCAGGATGTCAGGTTGATAATAATAGATATGGGGTGAAAACATTTCTGATAAATCCATTGTTCCCAAGCAGTGATTCATTAGTAATTTCACAGCTTGAACACAAACAAACCAAACACGGAGGTAATACTAAATACTGAATCTAAACATGTTTTTATTATATTGTGCCTCAGACTGTTTCATTCTGGGTTCATTCATTCCCCCTTTCACAACCCTCTATTAAAGGCACTCTCCGGCCCCCAAAACAGATTATCAGAAAGAATATTCACTGTACATCTAAATTAAAAAGTGGGTGAGCTATGCTTTTTTTAGTGGTAGTATACGCTGATGCTGACTTATGTCATGTTGAAGTTTTAACTGCAATGACAAGTTTCTTGTTTGTGAAAACATCTCACTGGAAATGCTTTAACATGTCCAACTTGGCATTTGGTAATAAAATCGTACCGGAGTTCCTGAAAACAAACAGACATGGACATCTTAAGCTGTCCAAAGCCTCTTTTTCAGGGAATTTAAACCATTTTTAATAGAAAGGATTGTCAAAGCACTGTATTTTTTACTCATTACACTCCGCAATCTGCAATCTCTCATCATTAAGGCTTGATAGCGTTCAAAGTCTTTCCTATCACTCTCTATTATTCTTCCAGTATGACGTGAATGCTCTCTAAATGATAAGTTAAGTTCCTTGCATGGCAGCCTCCAGCAGTGTATGAATATGTGTGTAAGTAAAGCACTGCACTATAATAAATGCATTATCATTATGGACTTCGTGTTGAAACTCTTACATCAAGGTCAGAAACAGATTGCTGTTTTCTCCCGAGGACGATTAAGGAACACTAATTTTTCTTTGTGACATTGCCGTCGCGACACATCAAACAGCTAAGACAGAGACATGTTACGGCAATATTTCACATTTAGTGCACGGTGGCTATGATAAACTGCCGGCTACATATATAACTCAGGTATACATTCAGCAAGGTCTTACATCACCTTGGGAATTGATGTAACTTTAGCTTTCAACAGCTCCTCGCTTAACGACTGTGTGTAAAGAAGAGCTTTTTATCAGGCGTCTCACAATTTCCATATTTGATCCAGAGTTTCTCAAAAGAACACAATGTTTTTGTATCCCTCATCACAACTGACAGACAAAATAAAAGTGCATCTCACTGAAGCAATCCACTCTTGACTGGCTATGTCTCCTGAGGGAGTCTTCTCCCCGCAACAATGAGCTACTTAGACTGCCAGAGGACACAATGCCTGCGCAGAGAATAGAGATAAAAAGAGGAGTTAGATTGGGGGGGGATGGATGAGGAAAGGGAGGTTATGAATTGAACAGATGTGAGACATATTGTGCCTGGAAGGAATGGAGATATCATAGCATCCAAATTAAGATGATCAGCGCCATGCTTTCATAAATATATAAAGACAGTATCATGCATCACTACAGGCAGCTAGATTACAGAGATGTGATGACTTACTTTGGAGGTTCAAGAGAAGCTAAAAAGAAAATAAAGCTGATAGAATAACAAGGTTAAAGATCGAATGTATTTTAAATGTTTTTGACACATACTCTAGATGTGTTCCCCCCCCCCTTATGTGCCCAATCCCCCCATGTGAATCACACCTGGCACTCACAAACACACACACACACACAGAACAATTTGATACATTTCCCACTCTTATGTGCCCATCCCCCCACATGGATCACACCTGGCACATGCAATACATGTTCAATGTCTATTCTTTGTATATTTACTGCAGTTCTCATTCATAACACTCCATTCGATGTCTCACTATGGGATGCGCCTCAACGCGTATGCACCAGAAGCATCAATCTCATTACGCCAATCCTGATTGGCTGGTGATCTTGACGATCAAATTTGACCGCGAACACCAAATTAAGGGGGGGGGAAACGAAGACAATAGGAGGGTTATATAGTGCTAATAGAGGCATTGTATATAAATGATATAGAGATAAGCTGAATACAAATAAAAAGCTTTATTCTGCGGTTTTTCTTATGTATTTTATTGAGTGTAGACCAAATTAGTTATTCTTGTATTATTATTTGCTTCTTAAGTGAAGTTAAAGGATATTTTATGAAACTCTACAATTCTCATTTATGCATGTACATAAAGAAATAAAAAACTATAAATAAGTTAAATAGAGAAATAATGATTCTCAGATTGATGCATCAGAATAAACATAATATATTAATGTCATTTAGTTATACAGTGTTTCAGTTTCAGGGGACACTTTATTGCAGAATGATCACTTTTCATACTCGGCACATTTGACTGCTAAAACTCTTAATTAATGACCCTTTGACTCGTGTAATGGAGTATCTTTTAATTGTTGCATTCATACTTTTAGTTGAGTAAAGAATCTGAATACTTTCATCCCTGAAAACTCTTTGAATGAAAATCCCAAGTAATTAAATCTTCATTCATTTCAAGCAGAATGAATTCAGTCAGCTGGAAATATGTGAATGACTCGGTGGATTGGAAGTAAAAAGAAGATGCAAAGTCAAATTTTTGTGAGACATCAAAACCTTATCGTTAAATACGGTTCCCCGCTGAGCCACACGAGGAAACGCTCTCCGCTTGTCTGAACTGAAGATCTATGGCGACCTTGTCAAGGACTACGCAGGCAGAACAAAATAATGAATTCACATGTGAAAGGTTGAATCAGCAGTTTGTCATATTATATTCATGTAAATGTTTAATCTTCTTCTATATTCTATATGTTATCTGCTCCTTCATGGACAATACATCCACACATAGAACACGGGGGATTATCTCCTCAGGCCTCTGGACAACACAGTCTCACGGCATTTCGTGTTATAGTCACGAAATTAATCTATTGATTCGTGTTCACCAACACGATTTTGCCATTTTCTTCGTGTCACACAGAACGATTTTAAAAGCAATGTAAATAATAACAAATTAGAAGGAAAAACTGATTAAAAAAATACAGATTTCAGTATTCTGCCACAGAACGATTTTAGAAGCAATGTATTTCTAGTGGTGGTATGTTTCGTGCCTGCACCAAATAATAACAAATTAGAAGGAAAAAAAGATGCCAAAAATACAGAATTCAGTATTCTGAGGCTCTGAGCCCCATTTCTTTTCCTCGCGGATGGCAAAAAAACTCCGACATTATACAATTTAAAATAAAAGGGATAGGGTTAGGCTTAGGGTAAGATATTGAGTAAGAAAATGTTTTTATGAACCACACAGCTTCTGGTCTTCCAAGACCCGACCAGACAAAAAGATGTGGTGCAGGCACGAAACATACTACCAATAGAAATACATTGCTTTTAAAATCGGTCTGTGTGACACGAAGGAAATGCGAAAATGGTGTTGGTGAACATGAATCAATAGATTAAATTAATTTCGTGACTATAACACGAAATGCCGTGAGACTGGGTTGCTCTGGACCCTCTCATCTGACATTTCAGTGGCTCCATTAAAGAACTTCAATTACACAGTCACCTCAGTGATCTTGGCAGTGAGGTCTAATCGAGATGCCCCCGTTTTTATTTTGTCCCCCGATCCATACAGGTCAGTCCTCTACCCTGGAGTAAACCCGCCTCTAATTCTTAGTTTGACACAGGATTACTGAGCTTTATCATCTTGCTGACAAAAACCTTGCCCATAAAAGTAGAGGAACAGATTTATTTAACCTCCTCCTTGATCATTTGGTCCATATATCAAGCCTTCCGGGGCACCACAGTTTCAGACATATTGACAAGGAGCGGGTTATTGTCACCTGCACATTAGAGTTTCATTGTTATTGCCTTGCTCAAAGCAATAGCTTAGTGTTGAAGCAATAACCCCACGTACTGTAATTTTGGTGCAGAACTACTCAGTGACCATAAATAAGGCTGTCAGATTTTTACTGTAAAACCACGGACACAAACACTTCATTCAATATTTGTCTCCCTGTGTAGGCAGAAGTTTGCGAAACCTGTGTGAATGAGCCCAGCTGAGTTTAAGTTAGGCAAGCAAAACACAACACCATGGAACGAGCCCCATACTGAGCACCCACTCATCTTCACAGCAGCAGCAGTGAGTCTGCCAAACCTAACTGCTTCCTAAGAGGAATGCAAAATATGAGACTTGACCCCATTCAGCGGGACAAGTTTTTTGTCTCTGGTGAACATGTGCCAATATTAGGAGATTGGCATTTTCAGCGTTATTATGGAAGTCTTTACAGAGCCCCGAGACAAGCTAACAGCACTGTGACGAAGAGTACCAGCTGCCAGAGCTCTCTCCAATGTTCCCGGTGGCTTCACCTCCAAGGAATCATTACAATTTTGTGTTTTTGTGCCCATTTAAACATCTCAATGTTTGAGAGAGAATCAATGCCCGGGACCGGGAGCCTCTCCAGGGGAATTTTGAGCATCAAGTGCTTCATGTCCTGCATTCTGTTTGTTTCTATGCAACAATTTATAAAAGAAATAACACATTTTAAAGCAAACACAAAGTTCAGGCAGCAGATGACTTAAATATAATGAACATACTTATTGTAAACAAATGCTGATCTATCATAAACATAACCAAGTAGTTCTGTTTAGTTTTTCTTTCATTTTAAAACATTAACCCTGTTTTTTAAACTGTAATGGAGAATGCAGTTAACTTTTTAGGAGACACTGTTGGTATAATGCCTTTCTCTGAGCTGCAAAGGTAAACATAGGTGTAAAGAAAGTCCAACAATGGACAACAAGGAGAAAGAGTTTTATTATTTTTATTTGCCCACATTTACTTATTAGTTTTGGGGCCATTTGAATCTTGAATCATTCAATATTGCAAGTGCAACAATTCCAGTGAATTGTCATTATAGTTTAGTCTGACAGCGGTTTCCAGCAAAATAGCTAAAATGAAGCCTCTGTATGCTGGCTGCCTAACTAACTGCAGCCTACATAGTTAAAAAAGTGAGAAAGATTTATATAACAAGCTTTTTATCTTACTTTCCCAAGCAGTTGATGGAGACTAAAACAGAGCTATGAATACTGGACTTACATGGCAGGTGACGGGGAATACAACAAAAAAACGAATAGTTTTCTTAAATAAAACAATTGAAGCTTTGTTTAAAATGAATTTCTCTCTTGAAATGCCCCTTTCACCCAGAAAGCAGCAACACTTTTACAGGACCATCTTTGAATTTGTTGGTATTACTGACTGTATAAGCACTGAGGAAAACGCAAAGTATGATCTTTATTATTAAATAAAGATAATTTGTATTTCTTTGCCATTTTGTTTTGCTCAAAATATGGTATGTTCATAAAAGGTAATTGTATTAAGTTATACTGCATATTCATTATCATGCTTATTATTCCGTCACAGTTTTTTCTCCCAGTCTATCTTTGTAATTTTTTTATTCTCCACTTGAGATCAAAATCACAGCTGCATGTTCAAAAATAATAAGCGAACATTATTTAGTTAATTTGAGGTGTGGGAATACTTCCCTTTCATGCTTTAAGTTTGACTTCGCTCTCTAACTGCAGTAATTTAAACAAGCTGTATCATATTTTGGGACGTTTGTTTTCTTGTTATTAATGATTGTATATATATTTGTAAACCATTAAAGCAGTTCGCATACAAAAGCTTCTGCTGCTAGTCTAAATTTCTGGGGACGCCGCTGTTGACTTCCCCATTTGGTATTCGTCTCTGATTCTCCTTTCATTTGAATACTAGGTGCCAAGTGCACTTCCTCTGTTCATGAATAACTCATGCTTTACCCAGGGGTTTGTGTCTAATCTTAGACATTTAAGAGGAGAGACACAGAGAAATGGAATACGTGGTTTCAGTGTAATTTAAATGAGCAGCCTCATTCCTTCAACCTAGCAGTGTTAGAGCTAAATTAATTTTTAAGTTTTAATCACAACTATCTGTCTTCAACACAGAGCTGGAGTAAAATCAAACCAGTTCATTATTTTTCCTTAAATCACCTGACATTCTTACATAAGATTCATCTTAAAGGAATTAGGTCACCTGAGATTTAAAACCATGCAGTACTTCACACGAAGCATTTAGTGATGCTATTTTGTCTACTACATGTGAAAAGAAAAATTATTTAATTATGTTTATAAATCTAACAAAGAGTAAACTGGTGAGAAAATAACCTTTTTCAGTATACCCAACAATACAAATTACATCAATTTGCATAGATTATGTGATTTGTCCATTAAAAAACGGTTCGCAGTTAACTTTGAATCCTCAGTGTCCTTCACTTCACTGTCCTCACTGTGCAGCTCCTTCAGCGACAGGCTGCTGCACCCCCACTGTCTCACGGAGAGATACCGCAGGTCCTCCCTCCCTGCAGCGGTCAGACTATAAACCAGCACAGCCCCTAGTAGACCCCCCCGCCCACACACACAACAACACTATAAAACCCCTTGCTGTTAAATACCAACCTGCTATGTGCAATATGTGCTATATGTGCAATATATATAGATGCCGTTAATAACTGTGTAATATATACCTGGCTGCTAAATCCTAAGAACTGTTACAGGATGTGTATTTTGTAAATTGTGTAACTTTTTATTTTGTATTCTATTTTGTATTATATCATAACTTTTTTTTTTTACTTAGTACTTTTTAATGCATGTAACATATGTAACATAATTATGTAACATTAAGCTGTCTTTGGCTCTTTTCTGCTGTAACTATGTAAATGTCCCCTCTGTGGCACTAATAAAGGTATTCTGATTCTGATTCTTCAATGATGGAGCAAAATGTTACCGTTGAATATAAAATGGGATAAAATTGTAAGATACAAAAACAAACATCACTGTGGTAGCATCCTGTCAATAAAGGTAGCTAAAGCGTACGTTGCTATAGTCTATTCTTGGGGCGTAACTATCAAAATAGACATCATCCTGTATTAAAAAAGAATACTTACAACTAGTGACTGATATCCATGAAATTCATTAGAAAAAAACAATAAATCAATAACAATGATGAATCCAGTGAGAGGTAGGGTATTTTTCTAATAGACTTTCATACAATCTGACTTCTACTTCTAACCAGTGGAGTCTTCACATCGGCTTCACTTTTCAGAAATTGTTGTTTGCTTTGAATGGGCTATGGGCTGAGTTATTTTGCTTTTGTTTAAAATTACAAAAACAATCAAAGACAGATAACATCATTTAAAAAAAGGTGTTTGCAAGTAGAATTGTATGTGTTAAAACGTACGTCTGTCTTATAGTTGTGAAAATCAAACCTAAACATAAGCCTTTAACTACTTGCATTATTTTGATAATGTTCAGCAAGTATGTAGATAATTTTTTTGAATCTGTAGTAAAAGAGCTACAAATAGGCAATGTCACCACTATGATACTATGCGATTGCTACATTACAGGATTAACGAGCCACTACACCTGAAGGAGACCAGACTTTTTGTGTACCATGCCCTTGTAGTCCTCAATACAGACAGTGGTCTCCTCCTCTGTGCCTCTCCCTGCTGCATGTCTCAGGTGAGGCAGTGGTATCCATGAATCAGACTCTCCTCTGAGGCGCATCACGGCTCCAAGTCTTCCAAACGGGTGCAGCTGTCCTGGCAGGACGCCTGAAAGTTCAGCTCTGATGTGACTACACAAGAGGCCTTTCTCTCAGCAGTTGGTTCCTCAGGCCCCCCCTCACAAGACAAGAAACAGATCTGCTTATTGTCCACCGGGAGATCCAGTGTGAAAAGTGTTTGGTGCAGAAACAGTTCAGTGCATGTCACACATAATAGTGGGCAACAGATAAAGGGACACAGACAAGTTAGCATCTGGGCACTTGTGTCGTTATTTCTGTTTCACAAAATAAAGCAATTCATTTCAGAATGCAGACAAGAAGTGACCAGTTTCCCAATTTATTATATAGTTATTATTGGTAACATTTTGAAAAAAACGTCCTCCGCATGTACAGTTCTGCACGTTTTCTAAGACCTCAGTGAGAGGTGAGATGAGTTAAGAGCTGTGCCCTATATTCACTAGAAACAGTCAATTACTAAATTCTTTACACAAACACTTGGCGCTTTTCCCATTATGGTAGAGATGTAGTTGTACACAAGTAGTGTACTGAACTGTTTTACAGTCTTATCAAACTGGGAAAGGAAAAGAAGGCCCGGACACTCCAAGCCGATTTCGGCCGTCGATAGATGTCTGGCCATCGATGAGCGTCCTGTCGCCCTACTCAGATTGGTGTGTCCCGGACAGTCGAGTCTTTTTCGGCCGTGCCGACACCTTCCGCCGCCGATTCGACATGTTGAATCGGCCGCGGAGCCTGCGGAGGCTGTCGGCAAAGAAATCACTCTGATTGGCTGTTTAGCTTAGCGAAACACTATTTGCCTCAATGGGAGTTGAGCAGTACAGTACTTAAGTAAATGTACTTTGTTATTGTACACAATCTGCCTAGAAGTATTTTAATGTTGTAGCTGTTCAAGATGGTCATTTTAAAATGTTTTAAAAATATACTGTTAGGCTAGTTAAACCAATAATAATGCTACGGCTGCAACTGACAGTTATGCACTTTTTTTTTTTATGCACACAGTCGTGTTCCGTCGGGACGTGTTCTTTGGTGTCAGTTTGGTATGTAGGGGCCTTTAGGGTTACAAAAATACACCAATTGGACTTGAAGACCACAATACTTAATGAATTGCCACAAAAAGGCAGAACATAAAGTCAAATCACAAAGCTTTTAGTCAAGTCACCAAGACTTGCCTCAAAAAAGATTTTATTGGGGAAACAATTTGGCAACATGAACACCAAGCACAAATTATAAGAAGGAAAAACATTACTGTACATGAATACAAACCTTATCATGTAAGCAATAGCTGACCTATAAAACCACATTTTGTACACTATTTGTACAGATACAATACCTTCTATAGCTGCGTTCATACTGCATCTGGCTGAGGATTTTAAAGACCGAAAGAACCTTAACCTTATTGTCGAACTTAAAGCTGTGCAGGGTTTACACAACCAGATCACTGCACTCACCCAAAACACCGGAGCAACTCAAGGTTGCGTTGGGCCCATTCCTGTACACAATGACTCCAAAACAAGCCACTATTTAACCTCAAATACCCAGACCACAATTACTCTGATCTATCACAATACGGTTGCACACTTAACCCAGTGGTGCGGGGGCCATCTTCACCTCAATGTCAGCTAATCAAAGGATATAATAATTGCCCCTCCCTCACCTCAGCTCCCTATTCTCATTAGAAATGGTTGACAGCTTCAAATACCTCGGAGTGACTCTGGACAATAGACTCATCTTCGAACCTTCACAATAATGCCACCTAAATCAGTCACCCGCAATCTTAAAGGACTCCCCTCACACCAGAGCTAAACAATAAGGCCATTGAAGCTTCAACAGTAAGGGACATTACACACCCACTGCATCACCACCTCACTCTACTACCCTCCAGACTCAGGTAGAGAGATGAAGAAAACATGCTTTGGGAAAATGTTCAACCCCGTAACAATAGACTGAATACGCCTGAGTGTATTTTCCCTCAGTTGCATGTACTTCAATGCTGTTTTATGTGTACAGTTCTAAGGAAAGATATGTTGCCTATGGGAACAATACAGTAAAAGTATATACTTGAGCTTTTCTGTAGGTCTTCTTGAAGGTGTAATTGAGAGCTGAAGGTTGCATCATGGCCTCTGTGATGTACTTCGACCTATTACATCTAATAGGTGAACTAGTTACATGTATTTGTTTGGCAGCCTCTTTCAAATGTGTTCCTTTCTAGAACATTTGCAAATTAATATACTTCTAACAAAAGCAGGAAGGTGGAAAACATTAAAACCCTCTTTTCACAGCTCCTTAAGGGTTGTTCTTTTCTCAGAAATATGTCAAGAGTTCTTTATTCAATTCAGTGAACTTGTCCATTAGGGTTCACCAGGAGCTCTGTTTTGCGGATAATAAAGTTACAAGCTACTCTTTAAAAAGGCTTGTGTTAGATCGTCATAATTAACCACACATTGTTAATGTGCGATACCAAGAACAGGATAAAACATTGCAAGTCTTTTAAAGTATCTGAATACACTCTATGATGACGCACGAAAGTCGTTTCACACAAAGACATTTATTGCTGTTATAAAATCCTGCTTCAGAAAGCAGCAGTAGTCCAAGATGTGAAGAGAAGTCTGTCAGATGATTTGTGGTGCAGATTGGTCACTGAGACTAAAATAGTACTCAAGGTGTCGCCAAGGAGTCAAAACCCGCGGCCAAACCTTTTTACACTTGCAATCATGTTGTGTATTTTTGAGCGGTAACTTTTCTTTCTGTCTTATAAAAGAATATTTTTGGATTTGGCATTATCTTGTGGCAGCCAGTTTAGCAAAGCTTTAAAGTTAAATACACAGCAGGTTATTAAAATCACAATATACTATATTACAAATTATAGATTTTCTGCTGCCGCTTCCAACATCCATTTATCTGCATTTAGTGAAATCATTTATCTTCAAGGTATTTTCACATGCACTTGTCCTTACAGCGCAGAGAGCAAATCACACAATGAAAAGTGTTTATATCAGCTCCTGAGAAAAGGATTAGGTGAAAGACAGTGCAAGAAAAACGTTTGAATACTCACAGAGATTAATTTCACAACACTCGCCAACCTGAGTGATCCTCCTGCTTTCTGTGTGCACAAAACTGTAGCTGTATGCACAATCTTAATATATTGTTAGATAAAAAAATTTGCCCAAGATGTAACTTGTTTATCCAACACTATGATGTATTCAAGGTGTTTAGACATGTTAATATACAATAGGACAGATAAACAATCTTCATAATGACTTTGAAACAAAGAAATTGGCCAATAGTGAATTAATCAGACAAGAGACGAACAATACTGGCGAGTCATGGCCCGTTTTGGGAGTAACGTGTTATTGTTATTGCATTGTTTTGGCAGAAGCTAGATACATTGCCTATTCATTTTGAAAAATTGTTAAAATGACTGAAATATAAAAGAGCTCCTTACTTTTACTTTGTTGTGATCAAAGCAGGCACAGGCAGCCTATCCCAGGGTTTTACACCGGGTTATGATCCACCATCAGTCAGTTGAGAAGCTTAAAGATGAGAGGAAAATGACAAAAAGAACAATGTTGAAATGTATCCTAGTGACTGGGCTGCCCTATCAGTGAAATTAAGGTAGCAATGAAGTCTCCAAATGGCCAAAATACTTTTTGTTGGACAATATCTGCTGAAACGAGGATCGCATTAAATCAGTAAGGGATCAGACCGATTCAACTGGTCCACCTCTCTTAAACTTCAAAATTAGAGTAATGTCCCACAATGATTGTTTACGAGGGGAAATGCATCACGCGGCTCTTCATTTCTCGTTAGTAGCCAATCCCCACACCCTGCACATCAGGTGATCTGAATAACCTCCAATCAACTAGGGGGAGTTGTGACATTTAGCTCAAATTAATTGGGAAAAGGAAATGACAAGTGCGATAGAAGGAGGAACTTCTTCAACATACTGAGAGATAAAAGGGAAACCCATCAGCCATCACTAATGTCTGTCTGTGCCTCTGCCAAGTCCCTGCAAAGCCAAAACAGAAACTGATCTAATATTTAAATGTGCATTATTACATCACATGTGTAGAGAGAGGATTGCGCTTAATTCACTTAAAGTTACCCACACTCTGCTCCAAGCACAAGAGGAAAAAAGGTTTAAAGAGAAGTTACACCAGAAATGACAGCAATAAAAGTTTACCAATTGTACAAACTGCATAACAGAAATCAAAGAGACAAAGAGACATCAAATTGAAAATAACGTGTTAATGAAACCGTATTAAAAACACTTACTGTGAAACCCAGAAGAGTCCAGGACCCTGTGATCACAACAACATGGTTACATTCAATGATTTAAAAAGTTTAAAAAAAGGGTTCTTATGGAAATAAAACAACTATTTCAAGTGGGACGAGCCTGGTTAATGTCTGAGCAAAACAAACAAATAATCAGTTTGAAATTTAAACAAAGAAATATCAGTTTTTACGATGGCATTTGAAAATCTTGTATTAACTCAACTTGCAGGAGATTTAATGTGTATAGGAACAGATCCTGTTTAAAAGCTTAACTACCCTTAAAGGTGGGGTAGGTAAGTTTGAGAAACCGGCTCGAGATACACTTTTTGTTATATTCCATGGAATGCTCTTAACATCCCGATAGCAATGAATATCTTAAGTGCTTTGACAAAAAATACATAAAAAAATGTCATCAGTGGAAGCCGTAGTACTGTAAAAAGCACGACCAATCATCTGAGCCGGCCTGGCTAAAATAACTGGATGGCCTACCTGCCTGTCAGCCTTCCATCTGTGCACAAACGTATCTCGTGCCCTCATTGGTCATGTGCGCATTCGTCCGTGTTGGAGGAGGGGCTCTGTAAGGAAGTGGCAGATTTTTTCTGGCTGTGTATTTTCAAATTCTAGCGCACTCGAGCTGGTTTCTCCAAAATTACCTACCCCACCTTTAATTATTATGTGTTCTTTTTCCTTGAAAAGTAAAGAACAATTAAAACTTTTCACCGTATAGGAACGATACATGAAATTAAGTACATTATTGTTCTGTACTGTATGTGAACTTATTTTGAGTATCTGCACAAAATAAATAAAAGAAATTGTTGCAAACCACTGCATTCAGAATTGTGTATCAACATGTACATGGTCACTTGTGTATAATCCAAATGGTATGAGAGGTATTTTTGACGGTGAGAAAAAAGTCCCTCCTTTCTTTTTCCCTGAAAAACATCCTCTGAATCTATATCAAATCAAATCAAGGTTTATTTATAAAGCACATTTAAAAGCGATTTTTGGTCGAGCCAAAGTGCTGTACATGTAATAAAAACACATTAATACAATCACAATAAAAGACAATAAATTACAACAGATATATAAAAAAACACAGGGAATAGTCAGGTGTCATGCTCCGCTCTGACTAGAAGGCCAGGGAGAAGAAGTGTGTTTTTAGTGAGGATTTAAAAAACCCTAGGGTCTGGGCCGACCTCACATGGAGGGGCAGAGTGTTCCAGAGCCTGGGGCCAGCTGCTGCGAAGGCTCGGTGACCTCGGGTTTTGAGCCTGGTCTTGGGCACTATCAGCAGCAGCTGGTCAGCAGACCTTAAAGCTCTGGCTGGGGTGTAGCGATGGAGGAGTTCTGCTATATAGGCCGGAGCCAGCCCATTTAGGGCTTTGAAAACAAATAAAAGGATTTTAAAATCAATTCGGAACCGAATTGGAAGCCAGTGCAGTGAGGCCAGAATTGGGGTGATGTGGTCACGCTTTTTGTGGCCAGTCAGAAGACGTGCAGCTGCGTTCTGCACTAGCTGCAGGCGTCTAATTGAGGCCTGGTCCATACCCACATACAGAGCGTTGCAGTAATCCAGTCTTGAGGTTACAAAGGCGTTAATGACCCTTTCTAGGTCTTTAAAAGATAAATAGGACTTGGTTTTGGCCAATAGTCTTATTTTAAAAAAGCAGGATTTGACTACGGTGCTGACCTGCTTATCAAATTTAAAAGTGCTACTGAAGGTCACTCCAAGGTTCATGACAGAGGGGAGGATGTTTCATTGAGAGAGCCCAGAATATCAACCGGAGAGGCGGAGGCTGGGGTCCAAAAAAGATGACCTCAGTCTTGCTCTCGTTGAGGTTGGAATTTGGCTCAGCCAGGATTTGATCTCTGTAAGCAGTCCATCAACTGCTGTAGTGAGTGTGACACTTGCTTGAGAGGCAGATAGATCTGTACATCGTCGGCGTAGCAGTGGAAGGGAATATTGTGTTTAGTGAGAATTGAACCTAGGGGCAGTATGTACAGTAAAAAGAGGATGGGGCCCAGGATAGAGCCTTGGGGAACCCCACAGGTAAGAGGGGCTTTGGCAGAGGAGAAGGCACCTAGCTGCACTGAGAAGCTACGGTCTGTCAGGTAGGACCTGAACCATGCAAGGCAGAGCCTGTGATGCCTGCGGACTGTTCAAGCCGTGACAACAGGATGCTATGGTCCACAGTGTCAAAGGCAGCTGTCAGGTCTAACAGCACCAGGACAGCTGGGCTACCTGAGTCGGCGGCTAGGAGCAGATCATTAAAAACTCTTAAAAGGGCTGTTTCAGTACTGTGCATAGGTTTGAAGCCAGACTGAAACTTTTCATGGATGCCATGCGTGGTTAAGAACGACTGTAGCTGGACATAGACTACTCGCTCCAGGGCTTTAGATAAAAAAGGTAGCTGGGAGATGGGCCTAAAATTTGCGAGAATGGAGGGGTCGAGATTTTTCTTTTTAAGTAGTGGCTTGACCACGGCATGTTTGAAGGCAGCTGGGACACATCCTGAGCTAAGAGAGGTGTTTATAAGTAATAAAATACTTGCTCCAACTGATTCGAAAAATCTCTGAGAAGGCGAGAGGGAATGCTGTCTGAGGTGCAGTTTGTCGGCCGCAGGTGCTTGACTACATCCGAGAGAGAAGAGAGGGATACAGGCTCAAAGTGGTCGAGGACAGCAGGGCACAGAAAAGGAGCAGGATCTGGGGTAGCACTAGTGTGGGCTAGCCTAAGAGCAGATACTTTTTCAATAAAAAATGTAAGAAACTTATCACAGAGAGTAGTCGATGGCACAATGAAGAACATCACAGGGATTAATGATAGAGTTGAGGACATTAAAAAGAACCTGAGGTTTATGGCTGTTTTTGGAGATTAACAGAGAAATGTGCTCTGTTTTGGCTGCTTTGACTGCCGTCTGGTAGTCGGAAAGGCAAGCACGAAGGATTTCTAGGGAGACATGGAGTTTATCCTTTTTCCATTTTCTCTCTGCACGCCTGCAGGTGCGTCTGAGAGCACGAGTACAGTCATTGAGCCACGGCTCTGAGAGAACTTTGGTGCGTCTAAGCGTAAAAGGAGCAACATAATCCAGTATTAGGGTACATGTCGAGTCAAACATGGAGATAAGCTCATCAGCACTAAAAGCACAGTTCACCTCTAATTTACAGATCAGGGAAGCATTAAAAACATCAGAAAACTGTGAGGCAGTCAAGGGGTTAATTGAACGCAGACGACGCGCAGGGGCACGTGATTCGACTCCTGCGGAAGGGATCGAAGTTGTAAACAGAACCGGTAAATGGTCTGAGATACGCGTTGCTGCACAGATTTCATCCACAGAGACAGACAGTCCAAACGATAATACTAAGTCCAAAGTGTGTCCTTTTTCGTGTGTTGGGCCAGCCACGGACTGAACGAGACCAAAAGAATCAAAATCTATAGATTTTTTCTTCATAGCATTTCCTTCTTATCTGGTTGGTTGCAGGTGCACATTATATAGGGCTCAGTTTAAACCTCTAAACATCCTGGCAGACATCCTGCACCTCAAAATAGCATTTTCGGACCAAACCACTTATTGAAATGTAAGGGGGGGACGGGGGGAGTGGGGGGACTCATTTTAAAGCCATCTTATCTCATAATTCATCCTCTGTAATGAATGAACTGCTCCGCCCTGATAAAAACCCAAGGATAAGATCAGTTGGTTTTACAGCGCAGCGTGCGTAACTTGACATGGATGAATTTCACTGCTCCTCATGAATCACTTCACCGTGCAGCAGTCTTGTTGAATATTACAATGGAGTGCTCTGCCTGGATGCTCAGCGCTCACCCAGATTGGAAGCATACACAATTGTGCTATTAAACATCAAGGCCTTAGCATTTAGTTAGAGAGGACAGTCATCTAAATATTTAATATACTGCTATAAATTAACTACAGCACGTAATTTAAAGAGGTAAAGCTAAGTGCCTATGCATAATGATTTGGGCCTTGCACAAAACTGCTGTACACATATTTATTACTAAACTGAAATGCTGAGTTCTGAGTTGTTTTAGTGTCCTAGAAAAGTAATATAGTCTCACTGCAAGTTTCTATCTCACTTAATCTTCTATCCTTTCTTCTACAAGCAAAACTACAGCGATTGGGGGTTTTGCTCTGCTGCAGGTCATCCACACTCAATGGGCATTCACATTGCCTGAATGCATTGGCACACACAGGCTGAGGGCCCATGTGGCACAGAATCAGGCTTTCTCTACTAGACTAGAAAAGGCAACCTAGAGGGCATTTCACTACGTTTTTCCCCACTGGAAGTGCACCAAAGAAGGCCCTGTATTACTTTTTCTCCACTGGAAGAGCACCATACAGGGCACTTTATCATATTAATCTAAGATAGTGATATCTAAGATGCCATTTTGTAGCCTTGCTCTAAACATCAATCCAGAAAGGAAAACTGTGAATTTGTGCGTACAAAAAAAGAAAGGACAGTTTACAGTTTGAATCAAGGTTACAGTGTCTCATTTTGTAGACTATACAAAGAAAACATTATGATATACTGCAAGTCACTAATAGGATTAGGGAAATCAACTCACCATTTGTTTGTTATCCCTCCTGCCGACTCTTCTACCTAGTTGGCCCAGGTTTTCATATGGTAAATTGGGGTGAGCTCACAAAAAAAGCCATCTTCCTAACATCAGAGGAGGCAAAGAGGCAACAGTGGAGAAATTGGACACCTGCTGCGGTCGCATGGATTTTCTCTGCCCAGGCATCCTGCTGGCCAATGTGTGGCATTGGATGATGGGCTGGACGGACTCCATGCCTGCATCGGTTACCATCTGGATGTCAGGAACTATCATCCTGGAGTGTCATACGGCGTCATCCCGCCAGGTGACTGTTTATGTGTGCCAAACTACAGAGCAGAACTGTGCCAGTAAAAAATGGTAAATAAAACACACACATTAAATGAGCTGAAGAGATTTGCATCTTACTGGGGTTTTATTATTTGATGGGTTAAAGAGAAGGATTGACTGATACACTTCTCATTCATCTTAGCTCAAGGTTTGAGCTTTTAATGTTTTGAGAGTGGGCAGATGGGTCTACCAAAAAGATGATAGCATCATTTAAAGTGCCAGTGAAGTGCATTTTTTTGCGCCAAAGTGAAATGGCAGTTTCATTTCTTACATATAATTGTACCTGTTCATGGCTAAAATAATTTTTTAGGAAGTGCGAGGGACGAGATAAACATCGCAAATTTTTCAGAGTCTGAGCCTACCGCTGCTGCAGACGATAGCGGCTGTGACGTCACAAGATGGGCCCAGTTGTGATTGTAAACATGGCGGAGACTTCGGAAAGTGATACTGGTGCGAGAGAAATGAGTGATTTTGACAGCTTTTCGGACAGGATAGATGAGGAAAGTGGCCATGGAAGTCAATTTAGTTGAGGACAATATTTTGTCATAGATCTAGAGTAGATCTACACACAGGATTGCCCATCACCTGATCATACATTCATCTGTTCATAGCATGATGCAACATTCATGTTCACATGCAGTGTTGTGCTAGTTACTGAAAACCAGTAACTAGTTACAATTACTAGTTACTTCACTACTTACACCAAAAAGTAATGCGTTACTGTGAAAAGTAACTTTTTAGTTACTTAAAAAAGGGCACCCATTAATGCCCTTATACTGTAGCCTTCATTTCAGTACTGTTATTGCATCGGAGAATAATACAACCTGTTGATCAACTTGACATGCATTTGCATCACTGAACTCTGCTAAGCAATGTGGTCTATACAAACACAAACACAAAGATATGTTTCAAAGTGCCAATCCAGCCGCTGTTGCTTAGGTGGAGGTGGAGTGGCGTCGGATGAGTCTGGGTCTGTGGTCTTAGCTACTAGCTTCGTCCCAGCATGTTGTTTCTGCAGATGTTTCAACAGATTTTAATTGCTGTTTTGGGCAGTCGATAGGATCTTTGACCCGCCAAGACACAACTTACATTTAACTAAAACGTTCTTTTCTTTGCGCTCGACAAAAGTGAAATAGTGAGAATATCTCCAGGCGGAGAAACTCGACTTGAGCTCTGCCGCCGCCATGATAGTCTTGTTAATAGACACAAACACAGTGGCCTTTATTTTTCATAAACAATCTACGAATCTACGAAACAATAACACCAGCCACTCACCTTCATCTTTTGGGAACAGAAACATCGCCACTTCGGCAGAATTGACATTACCACAGCCAGCGGCAATGCATCGCTTCCCGTGTGTTTTTCCTCCCTTTTTCTTCACTGTCGCCTCCATTGTCAGGTTTCCTCGATTGGCAATCACTTCCAGTCGACTGCGAAACACTTTCCAATAAAATACTCGCTCAAAAACGTTGGTAAATTCCACTTTGAAACAGAGACAAAATGAACGGTGGTGAATGTAAACACTTCGGCTGAGCCCATCTTCTGACGTCACGCAGTAGATCGCAAGCCACGCCCACGAAGGCGGAGGTTTCCCAGCGGAAAATTCCAACTCGTCAAATTCGTTGCTATTCCAACATCTTTTATATGGGTTCCAATGGACAATTTTGGTCATTACTATACGTATTAGCATAACAGATCATGCACCGGCGCACACTTCACTGGGTCTTTAAGCAAGTGCCAAATAAGAACTAAGAATACGTTTAAATTGAAGTGACAAACACCTAAAGTAGTTGTAGAGAGTCAGACCTAAACATTTCAGATGTGTGTATCTCACAATGCACTGTAACTTGTATTCATGTATCTTTGCTTTTAAATTAGTGTTTTTAAATGTCATTTCATAATATGTTTCTTGATGCTCTTAATGTCTTTCATTTTTGTAAAGCACTTTGAATTGCCTTGTGTTGAAATGTGCTATATAAATAAACTTGCCTTGCCTTGCCTTGTAAATCATAATTCCTTTTTATCAGGAAGAAAATATGTCATGTTGTCTACAGAGGGTCAGAGAGGATACATGGGTCAACAAAAAGTTGAAGTTTCACACTGAATTGCTCTAAAAGCCTTTCTGAAGGCAGCGTTCAAATGTTCAGATGCTATGAAAATCAAAGAGGTACTCAACAATGCTACCAATACCAGTGGTGAAGGTGGTCTTATTTGTTCATCCTGATTCATATACTGGCTCAACGTTCAGACAAAAAAAAAGGAACACCTTGGATGTGTTTTTTGTGAATTGTAACTGAAATTAATAAAAAAATTAAATAAAAATGAATGCATTGGGGCAAAAGGGAGAATAGCGAAGGAGAAGGAACATTATTATTTTGGAATTTGCTTAATTTAAAGAGGACATATTATGCTAATGTTCAAGTGTTGCCATGTTGCCATGACATGTTTGCGTGCTTTTATCTCATACTGCATGTGCTGCAGCTCCTCTTTTCATCCCGTCTGAAGCCCAGTCTGCTCTGATTGGTTAGCTGGCAGGATGCAGCAAAGAGCCCTGAGCAGGACTGACATCCCAAACGTAGCATTAAAAAGAATGAGCCTTAATGGTGGCGCTGCACCTGGTGCGCTACCAGGAAGAGAATCGGTGTGAGGCGCAAGGCTTTAAAGGCTCAAACACAGGTGATCCTCATCTGACTACAAGCCTCCCTTCGGCCAAGTCAGAGGAAGAAACATGAAACACACCAACACAGTTTAATTAGATCTAAATAGACTGTATCTGATTGTTTAATACTATACTTTATTTGATGAAATAAAAGGGATTCAGATTGTTCTATTAAAATTAACAGTTTGAAATGCAGAGGGGCATGTTTAGAATAATGTCTACCACAGGAACTCATTATTACTTTTCATTCAACTCTTTTTTTTTTACCACATATTCTCAACCTTTCACTGTGCAGCATTCCAACCAAAGAGTTGACATAAGAACAGATTGATTTAGCTTTTCACACATTCTGCTTTTTGTGATTCAATGGTGTTCATTTGTTTTGATAAGCACATCTCGTCTGACATTCCAGTCTCATTTCAAAGCTGTTCCAAAGACATCATTTTTCATTTCAGTATAGATAATATTATGACTTTTCTGATTTTTTAGATCTACAAAGTCAGACTGATTCTGTCAATGAGCAACAGCAGGAGACGGCTCGTTCTGTTGCTCTCTCTGACCTATTTTCAGCCAACAAGAAGCTTTTCTGGGGTCACCATGGACACCAGAAATGTGGATTTTGCTTTGATGCAGGTTTAGGAGAAGGTGATCACTTTATCGTTATTGTCGATTTATGTGACTGCAAGCGTGTGTGAGTCTCAGCCAGGCATCAGCTGCTGAAGACAAAAATGATATTCATAACTTGGTAAAAGTCCATGAATTTCTGAATACGGGCACAAATAAATAGGATATTCAGATGAGTGAGCTACTTATTTTGGATGCAGAAGATTACACTCTAGATCGTAGATGGCTGCGAGAAGGATTCTTTTTCGGGGGGAATTTCAACCTCTCTGCATGAAATGTTGTAATATAAGCACCATGTTTTAAATGCAAATAAATGTTAGGGAAAAACGAGAGGGAAATGTGCCTTTCCACTACAAATGTGCAGGAGAAAAAGTAGGACCAGGCAGTGGTTTGACACTCAAATGGTGCAGTGGAAAGAGTGTGGAGGTTCAAAGAGCAAACGGAAAGTCACATTTACTTTGAACTACAGCAGTGGAGGTTAAATGTCAGTGTGACGCGGTGGTTAGATCTGTCACCTCAGAGGCAGAAGGTCTCATGTTCCCCCCGTGTCAGCGTGGGCTTCCTCCCTCAGTCCCAAGACATGCAGGTTAAGTGAAATGGAGACACGCAAATTGCCTGTGGGTGTGAAATGTGTTTGTCTGTCGCTGTGTGTTACCCCCTGTGATAGACTGGTGACATCGCCGCGGCCCGCCCTGACTCCCACCCAATGCATTATGAAATAGGCAGTTTAAAAAATAGATACATATAGCTGGGGTTACATTTGAACTCCTAACATGTGTGGTGTCAGTTTAAGTGTTTGTTGAATCATAGCGGTGGAAAGTAACTACATACGTCTCCTCATGTACTGCACTTTCAGGGGAACCTAATTGTACATGTTCAGTGGTCAAAATGCATTATGGGAGGCTGTGGCTCAGTGGGTTAGTGCGCTGATCTTCGAACCAGAGGATAGCAAGTTCGAACCCCACTGCAGTCAGCATGTCGTTGTGTCCCTGGGCAAGACACTTCACCCCACATTGCTCCTGTGGGGATTGTCCACAGTATTGAGTATGTAAGTCGCTCTGGATAAAAGCATCTAACAAGTGAAATGTAATAATGTGTATTAAATAAGAAATGTGAAGAAAAAAATATCTTGTTTTCTGTATCATGGATATTGATCCTTTTAGATCTGGAATTAGCTTTTTATGGGGACATAATGTTCTCATTTTCAGGTTCATATTTGTATGTGCCTCTTCTGTGAAATGTTGATATGCTTTAATGTTCAAAAAGCTCTTTATTTGTCTCATACTGCCTGTGCTGCAGCACCTCTTTTCACCCTCTGTCTGAAACCAGAGCCCAGTCTGCTCTGATTGGCTCTGTTGTGATTGGTCAACCGCTTAGAGATGTCCCGCCCCTTAGCCTATCACGTACAATGTGTTGGAGCGCTTGCCAATAGAAGCGCAAGTGTTACAGAAGTAAACAAAGGAGTGTGTGGATGGATGGAACTTTGGGTTTTTAGCCTTTGCAGACATTTACATGCACAAAAAACGATATAACACACTACAGGAAAGGGCAAAATTCCAAAAGCATAATAGGGCCCCAGAACAAGCTTGTGTTACACAACACATTTAAATATTTAACCAGTAGTCGCTAACCTTTTTGACTTTTGACTTCCTACAAAAAACAAACTATCTAACTAGCACTCCTCAACTAGACATAACCTGACAAACAGTATGTTCTCGTCAGCAATTAAAACATTTTTATTTTAAACCATGATTTAATCCAACTAAGACCTACAATTTAAAATCAGTTACATATGCAGTTTGATATATTATATGAAGATTGTCAAAGTATAATCTTTTAAAACTTAAAGCTGTTCCTGGGTATTAGTTGCACATTACATTTTCTGATTACAATAATTGGCAATTAAAGGGATTTTGATTTAGAACAGTTTGAGAAGAAGCACAAAATAGCATTTACATTTTTTACTGCAAATCCTGTGCTGCAATACTGACCATGCAAACACAATTAGTTCAGCAGAGACTAAAGACAATGAAGGGCACCTTAACATTTTTAAAGCTATGAGTCAAGAATGAAAATGTATTGTAATGTGTTGGTTTTACTTATATGCTACCTGGCACTATTTGCACTGTTCAATTTAATTCCTTGTTATATATTTAGCTGTTTATACATTTATTGTTGTGGCTTTTTATTTATTTTTATTTTGTGTACGTATTGTTATATACTGTGCATATTCTTTTTAAATCTTTGGGAGGGTGGGAAACGGCATTTCGTCTCCCTGTTTGTACAAAACTCAGAGATATTGATAATAAAGTTGACTTTAAGATCGAAAAGATCAGAATAAGACAACAGTCACCAGACTTTTTCATCCAAGTTTATTTCTTCCAAGAATAAACGTAACACTGCAGTCATCAATTTCCTGTACGGTTCACAGTTATTCAAATGATTCTGTTAATAGGAAGTGAGGAAGGGAGTTGTTGATGATACACCAGACAATCACTAAGAACCAGAACAATAGTGTGCTGAAAATAAAAAGCCATTTTAAAGTTCAGATTTCTATTTTGTATTATGGACTTTTTAAATCACCATTCTTTTTATATACAAGGAGAACATCATTCACTTCCAAGACTGTTTTAATCATTTAAACTACAAATAATGATCAGCAACTGCCCCGTAATTATCGTGTAGTGGCTTTATACTTAATATGCTTTTATCGTCAACATAATAAAAATACTTCAATGATCTTCTAATCTGCGCGTAATGTCCAATAAAAATGTACAGTGTACTAACAGATGCACAAATATTGCATAGTTTGCAGGGTCCAACTTTTTAAAATGTTCACTAAATAGCCTCACAATGAGTGTATTGTTCATTCCTTTGTCACACACACACCTCGGACCGAAATTAGATGTCCCCTTGCACGTCATTCTCTGGGAATATTAAAATATGTATCTACTTCAAAATCCATTTAGTGAGGCGTGTGCTTTATGGTAAAGTGATTTATCTTTTCCGTTATCATGTTTGTATTCCCCTTTTCTTGATTCCCTGTTCTCACCTGCATAACACCATGTGTTTTATTGTTTCTGCAGTCGACACGGTACATTGATCGGGGGTTAGTGTTTGTGGACCGCAATAAACGTTTTTTCATCACTCAACAGTGGAAACTATTTAAATACATCTATGATTTTTCTCTGGGAAGTATGAATCATTTATATCATAGCTACCATGGGGGAGATTAGATAAACTTGGTTAATTCAAAGGTAGGGTAATATTTATTAAGTGCAGATCCAGATTTTGTGACGTTCACGTATAAGAGGCTTACATTTGCCAATACCAAGAATACCTGAATGTGAATAAAACAACATAATAAAAAATGTCCTGGATTTGTCACTCGTGTTTGAGTGTGCTATGACGATTCATCTGTCTCCTTTATGTGAGGCAAGAAGAGAATTATACATGAAAGGAAATGGTTGTACCTGTATAATTCATATTGAATGATTTGACCTTCGGGTTAGGACGCTAAAAAGGAATAGACACACATCTTGTACCGACAGAAAGAAACGCATGAGGAAGAGCCACTCGCTTTGCTTTGCTTTCCTTTCCTTTCCTCTACCAGCGTTTCTAAAGAGAGGTGATGCTGTCAGAGACCTTGAAAACTAAGTGACAGCCCTGCGGTATGACGAGCCGTGAAGCAGGCTGTGTTGCTTGGTTTCAGCTCACAATGCAGTTACAACCGGCCCTGACGCATTAACAAATGAAGAAGGATTGCGTATGATGACACAAGTCGAGTTTAATTCGTTTTTTTGCCAAAAGGGGGAAAAGCTGAGGGAGAGAGATGTATCGTGGAGAAGTTAACTCAATACATAACAAAGCCCGAAGGTGTGGCTTTGATCTTCTCTTGCTGAGAGTTGTGACATTCCCTATTCCTGCGTATCTGAACTCAGGTGGCTCCTTCACACAATAGCACAGGAAAATAACTTCATCTCACAAGATAAAGGGGCTTTTGAAGTCCCTTTGGAATTTGGAAAAGCATGAAACAACCGGATGAAATTGTATTATTCCTCCCTGATGTTGCATTCATTCTACATTGAAAAAGGGCTGCCAACTGAGACCTGCATGCATTGTGAATCTGTTATCTCTCCGCAGCACAGGTGAGGTCAGCTCGTTTCCAGGGCAATCAATTCAAGAATGTCAGCAGAAACGGTGGTTTATTTACCGCAGGAACTTTCAGTCTCATTTATTTGTCAGCGGGTTGGATATATGTCTACCCGGGATTGCTGTCACCTTGCAAACTGCAAAACGTCTTCTTTCCTGGAGAGCTACTGATTCCTGATCTGTATGGGTGTCGTGATTCAGAAGACCCCTCGCTATCAGCAACATAGAAACCGGAATATTTTACATTTACATTTTCCATCTTTCAAACTTTTCTGTAATCAAAACGGCTTATATCCATTGGGTCTAAAATGACTGTCTCTAGCTTTCCCATAAGTTTCCATCAACCCTCTTCTTTTAAAGAGGCCACTTTAAGCTATTTTGGGGTTTTCCCTTAATTGTAGTGTGTTATTTAGGTATCTGTGCATGTAAATGGTCTGTAGGGAGCAAATGGTCCCAATGCGACCTACAGAGTGAGTTTCTCCTGGACTCCTTTGTTTACTTTCGTTACACTGTGACATCGCTATGTAACACTTGCACTGCTATTGGCTGGCGCTCCAACACACCGTACGTGATAGGGCAAGGGGCGGGACATCTCTAAGTGGTTGACCAATCACAACAGAGTCGGCCAGCTAACCAATCAGAGCAGACTGGGCTCTGGTTTCAGACAGAGGGTGAAAAGAGGTGCTGCAGCACAGGCAGTATGAGAAAAATGAAGAGCTTTTTGAATGTTAAAGCATGGAGACATGTCCCAGTAGAGACACTAAATACCAATATCAACCTGAAAATAAGCATAATATGTCTTTAATACAAAATCTATTATGTATAAAGACAAACACACAGCCTGTCAGTCATCAACAACCTCTGTCGATTTACGTGTTTTTCCTTGTTGGAGAAGCCTGTGCACATCTCAGTTTTTCACCAAACACATATCACAATAAATCTTTTCTGTGTGCCTGTTTTATTCTGCTGTTTGCTCAAGACTCCTCTGAGCCACTTCCTTTGGCAGTAACTATATTGTGTGGGTGTGTGTCAGAGAAAAAACACTGGCTCTCCAGCTGATGCACCTGTGTGAAAGCAGATTAAATAGCCTCAGGTTACCATCCATGCTGCAGAGGTAAGGACTCAACAACTCAAGATGGAGAAGACTGTGAACAATGATTAAAAAAACAAAAAAATAAGTTTGGATTGGCAAAAAGTTTGACTCTGCCACCATTGAATATATTTTGAAATCAGCTCCTTGTCAGACTCATTCACTCAGTTCCAAACGCTGCAGAGAACAATCATATTGATTGTCCATCATTGCAAATGAAAAGTAGAGAAATGTGTTGAGAATTGCAAAAAATACTTAAATAAGACTCCAAACTTTTTGAAGTTCAAAAGAGTCACGTATTCATGTTCGACATCAGGAGAACACCATGTTCCATTTTGTGCAGCTCTTTGATTATTTTAAGCAGACCTGCCCGACACGTGTTGGTCTGAAGACAGCGGAGTGGATGTGGCGCTGAATGTACTGTATGTTTTTCTGGCTTCACCTGCAGCTCATATACAATTAGGGTTAAGTAATTTATAGCAGAACTTCATGATTCTATATCGACCTTACACTGTCAGCTAGAAAATGGTAAATGTTGTTTTTGGGTTGAATAGCGTTATTTATTCAGTTATTGGAGCAAGCACAGTGCTGTTAAACTTTAACTTTTTTGTTTTACTTATAAAACAAAAATGCAATATGGGTATATTTACATCTAGGCCTAAAGATTAGGTTACAGAGCCTCTGCCAGTTTGTACCGCAAAATAAATGCCAGCAGTTATCTTGTGTTTTTGGAGTTTAAATTATGAAAAAATATAGACACTTTCCTCCGCCTTTGCTCCATATAAGCGTTTAATGTAGCCTGGGTGAAAGAGTGGCAGAGGTCAGTGGCCTAAGGGGAAACTTTAGTCAAACACAACGTTTTTAACAGTTTGAGCTGCTTGAAATGAGAACATTGAGGTTACTGACAGCAATTATCCCCAGGGGATGTAGAGCAGGAGCAGGATGAAGACATTTCTCTAGTGTCCGGCGATAACAAGGCACCGTCTTCACACTCTTCCAACGATCACCACCTCTGGTTTGGTAAACAAATGTGTTAGAGAAGTATGGAGAAGTTGTTGATTGTCTTTCTCAGGCTTATTCGCTTACTCGCTTTTTGGATGCGTATCATTAAAATCTATCTATATATAAAAAAGACAAACAAAAAGACAATCGGTGGACTTCGCCAATCTCCGAAAGCCGATATATTTGTCTTATCATCCAACTTTACTTTTTCCACCTTCACTGTTGTGGATCTGGGCCTGAAAGCATTCAAAGGTGGCAGTGTCCTAAATAAATGATTGCCCACATTTGTGAGCCCTACAGGAATTTTGTCTAAACATGCATTGGTCACAAATGAGGCATTTGTTTGATTTAGTAAATAGCATCAAAATAAATACGAGAGGAAATAGTCTCATGTTGCAAGCTCAGATTATATGTTGCGAATTTGGAGAGCCAAAGGGAACGAGGGGGTATGATGAGGGGGGGGGGGGGGGGGGGGGGGGGGGGGGGGGGGGGGGGGGGGGGGGGGGGGGGGGGGGGGGGGGGGGGGGGGGGATGACGTGAATGGCAGGAGTGATTTGGACCAACAGGGGACATTAGAAACAGAGTGAACATCTCATGAAGTGGGTGATTCAGGAGCCTGTTTCACCAAGGTTGCCACTTCTGCAACATGAGATGACTTCCTCTCTTATTGATTTTGACATGTCAAACTAATCAAAATGCACACCGAACCTGCAGCCCATGCAAGAGCCCTTTGAGACCAGATCTCTGCAGCTAGTCCAGATTGCTCCTGTCTGTCTTGAGCTCACATTTCTCTCATACTAATCCTCCTCTCTGTTCACTAGTTTGCAGTTTGCTGGCCTACAGAGCGCTGCTTCTTCCTACTGTGCCTCCGAGCTACAGTGAAACCCTTCACTCCAGCTCCTCCATTGGCCCCTGTGGCTCTGGATGACCGCCCTCCTGTCACTCAGAGGTCCCCTGGTTGCTCATGTCTTCTCTGTTCTGGCCCCACAGTGGTATAATAAACTCCACATTGAATGTAGAACAGCAGAGTCAGTGCCTATCAACTGCTGCCGGCGAAAAACCCACCTCTTCAGAAACAACACCTACACACCATGCTCGCACTTACTAACATCTTATTTCAGTCATTGTTATAGCATCTCTTAAACAAATGCACTATAATGATTTGGATTCTCAATGACTCCTCTACTTCTCCTCATAGTGGAGGTTTAACCATGGCTTATGTATCTTAGCCATTACAACTGTGTGACTAATAACACTAATGTAGAGAAAGGAGGGAATAAGTGACTTTGCTGACACAATCAAATGTAAAGAGGTAGATCAGGAGTGACGCCAGGCCAGTGCTAATGGTCTGCTAATGATATCACCAGCATCCACTTAAGCATCCAAGTCACAAAGCAGTAAGCAGTGCTTTAAAACATCCCTAGGCATCTATTAAAAGTAAGGCATGAGTAGTGCTAAAGGGAAGGGTAACCGGACTCCAGTGGATCATGGAGGCCATATAATGTGTGGGCAGGGGACAAAAGAAAAAAAAGAAGTTTGGATGACTTATGGACGCCATGAAGAGTTCATCTAAGGTTAGCAGGAAGATGTCATGTCTCGGAGATCTCTGTTAGATTTAACTGTGATATGTTACATGTGGTTTGGGGATTATTTAAGGTTGGATAGTGGCCAAAGATGAATACAAGGTAAGGGTCGGGCCTTGAATGTACAGTATATGGGACAAAAAGCAAAAATATTATGTTAAAGAATACCTGGGCAGTATTTGAGTTTATGTACGAATCATGTTTCAAGTATCTTTATCAGATGATACTGTATGATATATAATCTTATAGTTATCTTGCAATTGTGTTATCTGATATTAGATAGCTGTTTTCAGTGCATCAATGTATATTGTAGTTTTTGCACCAATTATTGCTGTGTAGTGCTTCAGAAATTGTCCTCATGATGCGTCGGGAAAACAAATATTTTGTTAGTTATAACAACATTGTATGCCTCCAACAACCAATCAAGATGCAGTTTCAACTCGTGTCCACAATGTCATTATTTCATATTTTTATCATGTAGGGGATTTGTTATAATAAGCATATGAATTATTAAGTAATGGCCCAAAACATGTTTTGGGAGGTCGCAGTGACATTGACCTTAGACAACCAAAATCATAAAAGTTCCTCCTGTAGTCCAAATGAATGTTTCTCCCAAATTTAACAAAATCCCTACAGTACCTACCTATATACAACGCCTCTGTCATAAAAATAACTTCCTGCTGTAAGAAATCAGCAGCAAAAACAGACAAAAAGCAGAAGTGTCAGTAATCGTACTGTAAACAACAATGTGTCATTAGAATAGCGCCGCACTGTGGCAGGAAACAAAGATAGGATTATTTGACACGACTTAATGTAACGTTGAAGATTATTTCAGATTAATTTACTGTAACAAGAGCTAGTTTGTGGCCCATACATTGATGTGCCATCTTCGTGTGGGTTACAACAACCGTCCCTGCATTTTTTTTTTTTTCAATTTACTGGGTCTTATGTTCTTGAGAATACAAAAAGTCAGCTCATGAAACATGAACATGGATTTCTTCATAGCCACTTTTTAATTAGCTTGGTTCCGCAGAGAGTGTTTAGCTGAATCCATGTTTTAATTAAATCAGTGTGCGGGTATTCAGTGTATAAAACGCTTCTCAGCTGGAGCAACCGCTGGAAGGATGAACCTCAATCAAGTTCAAACACATTAGGATACAAGACTTGAGAAAATACCTTTAAATTTGATCTCAGTTGATCCGCTTCAGCCATTACTTTTTACCCTCTTTTAAAAATATGGCTGATAATAAAACATTTTATCTAAAATTCATACAATGAGGTGATTGTGCCACTTCAACAGAATAAGCAGATTGAATAAGTATTTTATTTTTTCCGACTAGGATATATTGCTTTCATTTCTAAAGGGGAGGAATGTAAAACTTTGGAGTATTTGCTAGAATGTATGGGTCCATTCATCATTAAACAATTACATAGGCAAATCATTTAATTTCCCTCCTTTCATTTCTTCTTTTATGACCGTGTTTCCCAGAAAGGGCAAAAACATAATTACAGAATTCAGCAACACGCCAACGAAGAAATATTGACTGTTAGCTTACAGGAGAACACTGGGTGTGAACCGTGAAGGGTTTTTGTTGCTTATAATGTTTTCCCTCTTTTATTCTGGAGACGTTTTCCCCTCTGCCTTAGAGTTATGGAGAGGTTTCTTTTAAAAAGAGGGAATAACTCTTTTTCAATCCCATAAATCTACCTTTGTTTTGTGTGCAGCGAAGACAAAGAAAGACAAGACAAAAGAAGTTGTCTTTAGTTGCAGATCAACAGTGATGAGATGTGAGGGAGGCTCAAAGTGAATGTGGATGCCTTTTAACGCGAGCCAAAGATTTCCAGCATGTCTTTCATGAGGAGGCTTTTTATTTTGTGTTTGTGAATGTTTGAATGGGAGTAGAAGATGCATAGCGGCACATGCATGTCTTCCTGTTCTGCAGCCAGACGCAATCTTTGGACACCGGGTTGGAACTGAAGTCGGCTCCCATGGGAGCTCATTTGGCAGAGCAGCCTGTCGCCAGGGAGCGAATGAAAGCTAAACCTAATGAAAGCACACACAGCCAAATCCTGCCAGCTAACATCTGCCCCAGACTTCAAGCTACAACTGACTCCACTCTTTCTCGTCAAAGCGAAGCACAAAGCTCCCGTTTTTCTCACTTAAGTTGCAGGTCTATAGGATCTTTTATGTGTTGCATGGGCTCAATGGCCCGTGGGGCTTGGAAACAAATCAAAAACGTGGTGTGTAATTCTAAAACTAAACGGATCTCAGTGAGCAAATGTGGATTTTTTTTTCAACTGTTGTTTTGCAGATGTAACACAGACTACAGAGATACACATAAGCCCTCCTCATGCATGCTGTCTTTATAAGACAGAGATAATTCTGTAATTTATTCACTGCCAGGCTACCATGTTCAGGGATTTTTTTCTGGTGGGTGGTGTGCACTTTGTTCGTTTATCGTTATCGTGTCTTCAGGGATTTTTTAGATGAACTAAAGGAAGGTTCTCTATTAACAAGACAACTCCTACTATACTTTTACTACTTCCACTGCTGCTGTGTGCTGCTAGCTGTGGGGCTCTAAGGATGTGTTTTATTCCCTTGATCTGTACCCCTTTGTCCAGATTCAAGTATGTCAATCAAAACTTGATGGACTATAAATACTGTAGGGATATTATATGTATAAGCATAACATATGGAACAGCTAGCACTTCAATATTATCTCTAATAATCAAAGTTAACATAGTGAAGCAACTTGATGAAAATCAGCATGTTAGCATCAACATTGTTAGAATATTAGTAGGGCGACGTTAGCATTTAGCTCAAAGCCTTGCTGTGTCTAGCATAGCTTCACATCGCTGCTAGTTTGGCTGCATGCATGATTTCATAATTGAATTTCCTACTTTTAAAGTCATGTGTGTTTCAGATTTTGTGGCCAAGTTTAAAGTTACAAAATGTAATGACTTTCTTATTTGATCATACTAGACATTAGTTTGAAACATACAGGGAACATTTTGTTCAGAAAATGCATGATGTAGAAAATGTTGTGGTCACTTCAGAAATAATGGCTGCCTCCTATGAAGGTACAAGGAAAGATTTGAGGACACAAAAAAATGTATTTGCAGCAATAAGCAATTCATTATTTATTTTGTTAATTGATGGTGAGGTGTTCGTCTATGAAATTCCTTCTCCTTTGCAACTTGAGCCAAGAATTGTTCTATTTCAGTGAAAAACTGAATTATTCATTTTGGGCTAAAAGACTCCCATCTGTTTTGCAAAATGATCCTCACTAATTAGTCTGGAAATAAAGAGTGGTCAGATCAGTCAATAACTGATAAGAGGGGGACAAACAGCCACACAGCGCTAACAGCTTTTCACATGAAATGCAAATGCACCAGTCCAATCAAAATGCACTCAATTAGGATAAAGAGGTCTGCATAACACAAAATGATTATTCTGAATATCGCCATGGAAACGCCACTTACACTCAAAAACCCGACACCTTTCGTACACACCTCAGTAACTGTATTAATGTCAGACATACATCGGTAACCATAGAAACATGTCGGCGACGTAACAATTTCCGTGAATGATTTATTGGTCTGTGTGTATGTTATGTTGTGTTTTCCTGTAAAGTAGGAGCCACTTACTTAGAAAGGCTGCAATTTAAAGTAGACCTCTTAAGAAGAAAGGGGACAGAACATATGCAGTGCAGAATATATCATATATATGCTGTCCGGCAGTGGCTCAGTGAGTAGGGGCTTGGACTGTGAGCCATAGGGTCGCCGGTTCAAGTCCCCAAACAGACCTAAATATGGAGTGTGGACTGCTACTTGGAGAGGTCCCAGTTCACCTCCTGGGCCCTGCTGTGGTGCCCTTGAGCAAGGCACCGGACAACCCCCTTCCCCCCCACTCCCATTGCTCCCCGGGCGCTGTACAATAGCTGCCCACTGCTCCTAGTACTAGACTCCTGGTACTAGGATGGGTTAAATGCAGAGGCCACATTTCACTGTGTGTGCTTTGTGCTCTGCCTGTGTGACAATTAAAGAGGGGTTTCATCCCTCCGATTCTATCTATTTAGGACATATAATGTAGCGTATGTATTTGAGTGCGACTCGAAGACCCAATTATGTGAGAAAGAAAAAAGGCACTACTTTAGGGGCCTCATTTGTACAAGGAACAACAAAGTTGCTCTCACAGGTTTAGCGAGGAAACCTTTTTTCCTGTAAATGTACTAAATGAACACTCTGTACGTGGGCAGCGCTGACCTACAAAGCTAACCTTGTTTCTTTAGTATTTGGTGAAGAGTAGTGTCAGTTGGTGCTCTGATTTTGAAGCAGCCTAGGGGACTGCAGGCTCAGAAACCAAAACGGCTCTAAATGAGGGTGCACAAATGAGGGACAGCCTCAGTGGGAACATGCTTTGGGGAAAAAAGTGAAGGAAAAAAAAGCCAATCATTTCTGATGTGTCATACCCGTAGATTCAGTTGTTAATGACAGCCGATAGGCAATTACTGTGGATCATCACTGCAATCGTTCAGTAAGTATTTCTTAATGTATGTGTTTATACCATTTCTTTGGAGCATAATCTGCTAATCAGCACTTGATGCATAGCAGTTATGATGCACTTTAAAATGCATTTCGATTAAGTGGGCGCATATTCATTGTGACCAACAATATGAGAAACCGTGATGCAGATGAATGTCAACATGGGCAATATAATACCTATATATGCAGGCAATTTACTCAAATTAGAATTTTACTATGTCGTAATTGCTTACTGAAAAGTGTCATACATCTCAGGGAGTTATAATTGTACAAAATAAGTATTTTTTAAGCTAAAGTTAAGGGATCAAACACTTAATACTGTTTTCTACTGTGGTCCATTTAACAAAAACTATTATTTTAGTAATAATAATAATAATACATTTGATTTATATAGCACACTTTAAAAACAACGTCATATCAAGGTGCTTCACAAAGCTATAAGGAGAAAATAATAAAACAAATAAAATAAAAATATATCTAAGGAGCATATTGAATAAAATATGGTAATATAAAAAATAAAAAATAAAAGGTTAAGAGCATAAAAGGTTAAAATAAAAATAAATAAATAAAGTAAAGGACAGTCAGTAAAATGCGGTGCGGAACAGCTGGGTCTTGAGGCATTTCCTAAAAAACTGAGAGTGATGCAGAGGTCCGTACAGTATGTTCGCTGGAAGCTGATTCCACAGACTTGGACCCAGGGAGGAGAAAGCACGGTCTCCCATGCTGACCAGTTTTGTCTGCGGAACAGCCAGGAGATTGGATCTGGCTGACCTGAGTGTGCGTGAGGTATGTGAATGTTTTCTGGTTAGTAGACACTGAAAATGAGATAAGGAATCAAAGCTTATCATTACAAAGAGAAAGAATGCTCACTAAACCTACAGTGATTGTTTTTTATCACCTACATTTGGTCCTTTTCCAAACTAGTTTAAAAGTGACCACAGCCCTTAAAGTAACCTGTATAACCTGTTTCAATAATTATAATTTTGGCCCGACATATCTTAGGCGCCAATAGTCTGTGTAAAACGTATGCTTATGAAACTGCTTATGAAACTAGGGCAATGTTTTTATTGTTGCATTATTTGCTTGCTGTGCTCATTGTGTGTGCCGTGACTTGGGAATGGATGGACACAGTCACCCCCCCGGGTTTTAATGGGGTGGACAGGAGCGTGGGGAGGGGTTGCATGGGAAAGTGTTTAAACTTACAACATTGAAAGTAGCGAGGTCATGTGCAGAGACTGTGCGGAGACTTAGAGTATACAAAGAGAGTACTGCAAGGTGCGAAGATAAAGATTGTTATGATCACCCCATGTTGACCCCATGAATTGTTTACCCCATGGCTGCCATGAAGATGGCCTGGGACTTATCAGCGGGCGCAGTAGATCCAAACCTCCCACGCTCTGTACGGAGTGGAAGACGGTCTCCAGGGCAGCAATGGCTGACTCACTCTGATTCGCTGCCTAGGGCTCGCCCAGGAGTGAATCCACCAGTAGATAACACCTAGGGAGGAGCAACCGACACAACTCCTCCCACACAACTCCTCCCCGTTTGTGTGTATAAATATTGTAACTTCTTTATACTCGGGGCCCCTGTTCTGTCTGACTGTCTGATACGTATATCGCACGGTAGTAGAACCAGGGCCCGAAGTACTTCGTTATATTGTACTGTTGCTTTTACCATTAAATCAGCTTATTGTTAACCTCATATCTCGGTGTCTGAGTCCTTCCTCTTATAGCAGACCACTCATCAACGAACGGCGCGGAGCGGGCTCGAACCTTCAACCACTCCAAAGGGTGGCCCTCCAACACCCTATATAAAGTTTTAACGGTTAAATTATTTAATTAATATGAACGGTCAATTTTCAATGTTTCTTTTTTTTATTTTACTTTGTTGTAATAACCTTAATTTTAATAATTTAGATGTATTATTGCAATATTAATTTACTAACTATTATGGAAATGGCAGCAATTGAAAATTAGATTTCTGCATTTCCAAATGATGCCCACCTGTAAGACAGTAGGTGGTTTCCCACAGTTTGTCTGGGCTCATTAATAATTAGAAGATACATAAGAACAAGTTAATGATTCTTTGACGATTTTTCTTTTTCTTTTAGGACAAGTTAGCCTCACCGCACCATGTTAGCATCCTTTATTCTATTGGTATTTTTCAGGATGGTAATTTATAACGTTGCTCAAATTTTTATGAACTTTCATGAAGTACGAAATGGTGGACATTCTCATGTGAGAGCTACTGTACATTTAAAGTTTAAGGGTCATGAGGGGTGTAGTGAAGTGTAAATGAATATCAGTGTTGCATTGTTAATAGAACGATTTTGTTTAAGCCCCTGTTACACTGTCGATACCAGATGGAAACATGATAAAGGAAATGTTCAAATTCGGCTCTGATCGTAACAAGCTCGGGCATTCATGAGGGCCGGTGGAGTTTCTCAGGCTCCGGCAGCAACTTCGTGAGCGGTGGCAAAATCTTTGGCATGCCAAAAAATTGCCGAAGGACCTTGCGAAGGTTCAATTTCGTGTTGAATTCGTGTGTCCATTTTGCCTTCGTAAGGCACCCATGAGGGCATCTTGTCAAATTGTGTCATCTTCGTCTGATCATCGGTGCCATCGGGCATTTTTCGCCTCACGAAGACAATACGAAGGAAACAAAAAGCTGCCCGATTGTCTTAGGAAGGCAACACGACTACGTGAAGCCCTCGCAATGCCGTCGTGTAGCCATCCTATTATAGTACGATGACATCGAGATTGCATTTATTGCACAACAAAATCATGTAAACATATTATGTAAATAACCCAATTTGTGTTCTGTGAAACTGAAAAGGATATTACATTGTTGTTGTTACTTTCGTTGCAGTTGTATGTCTTAAATGTAATTTAGGTTAACTTCCTGTTTTATTTAGATGCTTTTATTTTGAAGGCGAGTTTACGCTGTTGACAGGAAGTTGTTGTTGCTATGGAAACAACATGACGGAGATAAGTAATATCTTCTAATCGACATATAAAGACGGATAAAGTAAAGAATCAAGTGTATGTTTAAATGTTAGCACCCCCGGAGAGGCACAAGCTCTTACGTTGAGTCTGGATACATTCTAAATCATCAGTAAAGTCTACGACCATATTTTCATGTGTGGTTTGGGTGCCATCGTGTGGCCTTCTGTAGGCATCGTACTTGCTTCGGCTGTTGCTTGGCTGTTGACCAAGTTTGGGGCCATCTTCGTGCGAAATTCACAATTCCATATTCGTGTGTCCATCTGGTGTCAATTTCGGGACAGTGTGACGCGGGCTTTAATCAATACTACAAAGAAGACTGATGTCTATGAGTGAGACTGAAAAGAAGAACACTTCATTAAGTATTAGCCATTTAGTCATTTGTACAAATACATCTTCTTTTATTTCACGTACATTTTTTTTTTACTTTTACGTTGAAGTTTTCACAATCTAAATGATTCAACAACAAAATGAGGATCTACCACAACAAAGTCCAAATTTCCTACAGGGAAAAATTATGCAAATGTCACTGTAGTAAAATTGACACATGTATTTTGCTAACCAGCAAAGGTACACTTAAAGTAATAAAAAAAGACAAAAATAGGACAAAAAGGTGGTTCATGTACGTACTTTGACCAATCAAGTCATGAAGATCCAAGTGGTATGTTGGATTCTAAACAGTGTTTGAGGACTGATTTTTGTAAATCCTCAACATTTTTCATAAATAAAATCTTTTTCTTCATTTTCCATTGATAAATAATATATATTTATTAATATAGGAGTCAATTGGGGGAGCAGGGACGGATAATGACCCATAGAAGCCCTTCCTGAATCCATGGAAACTTCAAAAGTCTGAAGAATGTTCTTGCTGAACGAGTGGGGTATATCAATTTTGGCTAATGCATACCATGAATATTGCTATGAATAGTTCTTTTGAATGAATATGTACATATATGTACATAATGAAGCATTAGGTACACATATGCAAAGATTGAACAAGGAAATGATGGACTGTTTCATTGATTTGTTCAGTGAATAAGCATGGTGCAAGACTAAACAAAGTAGGTTAATATCTTAAATACAAATTTGTACTGTACATGGTTCAGCCAAGTCTTTAGATCCAACCCAAAACTGAAACGTTCTTTTTTTTTGGGCATATAAATTTCAAAAAGCTGATAAATGACACCTGTTCCCTTTAGGTCCCCATAGCGACAACAGTTTTCACTCCTTATCCACGTTGAAGAAGTTGCCCGCTGGCAATTTTGTATCGGAATGTCCTACTACGACTTTAGGATTTTGAAACACAGTTTCCAAGCACAAGGTCAATATCCAGTGATTTAAGGTACTGCTCATCTTGATAAGATGCCCCAAATATTTTCACTACCACTCTCCCCGCAAGAATGGAAGTTCAGTAGTCTTATTTTCAAAAAAATACATTGTACTTTGGGCATTTCCACAATCCAGAATCTTGAATTTATAAAAGTCACATCATTTTCATGTTAAAACGACGACCACCAGCTTGTCCCTCTGCCGAGTCAACGTTAGTGCCATTAGACTTTGACCGAGGCACATATTCAACATCTATGTTGTTTTTATGTTTTCCTTTCCCTCTGCTCCAAACGAAAAGGAGCAGGAAACAAAACAAGACCACTCCCAGGAATGTGAAACAACCCATTGCAGTTGACACTAAAATAGTCTTTAGGTCCAAACCGAGGGTCACACCGGCCGTCCCGTTGGCAGTGCTGTTGCTGGGATCTGTGTAGTGCAGGGTCCTGTTAGCGTACAGCGATCCCAGGCTTTTCACCGCCAAGGATGTCATCAGGGTGTCATTCCCAGCACTGTTGGAGGCGAGGCAAAGATACACTCCGCCATCTTGCACCTCTGCTGACTTGATCTCCAGAGTACCATTGTTGTGGACGGTGACTCTTCCATGGCTCCTGCTTGTCAGGACTCGTCGCCGTGGGGACATCCAGGACACAACGGGCCTGGGTTTCCCTTCAGCACTGCAACGCAACATGGCCTGCTGGCCCTCATCCACTGTGATGGTTTGTGTTTTATTCTCACGGATTTTTGGCTTGGTACATGTCACGTAATAAGACAGGAGCGTGTCCTTAAACTCCTGGAAAGGTCTGCCACGATTACCTTCAGGCGTGCTGCACTCCGGCTGCAGTTCCCCATAGAAGATGGAAGGCCTTTTCTGTAGGATCCACATGAGACGACAGTCGCACACCAAGGGGTTGTTGTCAATCAAAAGAGCCTCCAGGGCCTCAGGAGACTGAAAAACACCTTTCTCCAGTGTATCCAGTCGGTTGTGAGAGACATTGAGGACTTTGAGCCACCGCAGGCCCTGGAAGGCATACGGTCAATGGTGGTTAGCTGAGCTCCAACCAGATGGAGCTCTTTAAGCCGAACCAGCTCCATCAGCATAGCACCTTCAATGTGCCTAATGCGGTTGAAGGACAGGTTGAGGTGGGTCAGGTAGGGCAGATGCTTCAGGGCCTGGTAAGGGAAAGAGGACATGTTGGTGTTGGTCATGGACAGAGTGGTCAGGTTGAGGCCATGCAGGGTATTGGCTGGCACATGGTCTAGGGATGGCCAATTATCAATCTCTAAATGCCGCAGCCGGAACAGCTTTTTGAACGAGTAGGGATGTAAAGTGCTGATGCTGAGGTATCGTAGATGGAGACTGACCAGGTTGTGCAGGTGGGAAAGGGCCTCAGTGGGTACAACAGTAAGGTTGCACCTCTCTAAGGTTAGCATCTCCAGGCCTAAAAGTCCACTGAATGCACGGTGAGAAATGTAAACCAGATCGTTGTCACCCACTTCCAAAAACCTCAGATTGTGCAAGTCCTGAAACATGTAATCCAGAAGGATGACGATTTTGTTGTCACTTATATCCAGTCGGGTAAGATTTGTCAAGCCTGTGAAGACGCCCAGAGGAATGAGCTTGATTCGATTGCTCTTGAGACTGAGAGAGTGCATGGTAAACAGGGCGTTAAAAGCCCCAGGCTCAACATAACTGATAATATTTCCACTGAGGTCAAGTTCCTCAAGCCCAGGAAAGGAAAAAAAGTCATCAGGGTTGATCATTGTCATCTTGTTCTTACTCAGGTCCAGGATCCTGGTTTCCGTGGGGATGCCGTCCGGGATGGTAGGCATGCGCTTGCGGTGGCAGACGACTGCCTTGGTCTGCGCCGAACACTCGCAGCGGGAGGGACATCCCAGAGTGGCACCCGCGAAGACAGCCACGAGGGCCAGTCCCAGGAAGGGTTGCCAGCATGAGACGACCGTGTGCAGCATGACTCTGCTCATACCGTCGACCATTCTGTCACGGTTCTGCCAGAAAAACAGAGAGACAAAGAAAGAAAGGAGGGTTATTCACTCATTGACTTTGTGTTGGCTGTGAATGAGTTGATGTATACTATACTACTACTATACTATACTATACTACTATACTACTATACTACTATACTATACTATACTACTATACTATACTATACTATACTACTATACTACTATACTACTATACTTTGTGTTGGCTGTGAATGAGTTGATGTATACTATACTACTACTATACTATACTACTATACTATACTACTATACTACTATACTATACTATACTATACTTTTATTAGTAAGACAACAGATTGGAGTGTCCATGTCACATTCGTGCTATTCTCCTCCATTTTATCTATGCAACTGCTATGCTCCAAATGTTTGCTTGGTATCTCTTCTCAAACAAATATAGTGCTTCTTTCTCTTTTGCTTTTTACCATCAGTTGTATTTGTCAGTTTCTATTAGTTTTTTCTTTCACCCTCGGGATATTAATCAAAGCACAACAACAGGGCTTGTTGAAATGCTTCCCTGGTGAGCGTTAGTTCTTATTTTGATTTTCACCAAAATCACATGAACTGTTAAAGGAACAAAAAGTGCAGCCTTTGTAGCCAATTGTATCACTTTAGATAATATTTGGAATGCAAATCCAAGCCAGGAAACATATCAGGGTGACTCAGAGCCAACATGTTGCATCTCTTCTAGACATGTTTTTTTTCACACAATATTTTCTGTCTCTGATAATATTAAAACTTGTGTCACACCCTTTCGCACCAAAAGAAAAAAATTCCAAACATGCCGAAGTGTCCAAGAAAAAAAATCAATCATGGAAAAAATGTTTTTACAGTTGTTCGGTTCATGGACAGGTATGAACAAACTCAGTAACCTAGAAAACATTTTTTTATTCAACGTGGGCAGAATATTGGGTCTCAAACAGATTCAAACAATTACAAACAAATAATTGACTAATAAAATTGATTATTCTGGTAATTGAACCTTACCTATTCAAATATATGTATTATAAAAGAGTCACTATAACAGGTATGTCACCCATGTCAAGCAATTTAAATTAGATAAAAGTCTATAATTTTGCTTCATTGTGATGTTTTTTTTTACATCCACTCACTGTAGTAAAACCATGTCTCTTTTTGTTCAGGGTGGCAAGGGTTCAGCTTGTTAAAGAAAACACCATTTAATAGCAAAAATGAAAACTAAGGGAATTTGTATTCAACTTCATCTTGTTATATGTGCATGTGTTTGAATAAGATGAGTAATATCGGGCTCTTTTGTACATAGCTCAAATGAATATATGCTTTCATATAACCTATGATCAACATTTTTTTTATATGCAATTAAATAAATACATTTTGTTTTTCTGCCATTCGGGCAAATGGTTCAATTACACCTTCATTTAAAAATACCAATATCTAACGTGTCAGGCTTTAGAGGGTTAAAACACAACCAGGTTCTTATTCTATGTACTTTATATGCTGTATTTTCATCCATAAGCTTACTCATATACATATCACCTGCTCATATATTTCACATAAGAACATGACGATGAGCACATGTAAGAACATAATGCACTGCTTGCCACAAACAGACTGTGTGAGGGGTTGGAAACATTGCAAAGCATCCCTGCCTCATTTGGTGTGTCATGGGCTGTGCTAAATTTAAACCATGAGAGGAATAATCTGAATTTCTCCTCAGGCTTTTTCCATGCGAACAGATTATGCGACAAAGATAATATGATGGCATACCCATCTAGAGAAAAAACATATATGTACCTAAGAAATCACTTTAAATGACCAAACTGAGGAACATATGAAACTATAAGTGTCAATGAGGAACGGCTTGTGTTTCAGGAGATACAATGCAACAATGTACACAATAAAAATAGACTAAACTGTTTTCATTCATTAACAATTGAATATATGAAATATGGTTTTCTTTCAAAATGGAGTCAAAGCATAAATGCTATGTTATCCAGGTCTAGATCATGGGTGTCCAAACTTTTTTCACTGACGGCCACATACAGAAAAACATACAAAGGGCTGGGCCCCTCACTAGAGATGAGGTTATTGCCTCATAGGTTAAATTATAATTCAGCAAAATCAATCAAATGTAGCTCAATTATGCTTTCTACTTGAATATGATTTAAGAAACATCACAGCTCTCAAATGGGTTTCAGTTATCCTGTTGCAGCTCATCCCTTAAAACAGAAGCCCCAGATTGCTTATAATAAGGGGAAATATGAAGGGTCTATTTAAAGCTTGTTATGGAAATAAAAAAAAGATTTGTTAGAACATGTTCTCAGCTCTAATTGATTGAATGTCTTTGAATAGTGGGCTTATTAACACATGAAAACTACTGTGTAATATAGGCTCACATATATATTTAAGATGTACAATATAAGACAAGCACGAGTTTCAGGTGGGGGCCATATACCATTATACTTTAAGAATTTCGGCCAATTAGAAATGGACAACAGGCCGCATTTGGCCCCCGGCCTTGGTTTGGACACCCCTGGTCTAGATGGTAATTTTCTCATTTTGTACAGCCTTTATGCGTGTCATTGGTCTGACATGACTTTTTCTTTAAATATGTATGTGTATTGAAAGGTCTGTATCATGTGTTGGCTTGTGTATTAGTTACTGATGCTCATTGGTTTTCCCTTTTTCTGTGTCTTTTTCCAGCAGATTGCTAGAAAGCTGTATTCCTTTGGATAGTGGTACTGTATGGTGCACACAGTGCTGCTCACTAGTAAAACATTATGGAATATGCATTGACAGGTTCAAGTGTTGAACCGCTTTCTAATGCAGATTATTAGTAATGCATAGCTTAATCTTTACCCATTCCATACAAACCATTAAATATAATAACATTCATGCACAAAACACCTTTCCATCTGCAAAACAATATTGGAAAACTTGATTTGGGTTTTAAAGATTGCTGCATTTAATATTTTAACGGGCAGGTTTCATGTATTTTAGATTTAGTGCCTAACCATACAGTATTGTGTATTTAGTATAAAAACAAATCTCAATAGATTCACACACACACACACACACACACACACACACACACACACACACACACCACACACACACACACACACACACACACACCACACACACACACACACACTGCAGCAGCATATGATTCCATGGTTTACTAAGTGGGTGTCTAATCAGTGTAATGATTGGGAGTATTTGTAACAGGGTGTAATCAGAGGGAGAGTGAGCCTGTGCTGTGATAGCCTCACCTGGGCACTGAATGAGAGAACCATAAAGTACATCATCAGGAGCAGCAGCTTCAGGAACAAATGCTGCACAGAATTAGGCAGCTGCCCCAGGCAAAACTTCTGCAAATAAAATCCCAACTATCTGCTCATGTGCAGTGGATGTCTCTGAGTGTGTGTGCATCTCACAGCCTGCTTATTCTTCAATGTTCTTATAATGTCCTTTATGATTTGACTGTTAACAACATGTTATGAATGTATTTCATGTTATTTTGCTGGTTCACAGTGTGCTGCTTTATTCATTTTCTATTACAGAACCACTTGGGATGTTACCATGGCTTTTGGCCTTGAAGGAGAAATGCTTTTAGCAGTGTAGCATTTATGTAAACATCTCTGATTAATACGGATGATTGGCATAATTTAGACAATGTGACCTCAAGAAAAGAAAGTTGTAGCAGAATGAATATATTCTGCTGCCTAAAACAACATTCTGTACTTTCGTGTTCAACAATCAGATAGAAGAAGAAAAGGTAACCAGATTATCTACAAAAGGAGACCATAATTTACTGCCACAAATTAAAATGGATATATCTCTCAAAAAAGAATAAATGTACAGTCAAACAAAAGCTTCTGTCAGCTCCTGGAATACAGTGAATACCAAAATATTGACCTTAAAGTGGACCTATCATGCTATATTTGAAAAATATATTGTAGGGCCATACCTATACAAAACATGTCTGTGAAGTTTTTTTTTCAAAATACCAAACAGATCACCCATTGTAGCCATGCCTCATACTGCTCAAACCCCTCTTTTGCAGCCCTGTTAGAGAAACGCGGATCTTGGGTCCTTAGCTTGAAAAAAAAAAGAAGAGGAGGCGGAGCTAATGCCTGATCAGAATTCTACCAGAGATAAAGTTAAATTCTGCTGTGATAAAACGCCATCCTGTTTAAACCACGTCAGGATTATTTCTGAAACAGTATGAAGCTCAAATGCTTTTTCTCTTGCAGGTTTATCACAAGGTGAGTTCCTTTTTTTATTTCCTGCTTTTTAAACACATGTGCTCTTCAGTACATGTTAGCTCTGAGTGTTAGCGAGGCTTGCTAATGTAAACAAAGACGAGATTACTTCCAAAACACGTCAGGCATTGTTTCTGATAGCAACTTTCTGTGGGTCCGCCGACGTCACTACGGATGGACACGTCAGTTTGGATGGAAATCTGTATCCGCTCGTTGTACACCCGTTTTTAAAAGATTTGGGTACGGAGGAAAAGAGAGAGGGTTTTATTTTCTGACGCTGCGTGAGTTCCCCGACACACCGGGGACACATATTTATGTATAAAAGACATCACAAAGTGCATTTTGCATGCTACTGTAGGTCCCCTTTAAGGTACATTTTTCAGCATTCCCCAACATTTCACTTTTTTCTCCTTATTCTGGAAACTTCTGGTGACATTCAGTAACATTCCTGTAATGGCAGAACTATTCCAATGCACAGTGAGATACGACTGAGCAGTGAAGGTGTTTCCATAATGTGGCCCCTGACCCACATTATTGCAGGGTTGGATCCTGAGAGGAGGAGGATAACAGCTAATGGTGTCTGACTCAGCATAACTCAGTGAACAGGGGTGCTGAGGTCGCCTGCGCAACGCCATCATGCCAAGCATATGTACACAAGTGGCCCAATATGAGCATCACACTTACATAACACTCCAGACTATTAACACCCATTTGCTCCTCCGCTATGGAGAATGTATGAGAACATATCTGTCTTAGCTCATTTTTAATACCTATGCAGTTCTCTATTCCCTAAGTCATTTCCATCTGAAATGCTAAAAACAAGCTCCATCCCATGATGCCGCACTTTACTTTCAAACACAGCCCGGGGCTAACTAGTAAGAGGATGAGTCGGGGTGACGTCTGTCTTTGCCAGATTGTGCGGTTATTCATGATCCCTCTTACAAAAAAAAAGAGAAGATTATATTACCTCATCTTGAATCTTAATCTTATACATATGCTAATTGCAGGACTATTTCTCTATATTTTATCAGGCTAATCTAGCTTTGACCTCGCTGCTCTTGACTTGGTGTCCAGGTGAGTGAATGCTTCATGGGGGTTTATCAGAGAGAAATCGAGAGGTGAGAGAGGAGCTTCTGTTCACAGGAGATTACAATCGCTCCCCGGCAGGAGACCTACTTCTCCCCCGGGGTCATAACTGAATTTATATCAGGGTATCTTTATTTTGTACTTTGTTGCTATACAGTAACTCTTTTTGCTCACTTAATACAGAACAATGTCCCAATAAGGGATCAATAATGTACATCTAATCCAATCTCATCTCTTCTAATCCAAACCAATCTTATCTAATGATGCATGTGCAGATAATACAAAGGTAAATAATTACAGAAATATATCAAAGTGTAACTAGCTGATTCTTTAATTACACCCAACACTTCCTTATATTTTTGGTACAAAGACAGCTGTAATGCTTTCCTTTTCTGTCAAAGCCCATAAAACCACTAATTACAGAGGAAACACTGCTTTTTGTTTTTCACAGTTATTCAGCCATCTACTACCGGGGATCGGAACTGCAAAGAAATTGAACTTTAAAACAAATAAGTTATGCTCTTCCTGTTTTGATTGCAATATGGTTAACACATTTGTTTGTGCAATCAAATCAAATCTCATTTACCTGGCAGCAGACGGAAATGCAAAGTGAAAGTGAGGTTTATCAAGAACCAATCAAACGTTGATTATGTCATCATGCTTTAGCTATTAAATGCGTGCAACATTGACAGCATAACGATAAGTTAAAGCAAAACAATACCCGTATAGTGTGCAATAATGCAGATAATAAAACAATACCTACAACAACAATGATTTCTTAACTAAATGTTTCATTAATGACAGAAACAAGAGTAATGAGTATTTCAAATCAAAAGTGTTTTTTGAAAACACTCAAATGTCGTGACAATTTAATAATCTTATGATCCTAAGCCTAACCTTAATTATTTAGTGTATTAATCAATTGTCTTTTATGGAAAAATGTAAGTTTTAAATTCATATAAGCTGCATTCTTTGGCTTGGCAACATTTTTCCAGAATACATGCATTTATCATTAAAGAATAACAGCAATAATAATACAATAATTCAGCCGTGGTCCTCAGCGTACTCTTCCCTGTAAGCTCCTCTGAGTTACTTTAGCCAGAATCTCCACAGAAACATGGACATTTTAATTGGAACAAATTAAATCAAGCAATCATGGGTCAGTTTGCTCATCAGTGACTCTTCCCCTGCCGGGCATAGTGGACACCCACTATCTATGTTTGATTTCAAATTATTTACTTACTAATTACCCCAACAGCTCCAATATGAATATAATTACACAAAATGATAAATGAAATCACTCAATGATAGATCTGACTGTACAGGAGGTCAGCTTGTTAGACCGCAACATGATCCTGACAACGGAGAGTTTAAATTCGGACTCGGTATGACCTGATGCAAACATGTCGAGTCAAACCACATTATAACTTTGCCATTATTCAAGTATTTAAAAAAAAAAATCATATGCTTTGAAATTCTTTGAATTCGAGCTGAAGAAGCATGAAACCTTTTCATGCCTCAAAGGATTATATCAGCTGTAAATTGAAGTGAAAACATGGAAATCAAAAGCATAATACAGATTTTACGCACTAGCAATGACACCATTCGTCACTGGCCGACTTTTCAACCACTGCATTCTGTTCACGCATACTCTCTTTAAGCCATAATCCTGGCAAACTATTGGTTGTAAACATTTTGCTTTGGCTTTCATCTGAGGGGTAAGTTTGCACACCCTGAATGCTCACAAGGCACTTCTTATTTTGCCCAAGTAGTTTGAGGATTTAGATAACAACTTGGCCCCTGTGCAATCAACCAATAAAAGGCCACTTGTGAAATGGCCTGCCTCTATCTCCTCGGGAAAGGTTTTCAGACTGTGTTTGATGTGGCCCCCAGGCACTGATCATTGCACATAATGTGATTCCTCTTCACACAGAAAAGCCTCCCCGTGTTTATGGCGGATAGTGGCAGACAGTTGCTTTCTTTACCCGGCAATTATCAACACCCCTTAAAAAGCATAATCAAAGCGTCCAACTTTGATATTTTGACTTGGAAGACAGCTCTGGAGGAAGAGGCACTTATAGACAGAAAAGGAGGATAAATTAACCCTCAAAAACTCGAGCAAAGCCACAGAGGAATGGCGGCTGTGTGAGGAAGAAAGCAATAATGAAAACAGCATTATGTGTCATCATCATGCAGGGAGAGAATGTGCTACATACTGGGTGCAGCAGTTATACAGCAGATCTCTTGTACATTAGCATCTGACATGGCTGCCCCCCCCCCCATCATTGAGCTCAACTCATCGTAATGTAATTGGCTGTAATGAGGAATGAATAAGAGAGGACACTCTTAGAAAGTGCCAAAACGGAAGGAAAAAAGCCTGACAGTATGGACAGTAATCCTGTTATTCCATAAAAAAAAAAACCTTTACCACTTTGACATAATGCTCAGCCTATGCATGGTAAGTGTCATCACTATACAGTATAGTTATCCTTCTGGGCAATAATTTTTTTCGCCACAGAGATGGTTAACTCAGCAGAGGACATGCAAAAGCAGTGTTTGATGTCTTAATTTCCTAGATAACTACAAATAACAGTACATCCTCATACGGGTCACTGTAGGGGAAAGTTATTAAATCATCATTCTATTTTAATGAGGCTTATATCTTATAATGATGCTACCCTGAAGGAAATATGTTATTAACTTGCAGGTTAGTTCACAGTCAGAGTGTGCAATTAACCCACCTTCTCAAAAGAGCATGGGGAAGTAATCAAATGGGATCATAATGAGAGGGAAGAGACGGCAATGTTCTTCGCCTTATCTATTATTGAAGGGATCTTTGTAAAGGGCAGCGAGGCTTTAAGGTGCGCTTGCCAAAATGCAAAATGACACTGTACTTCTTTAATAAACCACTGTCAATCTGACTTGTTTCCAACATAATGCCTCCTCAGGTTGTGACCCGGATACGATTACACATCCCAGCCACCGTCAAATGTTCCAAACACAAATAATTCAAAGGAGGAGACAGCAGCACTCCTAATGATATCATATTAAACATAACAGCCAAACCCTTGGTATCTCTTTATCCACACAGATGGCATTTCAAAATCTTGTTGGTAATTGTTGAGTTTTCACAGCCGTTTGCATACATTGGATTCAGTGTGTTTAATTCATTAACATGCGTGCTGCAAGAGCAACATGATCATAGTTACATGATCAGGGGGGTTTGGGACCTAAAGCCCTTAACAGTGAGGATCAACAGTCTCGGGGCAATAATAGGCTTCTGTGCACAAATTGCCCTTCTGCATGGCTTGCAGAGCGAAGTCAAAGCTCAATTAATCCGTGTTAATTAGAGATAAACTTGGTAGATTGAGTCAGTTGCTCTTTTCCGAGACTGATAACACCTCGGTTTAGGAAACGAGTCGAAAACGGCCGCATCAAACAGTCGGATCTCCATTCATCCAGCGAGAAAAGCCTCTCGGAGAAGAGAGTTAATCCTATGTGTTATAGCTATTAGAAAATCTGAATTTGGAGACAATAAAGAGCTACTGGAAAAAGGTAACAAAACATGGTAATTAAATATATGAGGATACAAATACAACAGTGACACTGTTATTAAAGTCTGGGGAACAGAGTGTTCATTTCATTACATTTACAAACTGAAAATAAAATAAACCCACCTATTTGTCAGTTCATTAGAGAGCAATGTGTTGAGTTTTACTGTGGTGTATTTGTCTAAGTTAAAATGACACCCACTATCCGCTCCCATTAGACTCATACAATATGAACATTAATGCACCTTTATATTGATATTGAGGAGATGTTATGTGCTTAATAGCAGTTAAGCAGGCTGGACGGCTCTCCAGTGGGAAGCCTTTGTTCCTTCACTATGACATTCAGGCCGGACACTTCATCTCACATTAACAAGGGGAAAGCGTCTACAAATGGCTAAGAGGACATATTTTAAATGCGTTTTGTAAAAGATGTGAAAAGAGAGACTGTCAGCAACTCATCTGTAAAGACATTATATGATCTGCTGTTTGGTGTTTCACATTTTGTTTATGTTTTCAAAGCTGTCTGAAATGATTAGGTATCTGATTTGTTAAAGATGTATACCGGAGACACATTTGACATGACTCATTAATCAGCCAGGCTGCAGATATCATACCATGGTGATATACTGCATGTCGTGGCCAATAAGCAGTAAAGAGACATCTCTATGAAGTCATTGGTCCATTATCCTGTTACCTTATTTTAACCACAAGCCCAATACGTTTTTTTCTTATAGAAAACACTTACATTTAAAAAACCAGAGGAAACACACAAACGCATTTTAATTGGTTATGACTCATCTTGAACTCTTTACTATACAGCAATACAATTAATTATGATCTTTAGCAACAAGCTAACATTGCCTATCATACATAAAACCCACTGTTAGCTGATAGCTAGCCGATCCATAAGAGTCAGTGGTGTTTTTATTTTACTTTAAATATTCTGTATTACGTGACTTAAGTAACCAATTTTAGATGATACTTCTTAAAATAATTTCTCTATCATATCCTTTATTGTGAGGAAATGAATATCAACTGATAGATCGTTCACTAACAATTGCTACGGCTATCAGCATAAGGCGCTTTCACACCGCAGTACTTTTCCCACTTTAGTTCCGATATAGTTCCGAAATGTTGCGTTCACACCAAAAAAATCCGGAACTAAAATGAGTTAACGAGAACCTTTTTACCCCCTTTTCCGTCCCTGCTGAGAAAAAGGTTCCTATTTCTGATTGGCTGGGCGGATTGCAAACCATGCCCCGTAAAACTCCCAAAAAGTTTTGTGAAGCCGCCATTTTATTATCCTCGCATTAGCATTATTAGCATTAGCATTAGCCCAGCGCACAAACGCAGAGAGACTAACTTATGGCAACACAAAATAAAACATGGGAGCGGTGGAGATGAGAAGGTGTCGGCGTTCTGGCGATTTACTCGGAAGGCTTCAGTAGAAGCTGCTGGGAGTCCCAGCTGCTTCTACTGAAGCCAGTCCCCAACTCCGGGGACTTCCGGCCGGGGACTTCGGGTGGCAGTATACGCCGTGAAGTTGTTTGCGGCCTGCCAGTAAACCCAAAGCAGAAGAAGAAGAAGTGACGTCAGCGGCTTAATTTGCCTAACCCTCCCTCAGGGACTTATTCCGGTGTGAACGCGATCTGTACGATCTGTACTGAGTTCTGATGAACCTTTGTGGGAAAAGTACTGCGGTGTGAAAGCGCCTATAGTTTCGACAATCCAGCATTTAACAAACATTAGTTCTACCGTCAGCTGTGCTGCTGAAGTATAATGATGTCTTATATTCTAATTTAAGGTTGTTAATCATACACATTCACCTGTAAAACCCACCTTTAACATAGCCACCTCTATAATCAGAAATGTACATGAGGCTGACAAACATCTCTGTTGTTTTTAAATACCCAGAAAATATTAATATTCCACCTCAGTAAAAGCAGCAGCATCCACACAGCCATTAATCATGGTATACATGCAGGACTGAGATGATGAAAACAGATCTCTCACCATCTGCAAACAAACACCACTTACACTGATAATATATGCTACACATGTAGGCTTCGATGTAACATATATTCTGTTACAACAAACACTAAATATAACATGAAGCTCAATAGGCTACTCGATCCTCACAAATCAATAACTGCATATGAGACTAAAATCCCCGTCATACGAGCATTATGCGGATATTTATATGGATGATGCAAGTATAGTATTGATTAGTTATAATAATAAAACCACCAATGATTGGGTCTTAACTACTTTAAGACACATGATGTTACAGTGTACAACTAACACACGGTATGATTCAGGTTTGACATTTTTCATTTCACATTTCAGGCAATGCAACAGCGATAAGTCAGTGATGCCTGGAGGGATTTTCTTTTTTCCACCTGCTGCCTCCACAGAGAGATTAGCCCACAACAGCACCCCTGACGCTGCGAGGGATGCTGTGTTTTGCTCATGGGCACATCGAGCAGTGTGTGTACACGCATGCCAACAAAGAGACTTGAACTTGAGCACTGCAGGTGTTAAAGTACTCTCAAAATCCTGGAAGACTGCTACCAGTGGCAGTTAGAGAAGAGTCAGGCAGGATTTGAAGAACGATGCTCTTCATCTGCTCTCCTTAATCTTCTCTTTCCTTTAATGGCTTCATCATACACTTGCATAACCAGCAAGACAGCCTCAAGTTTTTGTCACTGATCTCTTATAGTTCCACTGACCTAGACTGTTTTCACTCAGCTTCTTGTCTAAAGAGCATTTTTAAAAGGTTAAGCAGATCCTCGAGTGATTTTCTTCTTTCTCTGCCTTTGAATCGAAAATCCTCGTGAGATAAACTGTGTGGACTGATTAAAATGCATGTGCAGCAGCCGTTAACACACTGTGTGGGCTCCTGAGAGCCCTCGTGGATTCGCTTCTTGTCCCCTACCCCCCCTCTCCTCCTCGTCTGGACAGCCTACATCAGGTCTGAGTGGTGCAATGACTCAACCACAGGGACAGTGAAAGGTGGTTGGCAAACTCCTCTACCTCTCCACCCTCCCACACACCTCATTCTGGCCTATATTCAACTCTAAACATTTCTTTATAAACTAAATATACCTTTTGCAGATACTGCCTTGGACAAAAAACTGCATGGTGAAAAAACAAACAAAGCAACTATATCGACAATCAGCCATAATATAGGAAGACATGTACTGCTGACTGCACAATGCCTGTAACAAACAGTATACTGCGGCATAATGAAAGCATCATACTTCCTATTGCCAAAGGTGCATCAGCTTAGAACAAGTACTGCTGCAGGATGTTTTTCAGTCTCAAAACAAGGCACTGCAAACATAATCACAGATACAAAATGACTCCATATTCACTTCAAACCATAGTACTGTAACACTTACAAGCTAAACCAATGTATCAATCTTTGTTGAATTTGTATATCAAGCATCATTCTGCACTCTTTGTCCCCAGCACACTCACAAGAGACCATTAGGTAAGAAGTATTTTTTGCCCAAAATAACAGAAAACAAATGCAGATACAATTTTAAAACATATTCTTTTTGAGTTACAGAAATTATTCATGGCGTAAAAGGACGACATGCAGCTCCAACATACCCATGCATCTCCGTGACGTCCCATGAGTGTTTCAGTATACAGGCAGGAAGTCTTGTACAAATATCTGCAAGACATCTCTCCATCTCTTCCTCTCAAATCAAATGCAATCACAACTTCTTGTTTTAAATCACATTCTCTTGTGCTTTTCATTTTCTGTGAGTGTTGTGCTTGTTCCTCTGTCTCCCTCTTTGTCCTCTCCTCTCTCTCCCTCCTCTTTGGTTTGCTCTCTCCTCGCCCAATCAGGAGATCTGGCCTTTGACCCCACAGCTCAATGCCATTAAACTCCTTTCAATTCTGCAGCTTGAACCAGCTCGGAAAAAACAACGCAGGCTTACGTGGTTCTTTATATTAGCTCTTGATTTCTGCCGGCTTTTTTCCCTCCCTCTTCTAGTCTCAATCATCTTCTGATGTGAAGTGTTTGGTGAGAGAAAAAAGAATATTGTGGCTTTGAAGATGCATGTTGTTTCACTTCGTACTGGCATTTCAAACACAGTCAGGAGAAAGCTTTATTGACTGACTTCAGAGAATCTATTTTGTATTCACCCTTCATATCCTTAATCAAACCAACAAAAACGGCATCAGCAGAAGGTAAAATGATTATACAGTGTTGGGATTCTCAATCTATGAATGTCAATCTTTAACCATCAAATGGATTTCACTACAGTTTCTTCAAATATGTTTGTATTCAATGTACTAGCTATCATCTGCAGAAGGTTGTTTTATTACTATATTAGACAACATGTTTCTATCTTCTCTGTATAAACAACATAAATGGATGTTGTGTCAATTTGGAAAAGGGTTTTGTTTTTGTTATTTTTTGTATTTATTGTCATTGTACCGTGATTACAGAGTTTAAGCACATTGAGGCAAACATGTTTATGGGCTGTATAAATAACATATATTTGACTTTTAGGTCATTTAAAATCTTGATTTAGTTGACCACCATATACATAGTAGGATCATTGAATAGCTATTGCAAAAATAATCTATCTAATGTGTAATTTGGTATTCATATATTTTCGCTTACAAATACAAATAAAGTTTTTTGTGGGTTTATCCAATTTGGTGTCATTTGCAACATTTAAAAAACATCCGTTGCACAATATACAACAGTAAGACATGGTAGACTGTAGAAAACAATGCAGATGTTTACCGGTGTTTATTTGCATATGTAGAAAGCTCGGCTACCACTGCTGTTACAGAAATTGAAAATCTGAGGAAATAATGGTGACACAGTTGATTCCACTCGACCTCCCTGTTCCTGATGACTTCAGGTGAATCAAAAGGCAAAATGCAAACGTAAGGTTTATCACGAGGTACCTCAGTGTTTATGTAGGTAATGTTAGTGTTATTGCTGCAGCTTGCACCACAATGCAGTGGTTAATGAACTCTCATGGGACAGATCAAAGCAGGTGTTGGTGATTTGACTGTTTTTATAGCTGGCTGTTATCAGCCATCCGATATGTCTCTCCCATGGGATTATGGTCCATGCAAGGATCACAAAGCCTTATTGGATATTGATCAGGTCATGTGATGCAGCCATCATAGAGAAGCAGTACAAAATAAAATAAAAGATACAGCAGGCGGTAAAAGATAACTTCCAAATGGACCGTCCTGCTGATTCTTGTGTTGAATGCCGCAGTCAATATTGCGTTTATGGTGCTTCATGCTGTCACTTTCATTTCAACTCTGTGGGATATGTTTTCTAAAGCTCACATCTTGTTTAGAATAACAGTGAAATTGGTTGCCAGCATATTTACCCCCCTCATACAATCCTGTTTCCTCCTGAGCAGCGATAAAGAAGCCTAAATAGGAGACCGAGCTGTAAATGGTGGAACATATGGCTGATTTTTACTGCGTTTTGTGTAGTCCACTTTCACATTGTGACTAGAGCATGATAGATAATTTAAACAGCTCCACCGTTTCTGAACCTAAAAGCATTGACACATTTATTTTTTAACTAAAATCAATCCAAATCCTGTGTTTTATGTCAAAAAATTAAATACATTTGAAAGATTATGAGCCATTAAATGATTATGATTTAAATATTACAGAAATATCGGTATTAGTATCAGACAGAAATATCCAGTATCAGTCATGATATATTGGGACCCTAAAACAGAATTGTGTTTCAATGTTTTTCTTTTAATATTCAGGAAGTTATATGTATAGGAGAGGAAGGAATGGCCTTACATTGGGAATGTGACCCCTAAACAATCAAAACAACTGGTAAAGTTCATCTATATCATTCTTCATGCATACTTAGATTTTCTCTGGATTCACGTGTAAATGAATCTGAACAAGCTGTATTTAAAAAGTGGAAGAAAACTACGTGGTATGTATATCTCATAATTTAGGTATGATTCGAATGCTCTTCTTCGTACTGTAATGTGTGATTTTCTTTTACCGCAAGTCTTATGTTAAGTATTCCATTCGAGACAAAAGCAAAACTTGCCCTTCATCTATCAATTTAAAGTTGAATGATCACACCCTGCTGTGATACATTCATATTATACACTTTGAATAATTCATAAGGAATGTCTTGGGCTGTCTCCAAGTAACTTTCACACACCTATCATTTGGATTCATGGGGAAAAGGCAAGTGGTGGGAGTCAAATGAAAAGAAAAGAAAAACAAATATGGATCTTTGAATTTGAATACTGATCTGTCAGAGCTGCTTGTCAAAGGCAATAGCCACAGGCGGCCTTCAGTGAACATGCGTGAGCAGGATTGTGTCCACATCGCCGCTGGGTGCTCAGGTAATGTCACTGCTTCAACAATGTTGACTTGTGAGAACAGTACAAAACATTGTAGCTGGAATTTAATCAAAAATAAACATGTTCAAGTTTAATTAAATTGCTTTCTCCGTGACAGATTGCCTCCAGTACAAACACTGGAATAAGATTACCAGACACAGTTCAAGCAATTTTGGAAATATTTAAATTGAAGAAGTTTGTAAAAGTGCAATACTGAAAAAAAAACAAATGTCCCAGCTGTATTAAATGATTTTTTTTACAAAGTATCAAAGTTCAAGTGTGATGCAAATGGCTTCCTCAGGTGGCTGCCATCGTTATGGGAAACTGAAACACGTTTCCTGCTCCACTGGCTCCCTTGGGTGCAACACCCTCAGTACTAATCACTGAACCACACTGCGCTCCCTCTGGGATCTCCCTCTGGGATCTCCCTCTGGGATCTCCCGGTGTTTTTGTAAATATAGCAGCAAAAATGGCAGAATCTCCTGAAAAAAAAGTTGAAATCTGTGGCAAATGTCTGTTTGTGCATCAAAACCTTAATGTATGTAAAATGACTGTATTGTGATGAAGGTGATTATAATAAAAAGTATAATCCCAGTAGGAATATGAATTATTTTCATATTTCTCGAAAAAACAATACTCCTTAGAACTTATTTGCGGTAAAAACACATTTTAAATAGTTTTTTTATTTCTCATGTTTTAACTCCAACTCCCTTTAGACTATTGAAAAAGTAGTTTTAAGCTTACAGATAGTATCACTTTTTCAATTATTTAAAATAAAAAAATAAACCGTCCAAAATGGCTTTTTTTTCTCTCTCTCTCTCTCTCTCTCTCTCTCTCTCTCTCTCTCTCTCTCTCTCTCTCTCTCTCTCTCTCTCTCTCTCTCTCTCTCTCTCTCTCTCTCTCTCTCTCTCTCTCTCTCTCTCTCTCTCTCTGTTTTTCTGTCTCCATGAAGTTGCTTGCTTAGTGAAGGAGGAGCAGTGAGAAAGCCTTTGGATCCACCCAGGGAGCCTGTAGCTCACAGCGGCAGTTTAGCTAACGATAGCCCCGGGTGATTAGTTTAAGCACAAGGAATGGAGGTGTGGGAAGCTAATATTTTAACAGAAGGTCTACCAATGCAGTGTGTTCAGGGTGGCTACAGTGGAGTGGAGGTGCACTCCTATCTCATATTGTCAACTAGATCAAATCCCCCTAACATACTCAATTGTTCAACATTGAACAAGAAAGTTAAAATCAAGACATAATCTGATAACATCTGTTAATGTCAAATATGCAACGTCATCCGAACCCGTGCTCAGTTTCAGAAGCAAACCAAAGTTTTAAAAAGTACAAAAACAGTAATGATGGAAAGTCTATAAAGTGTTTACTACAGTTGTCTTTCATTTGCTTTTGGCACTGTGCCCTAGAAACAGGGACGGCCCCGTGCGGCCTCATTACCACGGTAACAGCAGGGGGGCTTTTGGGTTTGCATTTTTCAACACTTCTTTCACCTACATGTCTGGGAGTCCCTATTCCCTAAGTTTCATGCTGCAAATCCACCCTTGCAGTTTCGGCGCTTTACCGTGTTTGGGAGTGAATGTAACACCAAAGGTCATCAAATAATGTGCACTGACACACATGTCTGGTGTTAGTAGGTGATAGTACAGAGTATTTTTGGACAATTATTTTTGAAGCAGGTTGTGTTTACATGGCAATCTTATCTGCAGAGCAGCAAGAGCACTCTGTATTTGACCTATATATCAAAAACAACAAAGCTCACTTGTTTCACGGTTTCCAAAATAATTCACTATGCACCGGCGCTCTTTGTGCTAGTAGATGATAAATTAAGTGTATAAATTAAAGGCCAAGCGTAATTAACAGCATTAGAAAGTTGGAAATGGATTTGATTGGCTATTCAAGTTGAATTCCATATTCCTGCCAAGTTAAATATCATGAGGCCAGCTTTGAAGGTGGTGTTGCCAGCTTTATTTGAAGTTTCTCAAAAATGTTATGAGCAGAGCGCTTTGCTGGCCCAGGGTAGCTACACTGTTTGTAAATCCAGAAGAATCTGATAGGAGGTAAGCCCAAGTATTAACAAGAGTTCATTCAATCAATTTCAAACGGCATCAAATGTCTGCATCACTGTAAACACTGTTTTATTCAGTGTCAGGGATAAGAGTTGACATTTTAGTATTTTCAAATCAGATGCACACCGACCTGGCATAAAGGACAGTTAGAATCAGTACATTATGTACAATTCTGGGATTTATTTGATAACAGATTGGGACTGGAAGATTTAAAGGACATACGGCGATATTTAAAACCGTGTGTGTGAGTGAGTTTTTTGAAAAATGTATATTTTTCAAGTTAGGATGTAACTGTTAAGCACTATAAAAACTCAATATAGGATATATATTGTCACTATGACACACAAGGTTGCACAATGAAATGCAGTGGTAGTCAACAAAGTAAAGCGGTGGGCCTAGTGAATATTTTTGAATTGGCATCAGGAGCAACATAAACAATGCTGTGGGCTGATAATGGCCGGCATTCCTATCGTAAAAAAAAAAGAAATCTAGGAAACATTATTATTAGTTGCAGATATATCAGTATTGGTGCACATGTCTGCCGAAAAATAACAAGAAGTTCATGCAAAACTACAACAAATTCAAAGGTAAATTAACAGTGTCTCACTTGCCCACCAGAGAGCACTTCTACTTTTATTTTGGTTTATGTTAAACCTTAAAAAGTCCTAGATAAATTGGTCATGCTTTTAACATTTTAAGTTATATATGTTAGCTTTGGATTGAAAACATTAAGTGTCAGCTGCGCTATACGAACACACATTTCCTCAAGTACTTGTTTAAGTCAATATTACACCAATAATAAACAGTATAAAGTGCACCTAGAAACCACCATAGAAAAGAGAGAGGAGCTTTTTAAAATGTCTAAAGGCAGAGGAGTCAAGATAATTTGCTGACCAGTTTTGTTCGGGGAATAGATTTTGAGTGACACTGAAGTTGCTTTGTGGGTTTTTCTTTTGACTTCTCACAAACACTTCTTCACATTAAAAGTTTGGGGCCACCTGCAGACCTGGGGCGGGTTTCATCAAAGGTCTGTTTGCTGAAGATAAGCACCAAATGAAACTCCACTGCAAAAAGACCCCTTTTGCAAAGAAATCATTAACATGGCCATTTCTCATGGCACTTCACCATTTTCTCCTGAATCTCAGCTTCCTGCTCACTGACAGTGTCTACTTAACTTAATGACTTCTCTGACTGCTTCCAGGTAAGTGATTGGGAAGTGTATAATCTTTTAAGAGGGCTGAAAGGTAACGCTTAGAGGCGGGAACGGCTAATAATGTTTTATTATGAAAACAGATTAAATTAATCTTTGGATTAATCAGTTGCTCTATGGACTGCCTTGCGAGAATCTTATTATAGTTTTCTAACAACCCTGCAGTGTGCAGGAAACTGCTGTCCACACATTCCTTAAACCACGGTCATTTATTTTTATTTATACCACATTTCTACAGTGATTTATGTTTGGCTGCGATTGACTTTGCTCGTTGTTGAAAAGTGTTTTCAAAGCATTTTTATACAATACTTAGAGGCATTAAAAGTGAAGGACGCAGTATTTGAGGTAAACTGCTGCTGAGGGAGGACATGGTGCCTGAGTGCTGCGCTTATCTGCCAAAGCAGCTGTTTTAAAAAGCAGCCACACCTTAAAGCCTCTGTCTGCCCAACCCTACATCTCACAGTCCATCTGCCACCGTCTGCTGAGAATATCAGTGCTCTCCTCACTCCCCAAACTCACTCTTTATTTAAACTCTTTATTCACACAGCATTTAAAGGTCCAAACAGATTCTGAAGTGTGTGAGACACTCAGACTGATTTACACTTGAGATATTCTGTTTACTTCTAAAACTCAAAGTTTCTCTCGCTGCCAACTTCAGTCATTGACCTTTGAACAAATTCAGAAAGTGTCCATACATCTCAGGAATATATCTCTCGATGAACTTGGTGATGGATGTGGATCTTGGCACTGCAAGTTAAGAGCCAAACACCAAGGGCAAATGTCCTCATCACTCCAAAAAAATTGCAAGTCTATTATGAGTAAGATGTTCTTTAGCAGCGTGCACGGTTATATTTCCAACGCTGAGATTCATATTTATCAAATACAAAAACATTTAGAACAATTTATTAAAAAAAGAAAAGGTAAGTGTTACTTTTATTAATCTGAACCAAAAGTAAGCTTGGCCCTGGTCTTTGAGCAGCAACAACAACATCAAAAATAGAACGAGACAGGACAATTGTACCACTGTAATAACATATTACATTACATTACATGATACTTGTAAGACGCTTTCATCCAAAGCGACTTACATGCTCAATACTGTGGGCAATCCCCACAGGAGCAATTTGGGTTGAAGTGTCTTGCCCAGGGACACAAGGACATGCTGACTGCAGTGGGGTTTCAACCTGTGACCCCCTGATCCGAACACCAAGGCTCTCTCCACTGCGCCACACGCCTCCTTATTAATATTAAGGCAGCAGCTTACTAACGAGGTGAATGCTATTATGCAAGAAATAAGCCAAAATCCAGTAAAAAATGCTTTTGGGGTAATGTTTAAAAGACCATGCCCGCAGATATAATACTGAAGAAAAATCCTGTTTCCTATGAGAAATGAGAACAGCGAAAGAATGGTCACTTTTAGTTTTTCATCTAGAATGGAGAAGAGCTAAAATGACCTAAATATGCAGAGCTAAGAAGACATAGAGGAGTTAATATGTCGCTAATCCATCAGTGGCCACCATTCATGTGATTAATATTATATTAACTAAAAGCCAGAATTGGGCCAGTGTGGTAACAATCAGCCAGTAGCTGGTTTTCAGAAATCCCCCCCTTTTAAACCCGACATAATGGTTTAAAACGTAAATGTTGTTAATTGTTATTTTTCATACTGGAAAATGAAGCTATGTCTATATCAGACTGTTTTTGTTATTTCACTTGCACTCTATACTCTCCTAGCACATTTATAGGGATGTAAAATTGGCCTTGAATTTAATATTTTTCAGTACTGACCACTTTTCAACCCTTCTCATTAAGATTCCAGTGGAACACAAAAAAGAGTGGACACCAAACCCTAACCAAAAACAGAATCACAATGTACTACTTCGTTTCAAGGTGCCCCTCAGGGATGCTTCTAAGGACACTGTGTCATGATGGTAAATAAGTTCAGGGGGAAAGGTTACTGCTTACACTCTGGCGGGAGGGAAAAAGGAAACGTGATGAATCTAAGCTAGAGGGCACTACTGTGGCCTAATTATAGTCCAGATGGTCTGAATAGGTAGGACTACAGACAATTAATTACTGTATGTCTGTGTTCTACACACGGCCAGTATCCCTTTAAATGGGTCGGCAAAAACATATCCTCTGTTCAATTGAGTGGAATGATTGAGATTGACAGTTTGTGTCCATAAAGTGATGATTCTTGAATAGATTATTGTTTATACATGTCAGGTATGCCTTGGTGTTTACATCTTAATACACAGCTCTACTGCCTTGATTTTGTTGGCAAAACAAATCCTCTCTAGGGAAACGCCATGACATTTTATGATCTTGTTTATAGCAACCTGTCTACCTTTTATCTCAACATGGTCACAGATGTTTCTGTTATGACAAAGCCTCAAAAAATCTCTTTACGTGATCGTGACCAAACCAAACTAATTGTAATGTACACGCACCTTATTGATTTTGCTCCAATATTTAGGATACTGAAGTGTTCAGTCAGGAACATCAAAGAGCCCTCAGGGTACATAGGGACACGGCTGTGATTTAGCTTGGTGGATATAGGGATTTTCTGGCATTGGATTTGTAAAAACAAAGTAGTTCCCGATGAACAGAAAGTAGAGCTCTGCTTCTCCCGACAGACGTCTGACTCGTCAAACAGCAGGAGGTTTTATCTTTCACTTCAGACAGATTTGGAAACTTCTTTTTCCAGCAATATGAATATGATGTGTGGGTTTGTCTTGGCTACTGGCCACCATTTTTCCCCGTGTGACAATTAATTTGATATATATCATGTATGACAAAGCCCATGGGCCCCATTATAGGATCCAGGATAGCCAAAGGGTCCTGTGAAGACACTTCAAACCTATCTTCTTCCGACAGATACAGTGCACTCGTTCTGCTTTAATAAGAGAAAAGAGCTGTCTGTCTCTTCCCATACAGAAGTCTATTTTTACTAGTTGAGCATGCTCCTAGTTGTAGGAGGACTTTTTTTAGATGGGTGTGGAGTCGAAAGGGGGCATTATGGAAATTAGTTGTTATTAAAGAGAGCGTCAAAACAGCACAACAGGGCACAATCACGGAGCTTGTGTGATCGTAGAGTCAGGAGTGTGAGATAGGACAACCCTTTGTAGATATAACAAAGGGGAAAGATAAAGGTACTGTGCCGTGATGAGAGTAACTTGCTCTGATGTGGTACCTTTTGTGCAGGGGGCGTGATGTTATGGAAAAGAGTAATCAGAAGTAAAAAGAACTGTTAAGCTATGTGTCATGTTTTTATAGACCAATAAGAGAAGTGGACATGGTATGGCAGAGCTTAGTTCACTTTTCCTCAACAAAAGTGCTTTCAAGAGGACACATTCAATGTTTACAATATTGTGGTCACTGAAAAATGCCATAGCGCTGAAAGTGTGTCACGCGGTTGTGTTGTGCAGAGTACAATGAGTAAGTTATTGAATGACTATAAAACCTCAACAAAATCTCAAGCTTTTCTCAAATCACAATATTCTGTTATCCAAGATGGATATGCTCCATCTTTACAATAATTTAAGTTACATGTGAAAAAACTGAAGTTGGAAAAAAGAAAGAAACAACTTTAATCACAGTTGTTGGAAAAAGCGATTTGGCCATGTATCACTTTGGGCAACTCTAAAACCACAAATTAACTGCAGGTTCAGACATTTTCTTCTTTCATTAATGCACAAGAAAGCAATTACTTGTGAGCTAAATTAAGGAGTCCTGACGTCTAATGCATTACAGCTTGCTCACACCCCATGGCCTTCACTTTTGTGTTTCCACAGTGATGCTGTGATAATTCACTTTCTCTATGAGAGTCCCTTTTTTTGCTCAGTCACTCAAACAAAAGTCTCGATTTGACTCATCAAATTCTCAAGGTGCAGCCGAAAGCAATTACAGAGCCTCTGGGCGGAAGAGCTATAGTCAAGGTCTTTTTCTTACTCTGCCCCTAATAAAGGCTCGCCTTACAAACAAGATGAATCATGCTCCTCTTTTCCTTAAGCCTCAGCACTTTGGAGAAACCTCTCAGACAAGCATTGTATGCTCATTACACAGAAACCTCACTGCTGAAAACAATAATGGCTCAGATTTCCACACCGTTTCAGCACGAGGAACATTAAGCCTAAAGTAAGATGCCAAAACAAGGCATACAAAGGCACATACTGTGGTTTCTATTGAATCCCTTCCGTCATTTATGTGTTCCCTTTTGTCTAATTCTGTGTGGGAATGAAATGGTTTCTAGGTTTGATTCTAACACGTAATAGTAACACAAGATTTGCAGGTTACAAGGTATGTTATAATTGGGAATTCATGTAGACATGCATTTATCACTCACTGTACCGTTCTCCCCTCCTGCAGCATCCTATTACTCATCTGCTCCACATGGGCAGATGAGTAATAGGATAATAAGCTGGGTAGTATACACAAAAGTTATGTTGTAAGATGGATGCAGCTCAGTAAGGCAACTCAGAAATATGCAGGCTGTTCTGGTTATCCAAAAAGGGCATCTGGCACCATGATGTTTGTGGTGATGGTGGTACTGGCGCAGATTTATTGGGATGACATGGATTTACTCCCATCTGTGAAAGAGTCAAAAATACTATTTTGCCTGAGCTGAAAGCCAGGGTGGCACACTTAAGCTATTTCAGGCAGCAAGGGGAGATATATATAAACACCACTTTAAGCATTATAGATTATGAATGCTCCATTAATCATGTTTTATGAAACAAGGAAAGTAGAAATTATGCAACATCAAGAGTCTAATTAAAACTACCAAAGTTGTGTAGCACATTCATGACTGTACACTATAACAATTACAAATAGATAACAAATCCTAATAGATTATTAGGATAACAAATAATAGGTATTTTGCTGATAAAGACAGCTTCAATTTATATTCAATGAAAAAGCAGTGCTTATATTAATTACCCTTAATGATGCCTATGGATTAGAGACATACAGATCTGAAGTAAATGTATCTTACCACAGTGAGTCAGACAGTACTGATACGGGGATGCTGCAGAAAAAGCTACCGAGCCAAGAAACAGTCCCTTAGAAAGCAAAATCCACATCCTTATCCTCTGTGTTTGCCTCTATCTGAGAAAAGAAATCTCTCCAGAGTATCACAGCTGCAGGAAAACTACGAACAAAAGACCGGCTGGACATTTTCCACGGACGAAAACATTCGCTTTTGTTATTTTTCAGTTTTCTCTCATCTTCAAAGCAAAACCTGGTTAACTTTGTGAACACATTGTGTACGAGAAGCACACAGACAAATAAGGTTCATTATGTCTGTTTGTCTGCTAATACAATCAAAGGATGCTAGCTAGTTACCTAGTCTGTTTAATTAACCCCCAGAGAATTAGAGAGAGCAGAGGCTGCGATCTCAGAAGGCCTACTGGGCTCAATCAAGACCACAAACAGCGCGTTGTATATGGCATAAACGTGTTGTAGTAAACACATTCTGGTCCCTCTGTCAAACCCTGGGGAGCTCTTAATAAACCCACATGCACACATGACGGAGCCCTCACACGGAGAAGAGGAGAAGAATGGAGAGAAAAGACAGAAAAGTGTGTGAACCCTTGGCCATTAAACTGAACTCCTCTGTGACATTTTAGCTCTGCTGCTCTCTATGGAGACTGTTTTGCCAAATGACGTGAATAAAACAATATGTTGTAGAGAAGTATGCTTTGTCTTTAATTATGTGCTTCACCTTGTATGGTTTTGTTTCTCTCATGGAGAAGTGAGTTAACATAATGCAATGAGAGATTGCATTGACGTCATTCCACACCGAATGTGATCATTAGCAATCTGCTGTAATGTCTACCATTCAATTGCTGACATTATGAGGGTAATCTGCACAATTTCTTCCTGTGTGATAACCGCGGTTGTCACTGTTGTTGCTTAAAAATAGATTTTCTGTTATTTATTTGACAGGGACAATGCACAGCTCTCTAGAGTTAGCCTCAAACTTATATACATCTGTAGTATATGGGCAGGAAACGGAGAGTAACATCTGTTAAAAAAGAAAAGAAACAGTCCCATGAAAGAATAACTTTAGTTAAGGGATCACTAGGGACATTCTATGATCACTGGGAAATGTAAACCTGGATACAGCCAAGTGTGAGCAAATTACACAATTAACAGTTCAATCATGTGTTTTCTTTATATTCCTAAAAAGATTTTCTGCAAATGTTGGGAAACATTTCTTTTTGAGACAAAAGATAAAACTGGTGAGAAAGGTAATCAATAATACGTGTCTATTAAAATACATGTGTTTTGTGAGGAAACTTAATATTGCAGGATTCTCCATGTTTAAGTACAACACCTGTACTGGTACATCGGGAAGATGGCACTACAAATACGCAGGGGGGATTTTAGCAAGTAGTGGAAAAACTTTAAAGAACATACAGTCGGAGAAATAAGGAAAAATGTCCAATCATATCACCAAAAAGCAGAACATTAATCATCTACGCAGGCCTTCTTGTAAATCCCCACAAGGTCTTGCCCCCAAATTACCCAGGACAAAGCCAGAAAATAAATAATTAAAGCCCATTTTCTGATATAAGGATCCTGAATGATAAAAGATGAGGCTTGGATGGCGGGCACAGAGCAGAGTTCTCAAGCCTTTCACGTGTAATGGATGGAGTATAAGGATCGGTCGGCAGTGTGTGTATAATACGTCGGCCCATGTATAATACAAGCCGACTGCTGGGGAAAATATATCTCCAAAAAACAGGGATTTAATAAAGTTTTACATTTTAGATTTTATTATAATATGGTTACAATATGTTTCTGACACCTACAATGTACCTCTGGTCAACCGCTGAGGGATGTCTCCTTAGCCTATCATATACAATGTGTTGGAGCGTTAGCCAATATAAGTGTTACAAGTGATGTCATCATGTTACTGAAGTAAACAAAGGAGTCAAATCGAGGCGTTTCAGGTGGTAGGGGCGGGAGACAAACTCCCTCTGGAGATAACTTTGGGATTTTAGCCTTTGCAGACAATAAAATGCACTAAAACCTATACAACAAACTACAGGAAAGGGGAAACCAATCCATCTTCTCCCGCTTATCCGTGGTCGGGTCGCGGAGGTAGCAGTTCCAGCAGAGAGCCCCAAACGTTCCTTTCCCTGGCCACATCAACCAGCTCTGACTGGGGGATCCCAGGCCAGCGAAGAGATATAACCCCTCCACCTGGTCCTAGGTCTACCCCTTGGTCTCTTCCCAGCTGGACATGCCTGGAACACCTCCCTAGGGAGGCGCCCAGGTGGCATCCTTACTAGGTGCCCGAACCACCTCAACTGGCTCCTTTCGACACGAAGGAGGAGCGGTTCAACTCCGAGTCCCTCCCGGATGACTGAACTTCTTACCTTATCCCTAAGGGAGACGCCAGCCCCTGCGGAGAAAACCCATCTAGGCCGCTTGTATCCGGGAAACCCCGAAAAGAATAATAGGGCCCCTTTAAGTTTGATGCGTAATCCATCTATAAGGAGTGGCTTAGTGTTGGGGATCGTCATGTTGGTGTTAAATATACGTTGTCTTTAAGAACAGATGGCCTTGTCGTTTGAATACATTTCTGGGCATTTGCAGATACACCTCTGCTGTAGTATATCTTGGAAAGACAGTCTTGAAAAACTCACTTTATATCTACATCATGGGGATAGATATGAAATGCAAAGTAAAATCCAATACCAGTGGAAACTTGCTTGAACCACTGAGGCGTATTTACACTGCATAGAGATAAAAGTATCCACTTGAGTGTCTGGCTTTTGATTTTATATTCTCATACATCATACTTTTGTGGTCTTTATTCCAATTGAAAGTGCACCAGTGGATTCTAGACTCCAGAAGCACTACTGCTACTATTTTGATTTTCTCCTCAATATCTTCTCATGTGTATTTTTTCATGTACACAGGCAATCATAATGCGTCAGACCTTTACAATGTGCCTCTGACATGTATTTGCATATTTTAGTTGTGAGACATGAACATGTAGAGGGTTGAAAACAAGTGTCCCTCCTGGCACAGTACTGACTATTTATGTATCTATTTATGCACTGCAGTATAATATTAATAGGTATATTACACAAACAAGACATTATCTCAAGGTGTCAGCAGGCCGTTATCAGGCCATATGTGATAGTTCTCAGTGTGAATCATATCAGATGTGAGATAAGTCATCTCTTATTTTGAGGGCAGGTTTTTATCTCTCAAGCACTGCCCCAGAAATTACCCACCTATCTCACATAAGATAGCAGCAGAACTATCTAAGCTCGGGTTTTTGTTTAGATTCCTTGCGAGTACACAAACCTGCCCTCTAAATGTAATGCAGCCACAACAGACTTGTGATGGGGCAGCAGAGGTGTTTGTGCAATTTTGTGTTGCTTTAATGCGTTTGCAGTTTTGTATTGTCTCTTGTATTTGAATAATTTAAATTCCTCCTCTATGTTGATACATAACATCACAACTACAGAATATTAATAACTTGTGATTATGTGTGAATGTAAAGTCATTTCATGGCACCAACATTAATTTCATCCATGTTATCTGACCAATTGACTAAAGCATTGCATTAAAATAGGAAGCAATGAAATATAAACATAACAACATTTAAAAAAAAAAGAGGTGAATAATTGAGTATAGATTACAATTATGAGAAACACCTTAAGAATACATTATTAAAATTAAAATACTCTCAGCAAACACCATAAAATACATGTTGACCCCATGAAAACGTGGCTGTCTATTTTCATTACTTATAAAATGCAATGCTTTTCTTCTTGCACCCATGAAGCTTCATCTGCTAATTTTAAATATTTCAAAAAACAGGTTAGTCATATTCTACTTAAAGGCAATCAAATAACCACTGAAAAATAAAAAGGTTATTCCTATTCAGTTTTGGATAATTGTAGCAAGAGGCTACACAAAAAAAATAAGTAATGTAAGAAGTAATTAGTCCTGTTAGCACCTAGAGGGAAGTGATAAAAGCACGTGTGACAAAGCAGAATGATTTCCCTGAATAACTAGTCTAAATATCCAGCAGAGGTGGACAAAGGTGAAGCAAAGTTTAATCTAGTTGAAGGTACGCCAAGTGTAAGTGCAAGGAAAATAACATTGTGGAATAATGAAACCCTCAATTAAAGTACCGGTTATTGTAATTTGTGCTAGGTTTAGCAGCTCCCAGAAGCAGAGCGAGGCAGAGTTCACTGGAGATGTTATACACTCGACACTGTTGAGGGAAAATCACGTCTTCATCTTTGTCGTAAGCAGCATTGACAGACTAATATCAAATGCCAATTTTGCCTTGACTAACAGTACAAGGTTATGCATGCATGCACACACAGACAGACACAAGTTTAGTCTTTATTCTGCTCTTATTCTCACTTTGAAATACTGTTGCTCTGACTCAGAGTAAACTGAAATGCAATTTACCACAAGCTCAGACTCAAGCTTCCCCCCTTTAAAAAACAATCCTTTATACATTAAAACTACTGTTCACCTTTCCTAATGCCTTTGTGTGATCATTAACAACACACTGTCCTTAAAGTTGGTAGCAACTATCAAAGTCTTGACATTGGGTCACATCACTTCATCATTGACCTCTTTGTGTTTGTATTATTTTGTTCTTTAAGCACTGCATTGATATATGAGCTTAAATCTTAAACCTTATGGTCCAAAATGAGAGGAGTAAATTCTGCATGGGCGAACATAAGAACACACACTCTCCTTTTTTATTGTGGAAGCACACTCTGCACTTTTAAACACTTTTCAGCACTTTCAACTTTGAGACGTGGATACTAGTTCTCTTTTCTTCCTGACAGCGTGGGATCATAACATATTGTAATGTAAACTCAGATAAAATGAGCCTCAATTTGCCTGTCTTTGGGGCCCTTCTCAATGTGATTCCATCAGCTGTGGCAGAGAACATTGCGCCATATTCACTGCTAGAGATGAGATTAGGTCGGCACTGAAAGATGCATTCACCCACGTGCAACTTTTCTCAATATGTCACTGCAACCTGAGGGAGACTCAAAACGTTGGATTGTTAAAGAGTTTTGTTGTGAAAGCTCGTCCCGGAGAGCTTTCTCATTACTTTATAGTCCTGGGAGAATTTCAAAAATAAGGTGTGGAGTGCTCTTCCTCATTGAGGTGAAATGAATAAAGACTCAGTCAATGGATCATTGCCCAGTTAGCCAGAAAATACTTTGTGATAGTTCCCATTGATATAGAGAACAGTAGGCCGACACATTTTCAGCTTCTGGAAGAATTGATGAAAGGGGATAATTGTTTTCAACCTAAACTACAACACAACGATGCCAACGATGGGATTGATACCTTAAGTAGATACTGTTGGGTCAATTCTCAAAATCAAAAATGTTGCTGTACGAAATGTAACATTACTACGGAGCCCCTGAAGGGACGTGGACAAAAAAAAAAAGAGAGACACACACACACACACACACACACACACACACACACACACACACACACACACACACACACACCACACACACACACACACACACCTCTACACACATCGAACTGCCCGATTACTCCCCCTTTTATTAGCTTTATGAAGGAGATGTCCGGTCACCAGGGTGCATGATGTGAGTCTGTTTGTGCTCTGATCAGCTCCGCTCTGTGTGTGTGTGTTCTGAGTGTTTGTTTCCCTTTAAACCAAAGCAGACTGGTTTACAGACTCTCCTGTTTTGCCAATCCGCTGCTTAAACAAATAGCTCTACACCCCTGGCCAAAATGTCCATAAAATTAAGTCTGAGTTCAAAATATATCTCAAATAATGTATGCACTTTAATTTCCCCACATAAACATAACAGTCTGCAATGAAATGGTTGTCTCCTGTGTGCTCCACTTCCTCCTTGGCGCACCGGTAACTTTCTAAAAAAAAGTCGATAACGGGTGAGTATCTCGTGAGCACGAGATACTCACCCGTTATCCCGACTTTTTTTCTCTCTCTCTTTTTTTTTTTCATGTCCCTTTAGGGGCTCCGCTCATCAGCATTGCTATTTTGTAAGTGGGTGAGAGTACACACTGTTCCAGACTTTCTGGTGATAACTTGAACTATGGATTCTATTATGATGTATAATAAATGATATCAATTCCTTGCTCACCTATGCAGGAAGCGGCTATACATTCGCTCCATGCTGTTACTCGAATAAATAGCCATATTACTGGGATCTTTATTATGCTCAGTTTAGTTCGCTGTAGAAATGAAAGGATGTTAAATAAAATAAAGATTGTAATGGTTGAGTTTCATAAGCTTTAATGGTTCATAAGAGATTTGACAGAAAATGTCCGTTTAATGTCAAGGGCTGACAATTTGGTATAATTCTTGAATATTTATATGTTTAATAATGTGAATAATTTGTTATCATGGGCACATAATCAGGAAGTGATAACATGCCTGCTTGAATTAAGAATGAGATGAAATAAACATTTTAATATCACGATTATATTGGCCAAAATAAGTGCGATTTTCCAGATAACCAATAAAATGTATAAAAAAAGGCAAACTACTGGAATCCCTTTACCTTACAAACTATTAAAAAAACTAATATATTTATTGCATCACTTTTGAATGAAAAAAAACAAAACAATCTTGTATAAAAAAATCATAAATCTTAAAGTCCACCCGCATATAAATACAAAAATGTGTGAGTCTGGTCTTTCTTACATGATAATACTGTATTTATTTTAAATCTGTGAACTTCTCTTCCTTGAAAACAAGCTAGAAAGCATTTTCAAGTCAAGTAAGGTTATGGACACTTACATTGATCATTTAAATTCACTATGAACAACTTATTGTGAGACATTATCATGATAGACGATGAAATCCTTAGTGCGAACATTATACATCAACCAGAGATTCATTCCACATTAGTGGGTACTGTTCTTTTCCATTAAACCAGCAAGTCTGTTTAAGTGTTTTATGACTGATTGTGAAGCAGAAATAAACAACAAAATAAAACCAACTGAGATAAGAAAATATTATAAAAACATCATGTTCAGTTGCTGTTAGCACTCCGTGGCATTTATGTGATTAGTAGACGTTGAAATTATCAGCTCTGCCCACTGCCTGAAAGCCGCGCCTTGCCTTAAAGATCTTTCCTATTCAATTTAACGCCATGTTGCCCCCGTCCTCCTAACTATTTCCCTGTGTCGTTCCGAGGCAGTGCATCACTTCTGCTTTCTCATTGGACAGGACACTGCACAGTCCTAGCTGTACGTGGGTGACCATAACCCTCACCCCCCAAACAACTCTGCCGCATCACTTAGCTCAGATTTAATTAACTCCAACCAGCCCTACTCCCGGAGTGATGGCAGCAGAGGACTGCCCATTGGGGTTTTCTGATGAAGAAGTGGACATGAATACAAACTAGGACTTCAAGCTGAAGGAAAACAGAAATGTGAGCTGGTGACCGTGATGCTATGGCTTGTGAGATGCGTAGAGAGCAACTGTAGGCTTGTGCTTTGTGCTAAGAGAAAAGCTTTTCCCTCCACACCCAACCCTTTATTCTGCCGTTAGCCCTAACCTCCTTCCCCGTAGCTCCCGCTCTGATTTTTCACTCCTGTGCTTAATTAGGCCCTACAGTTAAACAATACTCCGAGCTTCCGAGGGTCTTACTGTACCAGCATTAAGAGAGAAAGAGGGAGAGGAAGGAGGGGGAGATTCATATTCAACTCACAAAAACTATAGGGAAAAAACTATGCTGACACACCATAATTCACCCCTTGCCTGCCTCTATGGCTCCACTTGTGGGTAGAAACTAGCTAAGACATACAGCAGGCACACTGGGATTTATAATACATATGCTGGGTTCTATGTAGTTCGACAAGGTGGTCCGACGCTCCGTTGTCTTTTAGGGCATGTGAGAGTGGCATCTCCATTTAAAACGACTCGGTCCGTCTGTTCTCGCCTATACGTTCTTCCTGAATACCAAGTGATCCATGAGGACTCCACAACAGTCTCAGCAGCGCCTGACAAATGGGCTAGCCCTGCAAAATGCTTGTACAAGCACAAACATATCTGGACTATTTATCTTCCTGCTAGAAATGGTATCAGAATATGAAGGAATATCCACCCCATCTATTTTGTTTGGAATCAAATCTGACAATAACAGGCACGCATTGGACAGAAGATAGATGGCAAAATACGTAGGAAACAGAACATAGCAATTTCACACTAAAATTATTTAATGTTTAATATCCAGTTGGTTTCCTTCCAGCTATTCACATTTCAGTTGTGAAGAAAGCAATTGTGAAGTTTGATGTTCCTTGAAATAACTGTGGTCAGAGATACATCACTGACTCAAATTCAGTAAATTCAATTTTATATTTTGCCCTGTGGATCACCTTTAGTTAGACCACGATATAAGTCCTTCAAAACTTCCTATTGTTCTTCTTTCATCTTGGTTTAACACACAAACTTAGAGCTTACAGTCTGGGATTTTTCTTGGTGTTTTTCTATTTTTCCGATGCATGAATTTAATGATGTCTTACTAGCTGTCCTGACCTCTTGCTCTGCTGAACATTCATAGGGTTACGACCCCGGAAAGGGCTAAGCGAGCTTGGAAAACAATAGAATAAATACAAGTAGTGAATAGAGGGCAATCTGACATTGAAGTAGATATTGTGATTTTGCGTTTAATACAAATAACACCAAATTGTGTGTTTTAAAATAAATGGGATTTTCTCTACTCTGTATCATAAGATAAAAAACATTTCTGTACTGTGGAAATAAAGCTGGAGCCATATGCCAGTTCACATAGTGTAAAATGACATTGATAACAGTCTTTTATTGGTGTTTGAAGGCAGATTTTGTGACGTTTGGAGAGAACTAGGCTGGCTGTTTCCCCGTTTCCAGTCTTTGTGCTAGGCTTAGCTGTCTGGCCGCTGATTCATATTTACTCCACAATCTTCTCATCCAATGGAACAAATAACGTTTAATCCCAAGTTTTAAACAATTTCTTCCAAAAATGTACAAATAATTCACCAGGTTTTGAGATTTCTATCTTTTCTTTATACAACCTCTCCAGACACATCATCTGTTCAAACATGTACTGTTGTAATTGCCTTGGTTGCCAATACATGTGAACACACAAAAAGAAAAATCATAATTACACCCTTTAGTGACCTACTAATTTACTCGATCAATTTAACTTCAACTATTCCCCCTGACTTGAGTTAAGTGCGCAGGTGGCAATTACCTGCTTTGATTAATATGTTTCATTACTTCACACTTCTGGACATCATGTTTAATCGCAGTTTGGCACAAACTATGGTACCAACTCCCCTTCACACAGAGTGGAAACCTGAATTCAAAAGTGACAGGATTTCTAACAGAGCTGTTCCAACATTTACTGTCAGTGTATTCGTGTACTGCACTCAGCCACAGCACATTGTCCCCTCTCTCCGGGAGCAGTGTGAAGCCTTGCTGAGCACATTAATCCTCTGGGATGGGCCCTTTTAGAATCATTATTCACAGTTGGGGGTAAAGCGCAGAGGAGTCAAAGGTCAGTATTTGGCCATTCATATCACAATGACCCTGGGGCTTTTCCATCAATGTACACTCTCCATCTGGGTGAGACACCACAAAGGTCGAGGCACACATTGTTGGGAGTGGTACTCTCTGCAATTTTCTGGTCACTGTTATCTCAAGCAATGCTGTCACACTTGGATTAGCATATGCCATCTGGTGCATATTTTCATCCAAAGTTGCCCAAGGAAAGATGAGTTGACATACTGGCGTTGTTGGTCTTTTAAGCTATTTAACTTTAAGCTAAATTACATTTTGCAAGATGTGGTTAAGAAGAGTTAACAAATAGCGTGTATATACAGCATACTTAAAGTAAAAGTATGGATACAAACAAACAAAAAAATAACTTAAGGAGGTAAACAATAGTACACTGTAATGGAAAATGGCTCAAACAGCATGTGCGTGAGTCATTACAGTAAACATTAATAGCCTTCAGCAATGGCAAAGGTTCCATAGGCATGCAATTGTATGTCTTCTATGGGTCAAGTACTGTAGTATACAATATCTCTAAGGCTAAACTCTCATTGCCAGAATCCTGCCTCTTCATAAACAGGGAAACAATAACAGCATGATACGGTAGCAGAATATTTAAATAGCCGGAAGAACAATTCACAAGATTTCACATAATTACCATCCATGGATGTCTATTCAACACAGAAATAAATAACCGCTCTTGGCAGAACATGAAGGGGAATTCAAATGTTGAGTTGTTCTTTATAAAGACTGGAAAATGGCATAGATACTTTTTATATAATGAGGGGTCAAATTAAGGGGTTAGGGTTACTACAAATGTAGTTTGTAAAGTTTGTACAGTTAGTGACGGGTTGTTCGTTGAGTCATTTATAGTTACTTATGCCAACTTAACTGATAGATAATGTTGTGCCAACTGCTGCAAACTGATCCAAAGTTTTACCTCTTTAAAACTCCTTATGGGTCCTGACAGTGTAACTGATTGGGAGAAGAGAAATTGGCACAATGCTTTGAGGAGCAAGTTAGGCACTTTGCCATTTTTGTGGTTTCTCATGTAAAACTCTCATTGGAAGTTAAAATGCACTTCTCAGCATTCCCTTCAAACGCATCGGTTGTGCTGCTTTCAACAATTTATTTCCCCCAACTCTGCAGTGTTTTATTACATCACATTATCAGTCCTGCCTCCATCCATCTCTCATCTTTGGCGCTGTTTGTGCTTTCATTATAACAACTCATCTTTATGTACTCAGTAATTTGCCATTTGTGTTTGCCTATGGGGCCATAAAGCAGAAGCAATGATGGAAATAGACAATGATAACTATGGCTAGGACTCTATCTTGGTCCACAGCATTGTGCACTGAGGCACATAAAAGGATACGTTTCTTCCTCCTAGCAATTCGGACTGAAAATGTGCTTCCAAATGAGTAAATGCATCTTATTGGGATGGGTTTAAATCCATTCCTATTGATTGCACATAATTACATAGCAATTTGCTGAATGTTTTCTTTATGAATTTTAGCTTAAGCTAGAGTGATTCAAGAAGAAAATGAAACAGAGCATGGTTTACCTGTGACATGGGGTCCTAACTGCAATTTACTTAAAGGGGACCTATCATGCAAAATGCACTTTGTGATGTCTTTTATACATACATATGTGTCCCCGGTGTTCCAGGGAACTCACAAAGTGTCAGAAAACACAACCCTCTCTCTTTTCCTCCATACCCAAATCTCTAAAAACGGCGCTGCAACGGATTTGATACGGGTGGATTTTTTATTTGCACCTTTTTGACGTAATGTAGGTGCACTCCGCCTGATTGGTCAACTCTCCACCAATCAGGGGAATGAGAGGTTGGGCCATGTTGACTCTCCGCTCGTAATCACAGCAAGCATGATAACATGACGCTCGTGCCGGGGCCGTGTCACGCCCCCCTCTTCCGCATGGGGGCGTGGTCAGCTGAATCAGACCTTGCAAAGACAGAGCTGGAGTGAGGCAAAATGAGGCATGGCTAAAATGCATGATCTGTTTCGTATTTTGAAAATTAAAACGTATTAATATACCTTATATATATATATATATATATATATACCTTATATATTAATTAAATATAGCATGATAGGTCCCCTTTAACTTATCATAAAACCAGTGTTTTTTATATTCCAGTTCAATATAAAATAAAACCAGTAGAAGGCCAGAATGAGCCACAGGTGCTTTTTCTACATACATTACCAAGTGGGTGGCTGATTGATACCGCGCAACAATCCACTTTTGAAAAGGACACATCGTAGAAAGAGGTCTATAATGAACTATAAAGTAGAAACTTATTTTTACCACCTGACTCAACAGAGTCAGAGTGGTGGAAGACACTTCAGGAGAGTTAAAAGGTCCTTTATTCAACAGACCATCTGTGGTGTTATATAAAATGAAATGAAATCACACAAAGTACGCATGTAAAAAACAACACATTTATAATACTTAAAGTGAATGTACAGTTGAAGTGGTTGTTGTACTTAAGTGCCATGATGAGCCCTAGATTCCCAACATCTGACCCTGAGATCCTACTTGAAAAGGTCTCTCTGGAGGTGTAATGCACTTGAATGGTGCCCTCAAGTCTAGAAATAAAGCGTTATATAACACTCCATCACATCCTTGTAGAGGTCAGACCTCTGGAGAATGCAGACTTTTCTCTGAAAAGTTTATTTCAGGTGTAAATGCAGCCACATCTCTGTCATTGCATTACACCTCAGGCAACATCCTCACTCTCTCCCTCTGAGAGCAGTGGGAACCTTAAGTGCCAGAGGACTATTTGGAAACCTTAAAAGCACCCATTCTTGCCTTTGTCTCCTTGGCACTTGCTCTCCCCCTTTTATATAATCATAGAAACTTCATGCCTTCATACCTAAAAGGAAAAAAACAAATCAAAAGGAAAAGAGGAATTGTTTTAACTCGATCCGAAATGGCGTTACAAACGTTTCAGTTGGGTATAAGCCCTTCAGTATCATACAGAATCAAAGGCTGATTTTTCTAACACAGTTATTACCACGGTTCTACTGAGCGGTGGGTGTGGGTAAGCAAAGATGAATGTACTCATTTAGCACTCCACCCCACCATTCAATTCAGTGGAAGTGTCCTCGTATGTGTAGCCGCTCTTGAAGGGTACGCTTGTCTGAGTTCTGAGGCTACGCACTGAAAGAACAGGCAGCCAGCAGACAATCACAGAGGAGCTGAGTGCATCCATTAGGGCTGTCAGTTAGCAACGGCCTTGATTAATTGCACACTGCATAGTGGCAAATGAAGGCAGGTTTCAAGCTCACCCCCCCAAATAATTAGGTAAGAATAGATTGCCAGAGAGAGCAGGGTGAATACAGGAAGCCCGGGCGTCACTCAGTCTGTCTTACATGTAATAAAAGGTCTCACACTGTGTAAGCATGGGCCATAATCATGTGTGTGTAAGTGTTGAGAAGTATATTTGCATGCATGACTGTGGCTTGTGTGAGTGGCTGAGCTAGTAATGGTGGTGCTGATGGTGCATACATTTACGTCTTCCGCCTTTTGCCTCTTGCTTGTAAGCTTGTAAGCTTGTATGTGCAAGTCTATTGCGGTAGGCTTTGATTGCTTGTGTGTGTTTTGCTACAATATGTATGAAAAGGGCAATGCAAATAAAGCGGTACATCACAGGTGACAGTTTTCCCATGCAACTCTGCAGCAAACACTGCCGTGTGCTGGGTCCTAACCGGCTGCTTTTGTATGTATCATCACTGCAGCTGTTGTTACAATTTCTTATACATGTGAACCCTAACATCTGATCAGATACATTAAGTGACAGTTTCAGCTGCTAGTGTAGAGGATCTTAAATCCAATGAGCCGAGCGATGTTCTGAATCCCACTCACACTGGACTCTGGGGAAAGGTGAACACATTTTCATGGCGCAATCTAGACAATCTTGTTGTGTCAGCAAAACCATACCCCATGGTCAGTCACATCACTGCAACAATTCCCAAGTGGTGACACAATCCCACCAGCTATAGCCTTAATCTCAGAGCCAAACACTTCTCTCTCACTTCAGTGTTACTTAAACACTGTAAAGGTCACTGACAGCAACCATTATTTTATCGCTTTTATGAATTGTCTTTTTTTTATTTGTGTGTTTGTTTTGTTTTGAATCATAATGTGTTAAATGCCTATGTGAAGCATTTTGAATTGCCTCTGAGTGCTATACAAATACACTAACTAACTAACTAACCTTGACAGAGTTTCGCAATGATATTTTTATGCTTATTTGGTTATAAAACCTTACTCTAACACTCTGCATATGACACTTTTCTGCTGCATACTCAGTCCTCTCTTGCCTTTCCATCTGTTGGAGCTATTGTGCCTCGATTATAAGTAATGCACCTGTGCTATACATTGACCTCATAAAGACCACATTTCAGCATGTAACTCCAAGTCATGTTTGCAGGCTACATCATTCAGACTTACATGATAAAGTCATACTTTGTGAATTGGGCCGTAAACATTTGCAAAACATTTCTTCATGGAAAATAGTACTGAGGCCAAACTGATTCAATGAACACTGACATAGTCAAGCTACTGCTGTTGTGATGCTGAAAAAATGGGTAACAGTTCCTGAATAACATTTGATTTTATATGCTACACATACACATGTATATATACAAAAATAGTTATTGTATCTGCTTTCGCTTCGCTCAGTCCTTTCCGTGACATTCTGGATGTGTCTGACTAACTGTAAACATGCCTATATAAATGTGGGTAACATTTCTCATTATGCCCCATGGGCCTTTTTTATATCAGTGCTTAACAGCCAACCATGTACTGTTCATAAATGTATAAATACACAACTTGATGGAAAACAAGGTGGACTATTGTATAGATGTATTCAACATCCAGCACAAATTGATATAAGTATGTTAGGACCTCTGTGGTAAACAGACAACACCGCTGAAGGTCTACAGTGTTAGGACTGGTCAGTGGCCTTTACATATTGTTCAGCAGGGAAACAGCCTCAGGGAAAATGAGTTATTTTATGTGTTGATCCTGCAGGGAAGGACACTGAGCCTTCTCTCAGTCAGTAAGGGCTTAATCTTCTTACAGGCGGGCTGTGTGGAGTCCATTAAAAGCGATCTCTCCCATTTCTAAAAGGCCATTTCTTAAACCTTAACCACTTTAACCATAGGTGGGATATGTCAGTGTTTCAGGGCAAGAAAAAGCACACTCAAAAACAAAGCAAGTCTATGCATAAAAAGAACAAGTGTCTATTGTTATAGAGATAATTAGGGAACAAGAGCTGTGGTGCTCTGTAACTTCACTGTATTGTTTCTGAGCATGTTTGGCATCTCAGCAGAGCAGCGGTAATCAAGATGATCAAATAAACACCCTTACATTCTCATTTACTGTTACCTCCTTTTCCTTCATTTTCTACCTTCCCACATGTCTTTGGTGGCTCCTAATCTCAAACAATTAAGAAACAGGTTACAAACATTTTTTTAAATATTTTAATCGTTTAACCTTTATTAGGATTATGGCAGTTTTATTACTATTATCTTTTTATTTTTATTTCTGTTGTACCTATATGTTCACTTTGTTTTATGGGGTTTTATATTTTACATTGTTGCATCGATTCAGTTGTCTTGTGTCTTATCTCTCGGAGTGAAATCATTATTTATTTTATTTCTATTATCATACCTTTTACCTCCTTGTGTCTATTAACATGTTAACATTTTATATTTTGCTGCATGTACCTGTAAAGTTCTTAACAAATAATCTGAGGGGAATTTCTTGTTGTTTATTTTTAACTTGTCATGTGTCATTTTGTAAAGCACTTTGAGCTGCATGTGTTGAATGAAAAGTGCTATAAAAATAAAGCTTTATTATTATTATAATTAGTGGAGGACGGAATCATGGAGGCAGAAGACAGTTCTGTAGACAGATGACAAAGTCTAATTATGATCGTCCAGCAGCTAGTCTTAGATCAGCGGTTGTTCAGACACAGGGGCAAAGGAGAACAGTTTGGACCAGCCAGCGCCACTGACCTTTGCTGTCCTCTTTCATGAAAGACTCATAGGGGAAACTCTTTGAAATACTCTGCCCTGACATGGCTCAGTGGTGATCAGAGCGGGGCAGAATCTGACAAGAGTCCTGGGACAAACGCACTGGTAGCTGTTATAGTTGTCTGTTTGGATGAAGTGCTCAGGAAAAGTTGAAACTTTTATAGAACTGCTAAAGTCTTGGGTCTAGCCATGCTGCATTAAAATACAGCCTGTTGGTTTTCCCCTAAGCTTAAACATGGGGTTAAGTATACATTATGTCTTCAGCAAAGTCCTTAGACTTCTAGAAAATTATCAATCAAGATGCGTCTGTCACAAAAATAACCTGGAATTGATGTTGAGCAATTTCACTAAAGGGCTCTTGTCTTCTCATTGTAAAGAAACGTTGCACTCAACATTACAAAATCTATGCTTGAGTCTGTGTGCCTTGGTTTAAATTTTTAACTTCAAAAGCTGCACAATACTTTGAGGCACTCATTTCAAAAGGCATGAAACAAGATTATCTGGGATACAAGTAAGTTAACATATAAAAGATGTTCAGAGGTGATCCCCAAACATTTCCATTAAAGAGCCTAAACTGAAACTCAATGGGGGGGCCAGCGGCCAGAAGCATCTACTATTGAATTTGACTGCATTGTTAAGATTCAAAATGGTACAAGGATACCAATTTCCTTTCATTCTAGTTTATTTAGTGTCACTTTCTTTGCCTCTCTGTTTTTTCGTACCTCTGACCTCCTTACCTAGAAAACGGAGTTAATAATTTTGATTCTACAAATATTAGAATAATTTAACTCACAAAAACAGCATAAACAGTTATTTCTATTTTAATTTATATTAAAAACTAAAAGTTCCCAATTCCATTCAAAATCTTTTTTATAGATGACTGATAAGTGCAATTAGATTCATAAGATATTGCATTTATTTAAGATACTGTATTTATGTCAGTGCAATGAAATTAATAATGATTGATATACTACAATACTATTTTAAATAAACAGACTTATGGTGTGGAGTTTGTCATGTTTATATTTATATTTTATAGAAAACTATACAAATATGGAGGTTTTCCACACAGCAAGGACAAGAAGAAAGGAGAACGTTTGCAATCCAGTAAGGGCGAATATTTTACAGTAGAGGGGACAGGCTTTGTATAAAATATTCACTACAGTGACAGCCCTTTAAAACCAGACTGATAAGACCTGCCACACGTCATGGGTTATTGAATTGGGACCGTTTGTGTCACTCTCCCATGTCTCTTCCACTTTCTCATAAAACAACAAGCTATTTGCTACACAGCCAGAGTGTAAACATCATTGTCAACACATCGCAGCATGTGTCTTTCAAACACCGATCAAATGGCTTTTGAGATGTGAATTCCCTCGGAAGTGTACATCGCTTTTTGTTATCCAATTTGAGCAGCGGGTGTAATACACGTCAGCATGAAATTGGAATTATCAATGTAGCTGGGAAAAAAGACGGAAATCTCATAAAGTGCGATAGACAAAGCTTTTGAAGGAGAGTAGGCTGAAAGTGATGCAGTGTGAAAAAACTAATACAGAAGATATGCCACAAGGGAGCACTATAATAAAGTAACTGCTGAGAAGAGGGGGGGAATATGGTTAGGCTTGAGCACTACATACAGTAAGGTAGTTGTGTTAGAGTGTGTGTGAGCAGGAGTGTGTTTGTGTGTTGTGTGCTGTTTACTGGGCCTGAACCGACCAAGATGCAGCTTGAATTCTTGTTGCTCGATCAAAGTCCCTGGAGTAATCTCTCATAAGAACAGAGCACGGACAGGCAGGAGGATGCCCATTTCATTCTGGAGTGTATTAAATCCCGACACCCACAAACCAGTATAACTCAGCGTGGGAATGCAATTTTGGAGAGGATGTGGATACAACAAGCTTAGAACAAAAAAGAAGGGAACAAAAGTATTCATAAGGCTGGTGTTGACACTAAACCAAGATTGGAATGAAGAATGAAGAATAAAGAATGGCAACACGCCTCAGTGATTGTCCCGTGGAGGAACTCCCCTGTGTCCGAGCAGATATGTCTCTTCTTCTCATCATGGCGGGGCAATTTTGTCCCGGTTATAGCTCCTCCATCTTCTCCCCAGCTACTCCTTATTCCAGCATTTCAATTTCCTCCCTTGTGAAAGGGCTCAGTGCTAACCTACTTCAGACTTTCTCTCAGACGAGGGAGAAGCAGAGACGGAGAGCTGCTGGGCTCTCAGTTCAGTCCTGCTTCCGGTTTCCCCAAGGCGTGTGAATGCAGATTCAAAGAGAAAAATATGCCCGAAGACGATGTTGTGGTTATGATCCCTGCCTCATGAACTACATATCCCCATGTTGGCAAAAGACTGCGTAAATGAGAGAACTTCCTGTCATGAGTTTCCTCTATTTTAAGGCACTATTATCAAAACATGTTAAGGTGAGTAGATGGACAACGTTATGTTGAGTCAACATAACCGCTATATTCCCACTAGACAGTCAGGCATTTTGCATTACCTGTTTAATACAATGCTCCTGCAATGGTACCCTGTACAATCTGAATTGTCATAAATCATTAAATCCTGGACTATACTGTACTTCAATTTAATTGGCCTGAAAGATAAGGGACTCCAAACCCCATTTGCACTAAATCAAATCAATTAAAACCAATCTGCTCTCAATCTAATTAAGCTTGTTGACATGTGCCATCTACCTTTGCTGTCATCTGCAACTACACTGAGGTGTCATCCCACTAGTCACAGAGGAAATATCCCTGCTGAAGGCTCAGAGTATGAGGAAACGTTTCCCTTCTGTACCCCTAAGTGTTAGTATGCACATTAATCAATTACATTTATTCATCCCTGTCTGCATTTTTCTTGTCACCTTCGATATAATCTGAGCCTTCCCACCTTTCTTAGTTTCATCTTTCATACTTTTCATTTCTGCACCCGCCCCACCGCACTATCTTTGCCTGATTCTCTTTCCAGTTCCATTTTTCTCTGACTGTTTGCAATGCATCATATCCTCTTTCACCTCATCTCTTTCACAAGCCTGATACTTCCTCTTCCACTTCAACACCCAGGAAATCTCTTTTTCCCTGTTGCACGATGGCAATGAAACATTTATCCACTTCAGAATCGCCTACCCCCCGAGGTCCCCCTGAAATTGTCCTTCAAAGGCATAAGCTCCTGGTTCAGCCTTGTGTGTCCCCTAAATGACAAGTAACTTTAGAATGGAGGCACATTTGAAAACAAAGAAACAATCCAAATATAATCAGTGTGTAATACTAGCTGCTTAAGATGTGCAGGCCTAAATTGAATAAAAATGCTAATAATTTCTGTATAACTGGGTAACCTCTCTGCTAACTTGCAGAGAGACTACTAAGAGTTTTGAAACATTTAGAAAGGTGATATGTCTTCATTTACGCTGCAAAGACATCGGTGAATCATCGTGTTAAGAAAAACTTCAAAAACTGAAAGTCATTCAGTTGCAGCTGGCTGACTGCAGTAATAAATAAAACCTGACCTTTGTATATGAGAACAATAGGTGAGCATCTGAGCTGTCAAATCCACAACTCTAACAAACCCCGCCCCACAAGTTAGATTTAAAGGGTTAGTGTTAGCCAATCACTCTAGCTGCATAGTTTTCATGGTTGAGCACTCTGTTGTGCACTATTGCTATAAACAACACATGGTGTCAGCCAGCACCTTGCATTGTGGACTGAACTCTCTTTGGATGCAACCCCGAGCCTCCATCACTTCATAAGTGTGATGCATGAGACAGCAGGAAGTAAGATGGAGGCCACTTCTTCGCATTCACGAAACCATCTGGGACCATGAGTGTCCTCATACCTGCTGCTCCAGCCTCCAAGTGTAGCCTGAAGGGATGTGAAGGTAGTCTCCCCCTTTTCTGAAAGTGGGACATTGCTTTCCCCCAGAGAATGTAAGCTCCCAGCAAGTGCCTGCTTCTTTTCTTGAGCTGTAGCGTCTCTCAAAGTCAGCTTGACATTTAAAGGATTTGGGCCTTCGACTATCAAAGGGGGCATAGCAGGGGCTGTGGGAGAGCTGTGGCTTCAGCCCGGAGTTTGATCTAGCCTGGGGCAGAAATGGTCAGCCTCCCAGATTAGGCCTGCTTTGGGAGACATTGCTTCAGATAAACTCACAGAAATGCAGGTAAAGCAAATAAGCCATTCAAGCAGTTTCTTGGCCTACATAGACAGCTATGGGACAAGGGTCTGAATTGATTAGTGGCTAACAGATGCTTTCAGCTAGTATTACGCGCACAGTGGGTGTAAGCACCAATGCTGGAATTGTAAACTTGAACTCTTTTCCTCTGATCTGTCTTGAGCTTATTTCCACAGTTGGAAAATAACTGGATTACAGTAGTAGTACAGTATGAACAGACCATTTCTTAAGATGATTTAATTAAAAGCCATCCGTGATTGTAGAAAAAGGTTTCAAACAGCTCTGTATTTGAGAGGCAGGATAAGAAAGAAAAGGCAGAATGGTTATGTCATCTATCCCTGAAAAGCCTGGTCTCAACCCTGGCTTACAGAACAACATGAGCACAACTCCAACATCCACCTTTTTTCTATAAAACACACCAGAACAAGCTGCAGCTTCTAACCGGATAGAATCCTAATGACCTCTCCGAGCTGTACTCTGAATCCCACCGACACTACACTACAGCGCTCGTATAACTTACCAGTGAGTCATTCCTTTCCTCACTAGGAATCGAGTTTCTCTTCACATCATCAAACAGACTTATCTTACATTAAACTGAGGGCACGCATGTGTATAATGGATCTCTTTTCCTGAATCTCTGGGTTTAAGATACCAACTTAAAATCACTATTAAAAAACCTATAACATCCCTATTTTATCACACACCACTGTTTGTAAGTAATTATTAATTAACTTACTCATACAAAAAACATAACAGTGCACCACAGTTGGGATCTAAACACTGACAGTGGCTGCAATTGGAAAATAAAACAGTCTCCATGGCAACAACAGACCAAGTTGTTCTTTCTATCCTGCCAAACAGCGGTGAGTCAGAGAAGAAGCACGAAGCATGAAGTTCTTTCATTAAGGTTTAACTAATATGTATTTGACATTTAACACACAACCCATGCTGGTCATCACACACTGCTGTTGTGGAGGGAAAAGGGCTTAATGGCTGTCACTCTCTTTAACACACAGTATAAGAAATACATACATGAATGTGATGTTAGAGATAGCTATTTCTATCAAAACAAAACATACGGAAAACAGTTGGCAAGTATGGCACTTATTTGTTGTTCTTTGACTGAATTAGGACCTCAACCAAGAGTAATTTCTCTGGAAATGAGAAAAGTTTTCGATGGAAAGTTATTTAAAGCATTAGAAGTGTCTCAAAGTTTACCTGTCAATTTTGTATGGTGTACTGAACTGCTTCCTCTTTGCTGAGGGGGATTCGGATGAAATGGAGTGGAGTGGATGAATACAAAGGTACGGGCAGCAGAATAAATAACAAGAAAACACTTACCTACATTTAGAGCAGCAGAAAAGGGAAAACATGAATAATAATATCAAGGCCTCCGGGAAAATATTAAAAACACAACAAATATATATATAAGTGTCACATTAAGAGAACAAAGTCTACACTATTCTTTCTTGTACATTTATGCAATAACACCACAGGGAAAATACATTGTTTTGGCATCACAAAATCAATGCAGAATGACAACAGATGCCAGCAGGTACCACAAATTGCTTTGTGTGCTACGCCTCATCAAACAGGTTAAAAGAAGTTAAATGAGAATCTTAATGGTGGTGCCACTTTGAGCACATTTCACAGTTGAAGTTCTGGATAAACGTTAATTATTCATTCCTGTGGGAGTTACTTACTAATAGGACTGTTGTTGATGGAAGGCTGAAACACCACATATTTGCAATCTCAAAAGGATTGAATCTTAAACATAACTTTAAGGTAAACACTGCAACAAAACCTTATTTTATTAGGTCAAAGCCCTGAGATAAATGAGCGAATGATTGCAAATGTCCTATATTACTGTGGAGGATCACAGGGCTCTCCTAAAAAAACTCTGGCCAGCAGGGAGCGTATACATCATGTGGATTTACTCTCAACCATCAAAAATATAGATGCTGGATGGGGATCACATTTCACAGTTAGTAAGGATCCCCGATCCAGCAAGCCCTGCCAGGCATCAAGCAGCCAACACAGAGAGGGGGGGAAGTGAGTGGACAGGTTGAAAAATGACATCCGCATCTCGGCCATACATCATTCAGAGGGCAGTTTTCCGATGGAGTGTGAAAAGTTGGAATGGAGACATTGGGATAGGGTGGTGTGAAGGTGTGTGTGTGGGTTGGTGAGGTTCTGCACTGTGCCTCCAGTGAAGAGCTGGGAACTTGCACAAGCCACTATACTGATATATTTTCTATTGGGAAGATTGCTATTCATTATTGAATACTGTATCAAACCAGGCGGCACGACACAGAACATTACCTTCAAAGGTCATGAAGATACGCATGAGTTATTATTTTGTTGGTTTACGGGTGATTAGCACCTTGCATGGGGCTCAAGAAGCAAATTCAATCAAGCCAACTATAGACAAAGTATATAACAATAAGCAGACTAAATCAGGAAAGTTATTTTGCATACGTATGATGTGGGAGCAATCATTACTTGTGTGCAGTCCCTGCATCTCAATGAGGATGAACAGTGCTGGGGCTAATTTAATTAAACATCTACAAAACAAACAAATAATACACATAGTTTAATGAAAATGTAACATTTCCATGGTGCTTCTGCTCATCATCGCTTTTATCTACTCCATTCACCTCATAACGCCCTGGGATATTTTCACATTTTAGCAGTGAAAAATTATCATAGATTTTTGTCTATGAACATTCCTGAAATAAATGTTGCCTCTAAATGACTTAATGCTTCTGACTTAAAGCACATTTGCCCATTTTCCATTAGAAAGGCAGTACAACACTACACGCTACTCAGAGGCAATACAATACAAACAATATTAAATGACAGCAAATGATTTGCCCTCTTTATCACTTGGAAACCAGCTTCCACAAAACCAAAAAATGCAATACGTGTGAAGTTATTGGAAGTCAAAGAAAAATGATTTTGCTTGGATCCAGCCTGTGATCCGAGAGTAGGAGAGAGCTGCAGTTACTTCCAGCAATACAGCAATAGCAAGACTGAGAAATCGCCTTGGACAAAAATCCTCCTGTGGTCTGAGAGGGAACACGACAGAGCGTTAATTACCAGGCCAACACTGGAGAACAAGGTAAAAGGCGTGTTAATGAAATACTAATACGTTTCCAATTTGAGTCCTTTGGCTTTGCCATCCTCTAAAGCAATGGTTCTCAACTGGTCAGGCCTCGGGACCCACTTTTTCCTTTGTCAATAGATCGCGACCCAACATTTTGAACCACTCAAATCTATTCAACAAAAAATTGTGCTATAATATATACGCTTTTCACCATAGAATATTAATTAAAGTGAATTAGCCTACAGTGCATATATCCCTTCACAGAACTAAATGATGCTTTAAAAAAAGGTTTAATGAGATGATGGAATCAAAGCTGAACTGTATAACATAAAAAGGCACACATGCTCAGGGGGGTCTGGGGGGATTCTCCCCCAGGAGATTTTTAGAAATACTAACATATAAACTACGCATTCTGGTACACTCTGAGAAGAAAATAAATAAATGTATTACTACCCGACATATTAATAATATATTATGCCATTGTTTGTTATTCACTTTGTTCTGACAGCTGAACTTGCTCCACACAGAGAGAAGAGTAAAGAGGAGAGAGTCTGTGTGAATTACTTTAAATTGTGGGTAGGGTAGATAGACCCCATTGTTCTGTGACCTGTCAATCATCAAACCGGGGGTCATATTTCATTATGTCTTCATTTTTATTATTTTACCGCAAAATTATTCTCCGTGGGGACTTCCGGCAACAATCTTGATTCTGATTGGCCAGAAGACTCGACAAAACATCAGCAAAGATGTTTTATTGAGAAGATGATCACTACGTGACAGAAGTTTTCAAAACCGTTTATGGTCTCCGGTACTTCCAGTCAAACGGCTACTGCATGCACAGCGTTAGAAAATCGGGCCTTCAAAATAAAAGTTTGACTTTATTTTCCACAAAAAAAAAAGATGAAAAAAAAAAAAAAAAATTCTTCACTCACACATCTGCGACCCACTCGAAACGGGTCCGCGACCCACTTTTGGGTCGCGACCCACCAGTTGAGAACCACTGCTCTAAAGTGATCTCAAGGACTCCAGTTCCTTTCGTAGCTACTGTCTGTTATTTCCAATTACCATGGCTAACATGACAGAAGGAGTTTAGAAACCATTATTTCTAGGGAATGAATCCTTTGTGTGTTGTCCTTGAATGGAGGACACCCAGTCCGGTTTACAGGATGTCAGAATTGAGGGAAAAAAACGCTAAAGCCCTTAAAACTCCTAAACAGAGAATGACTTCATTGTCTGCCAGCCATTTTGCCTCCTCCATTCTGCATTTACCAGTTGGAGTACAACCTAGTTTGGGTTTTCAAGAGGGATAATGTGTATGGTAGTCTTAGTAACGGTCTTATTACGCTACTTTGCAGCAGTATTTAGTTGGAAAATGTTGTACCCACATGCCCATTTTCCTTACAAGTAAAACCAATACTGAAGTTAAGTCAGTGTTCTTAAGTATTCAGAGTTGTCAGGTAACTGTAAATCTAAGGTTAGGATCTTCAAGAAATTTAATGGAATTTCCACTATGGGCATCCTGCAGGACCATACAGTCATTTCACAAGACTGCGCACTGCACTGAACCCCAAACTGATAACATAAGTCAAAAGGAAACTCTTCAAGTGTTGGCAAGAACCAAGTAGAAGGAAAGCAGACAGGGATGGGAGATATTCTCAAAGACATTTGAAGATACAGCAATGTCTCTGAGGCAATCATTTGATGCTCTCATTCCGTGATGGCTGAGTGTCACTACTTTTGCGCTCCCATCACTCAAGTGCATCCAGCACTCCAAGAAATTGATTGTAGGAGGAGGGTTGGAACAGTGCACACATAGAAAAGTACACACCAAGCCGAAATAAAGCTGTTACTCTCCGCGCACAAAGCAGTCTATGAAACTCTTGTCTGGAAAATTGATTTCTCGTTGATGGTTGTTGTATTAGCTCAACACTGAAAATAAAGCTAGTCTATATTATCCCTTGAAATATTTGGAATGAATTACCTTTTCATATTTAAACACAGAACAACACAAAAGGTGAAAGAAAGCATGTCCAATACTGCATGAAGTTGAAGCTACAAAACGTGAAGGTACTAGGTTTTATCGAAAGTACTGCATCGATGGGATCTCGAGACGAAATGCTGCCCCATCGTCCAGGTGATTGGTGAGGAATCGTGTTTGAAGAACAGAGCCTTGTTGAACAAAGCTGCTCAGTTCACTACAGTCCTGCCAAGCTAAAAAAAAACTGAGATACCAGGTAATGTTAACAGAGGTTGCAATGAGTTACATTATGAGTGTTCAAGGTCTTTACAGTAACAATTTGTATTGGGCTAGGGTAAATAATAATGTTATCATGAAGTGTTCAAGTAATCATGTAAACATCAAGGTTTTTGGCAAAAAATAAAATAAATACAGTTGTTTAAATACAGTGTTCTTAGAGCAAAATCAAATAGATATTAGAGAGTTTAGTATGATTAACAAATTATGAAATACCACATGGCAGAAATAGGCAAAGAGTGAATGTTAAAGTATATAGTACTTATTTTTGTGGTTATTTACCATGTATCGAACTGGGTAGAATTTTACTGGAATTGGTATTGACAACAAAATGTTGTGGAGGGTGACATTTCTTGACAGAAAAGTTTAAATTACAGGCTGAAAGCTTTTAAGAGACATTTGGTGAGGAATGTCAAATAGTCAACAACCCATTATTGAATTTTAGTCTGTGTGTGTGTTTCTTTGTTATTGATATTGATACGTTTTTCATCAAAACTGAAAGCATAAATCTTCTTTCTTTAGACAGATTAAGATATTGATTTGTCTGTGTTTACTTTCAGAGGGGCAGAGCCTTAACAGCTGTCATAGTATCTGCTCACATTACACGGCAGCTGAGCTCTGAGAATCTCTGGTGAGTATAACTCCATCATACCAGGTATATAAACGGATTAGTTCAGCAGATTATTTGCCTCCCCTGAGCAAGTCCCCTATAATCATTGCAGGCACGACTGTACTGTATGTTTTCCTCATCGAACATGAAACATTAAAGCATCCCTCTCTATAGAAAGGATTGAAGGTCAGTAAAGGTTTGGTGTTAATGAAAATATTTCAATTATTAAAGTAGATCTATCGTAAAATTGCTTCAAAAAATTAATTCCCCCAAAGCATTACATGAAAAATGTTTTTGAATTCAGGCGCAAACCCCAAAACCAGAATTGGTAACAATTGCTGAATATCAGGATGTCACAATATAAGAAAATTGAACATATTTTCTATTAAAAACGAGAGAATAAATTAAGACTTTGTAGCAATGTGTATTACTCTGAAAGAAATTGTTACTGCAGTAAGTCGTAGTATATGGTAGAAAGCCCTTTCTTCAGTGCAATATGTCTGACAGAGTCTGTTTGACAGTCTGTGCTGTGTGTTAACATTGCTTTTGTTTCTTCTACCCGTATTATAAAAAAAAGCTCTGTGTCTCTGAACCATCGCATCCCAAGTGGTACACAGGTGTTTCATTGTGTCTACCTTTAAAAGTCTAATAACATCTTTATTTTGCAAATGTGAAATATTTTCATCACACTTTTTGTCTTGGGATGTAATGCTGTGGCCCTGAGACATCTGATTATTCAGAAGACCTAAAAAGCTTTCAATAAAAACCCTGGAAACGTATTATCATATGTTTTTCTCTTTCTATCCTGTGGCTCACAGTATAACTCTCAGGCAGACGCGAGGACTGTGTTTGTATTGCACAGCAGTGGTCGATGATAACTATGATGATAATGGGACTCCAGCCAGTATCACATTACCCACAGCTGATGGCATAAAATGTGATTATCCTTCGCCATTTTTTGGATGGCAAATGATGGCAGTTCCAGTCCAGCTGTCTGTATTATCATTAGTATATACAGCATTAAGTATTGTGTTGGATGGCTCTATCATCCTTATGTATTTTATACCGTTACAACAAAGTCTGGTGCAGTTAATATATGCCAGAATCATGTTAGTATTTCGGAAGAAAGCTGAGGGTCTTCTCTGCTTAATGAGACCAACCATACATATTCATCCCTATTTGTTAGACAGACAAGAACATACACGTTTTTAATAGGAAATATAATAGACATCGATCATTTAGGAATTACACATTAAAAAGATGAGTTTTGATACCTGTGCTTAGTTTTTTCTACATTTCAGTTATAAAATTCCAACATATTTTTTCAAATTTAGTTGCATCTAGGAAGAAATAAAGTAAAAAGGCTTCTTTAAACATTCATAAAAAAGACGTGTCCCACAAATTGTAGCTTTAGGAATTAAAAAAGATTATAGTGGATTATTACATTTCTACTGTTCCGTTAAATCCTTGAGCTAGTTTACTGTATCGCCGCCTGTGAATAGAATTGGTCTTTAATGAGTAGGAAATGTCTAAAACTTAACCACAAATATTTACAAAGACAGCCATATCCTAGATCCAGTAGATGTGTCATATTTTAAAAGTATCAGGAGAGCCTCTCTTTCCGTTTATTGGTTGGGATAATCTGAGAATGTCATTCAGACGCCGGTTTCTATTACCATTTTAAGCAAGATGAACTGAAAAAAAATAGTTTTGAGAAAATGCTTGAATTCTGAAATGATGCTTGTGATGTGTTAATCATCTTCTGTAATGGAAATGTTTTTCCCCCAGTGCACTGTAGGATTCTGGCCAAAATGGGGATTGTAAAACTCCCCAGACAAAGTCAAATAAAGCACCTCCCTTTCCCGAACAGCTTACACAAGGTCTTTTAGTTCAGTGACACGGCATCTTTATCGGGCTCGCTTTGTCTTCTAAATCATTGCTGAACCATTGGACATTTAGGAGAAGCCTCTGTTCTTGTTTTGAGGAATGGCAATGAACAGGGAAAGCATTGTGGATTATTGAAGTGATGCTCCCTAAATTGTTTGTCAAGCCAGTGGGTGTTTTGTTGCTTTGCTCTCTAAGGTGTTTCTCTTGTGCTTCCCCAGCATGATATCTACCCAACACTTGGCTGCGTGACATTGGACTCGCTGGATATAAATATCTGTAAAATCTCCTTCAGGCGGGAGTGGAGAAACGGTTCGGGATGTGCATGTGAACAGCAATAAACACAAGGTTATTTGACCGAGAACAAGAGCAATATGGATTATCTGTTCAACCCTATTTAATTAAAGTAAACCAAAAGGTTAATACAACGGTCAGTTTGGATTTGTGGAAATTGCAGAGGCCATATAGTAGCAAGGAAAAAGGTACATGTTGTTATCTTACAGCCTGTGCTATGCAATTCCTCACCATAGTTGTGCTATAGGCTTCATCTCGTGTGAAGTCTTATCTTGCAAACTCTGAGAGCTCTTAAGAAATTGCACAAGAACCGCTACTGCATCCTAGATGTAGCATCTCTGTTTTTTGTATCCCCTTTCCTAGAGAGATGGGAAGGCAGAGATGGACATCCGCCTACTTTGCATTCTGCACATGCTGGACGATTCAGGGCCTGTCAGGCAAGAGCTCTCTTCATCTGAGGTGCCTTTGAGAGCTCGGGAGAAAGAGATGCATGTGAGGAGTTCTGAAGGAGGGTGAACTTCACACTCGCCTAATCTCTACTCTGGATCGGTCTGTCGTTCAGCGGAAGCACCAGCTAGCGGACCTGGCACTAATTCAATCACTGATTCTTGATTGGCAGGGGAGTGTGCTGTAGCCCTTGGGAAGCGAAAAAAGTCCCTTTTGTCCCGAAAGAAAGATATGGGGAAAAGGCTGTCTCCCTTTAGACTGAACCAGAACGTAGAGGGCCATCTGTTGGAGCCAGAAATCAAAAGATCCAAAAAGGCTAAAGGAAGAGCAAGAATGCATTACTTGTCAAAGTATTCAGAATTGGAAAACATTTACATAAACTAACAGATTCGCCCTCTAACTTAACTGCAGCCTTTTTTTCTTCATCTTTAATGTGTCTTTTACATTTAGTGAATTATTTACAGCAAAATGCCAGGGCTTATTTTGCAAGTTAGTCATAGAAAAACCCGAACATGGCTTCCAGAATTTATGTTTGTACAAAAACTAATGTATTATGCCAAGAACTTCTTGATTGCTGCCTGGATTATGTTTTTGTTGGCAACATATTTAAGTCAAAATATGTGCAAGCACTTAGAACTTTTGGGAAGGTGGTTGGGTGCTTGATAGGCGTACAAAACGTTTTTCCATTTCAATTCTTTTATTTGATTTAGCAGATGTTCATTAAACTGTTTCCACATTATGATGGAAAAAAGAACAATTCAAGCAGCATTGTATGTGTTATTGCTCTTTCAAATTAGCAGTATGCAAATGTTATTTTTAGGAGAAAGGTTTGGATAAAAAGAAATAAATGCTTAGTGTGTATACTCTAACACATCAACAGTTAGATACCAGACATGTACGAAACCAACAACACACGTTTAATGTGAAACTGCGACACTTAATATTTTAACAATGCCAACAATTCACAGAGAAATTGGAAGGAAAAAGTGTCTGCCGGGGAAGATAATTACTTTTCAAGTTTGCTCCTTGTTAAGGCAGACATGCTTTAAGCATTTTATATGAATGTTCTTTGCCGCTAAAGTCTTGCCTAACACAGTTTCCAGCATAATAGAGGGATAATGATACAAAAATAGCATCGATAATTCAATACATTCCATATTTGGAGCACAAACTGTAAATTCTCAATTCTTTAATCAAAAGAAAATGACAATAACAGCAGGTAACACTACATATACTTACATTAATGTTTTTTATTATTATTATACATTTCACCCAAAGAAAAATGTCTGATATAACTTTCAGACACTGGCTTCATTCCTAACCAGGTAGTATACAACATTAAATAGAAACACATCCTGAATACTCACAGACAGAATTAAGCCACATGGTTATCTCTTGCTCCTCTATTACATTTGAATGACGCTTCTCCAGAGAGTGACAATATTATGGGAATAATTATTTCAGCTGTATGAATAATTAAACATAAAGTTATCCAACTTTTTTCTCTCTCTCTCTCCCTTTCTTTTAATCTCACATTATCTGAATTATAAATCAGAGAGGGTGTCACACTGCTCCTACGCATAATGTGCTGTCTTTAATATTTGGGCTGATTGGTTGAACTTTTTTTTCACAGTCTACCACTGAATGTGTTAGAACATACATCAAGGTCCAAAGTGGGTGTGAGGGTACCCTTAAATAGAAGCGTCTGATGTGAGGTGTTAAAGTGTACATTAACAGCATTATATATTGTATGTCTATATTCAACTTTAAAGGGGCCTTGTTATGCAAATGTTCAGGTTCATAATTGTATTCTGTGCCTCATGCTTTATTTTTCTCATCCTGCCTGTGTCTATTGTGATTGGTCTACTGCTTAGAGATGTCCTGCCCCTATCACGTACAATGTGTTCGAGTGCTAGCCAAAAGAAACGCGAGTGTTAAGTAGTGATGTCTCTAGTTTATTGAAGTAAAGAAACAAAATACATGTCAAATATGCGGTAGGGCTTGAAGTGAAAGGGCACACGATAATACAACAAGATCCTATGCTGCAGGCTACCACTGCTCAAGGTCTTTTCTATGTTCCAAAAACATATTTAGCTCATGTCCACGAAAGTTTCATGTGTAGGTCCTGGCCAAAAAAACAAATGTTTTTTTCTTTTAAACAACTCGACACACCTGAGTGCTATGAGCAGGCTTTTTTTTCTTATCTGACACCACAGATTCCTATCCAGCAGAAATGTGTTATAAGGTTCAAAGGAAATCTCTGATAGATTTTGACATCACCAGAAGATGTTACCTATTTAGTAGTAGATATGCAACTTTTAACTTCACTAGTTTCATTGTGGGCTGATGGAGATTAAATGAAGACAACTTTTCTGGGGTTGCGTGTATTATTGTCCCCAAGACAACAATGCTTCTTGGGTACAGAACATTCTGTTTGTGAGAGACTTACTTCCTGGCGGCGCCTTCAAACACATTATCTATGTTCCTGATACGGTAGAGACTGCAATATGCTCAGCATCCTGCACCACCAATTGGGGAAATAAAACTGTTATATAGTGAAATGAGCAGGTGATTTTCTGTACAAAGCTGTTCCAACAAGTATATGACAATAAATAAATACAATATGACTATATGCCCTCTTCTAGGAGTACATGATTGTCTGAATGGGAGCAATAGAGATTGACCGAGCTTTTGTTGTGGTGAGAGGCTGGATGAGAAAGAGTAACAGAAAAGGGTTTGATAGGAAGTGAATGAAGAGAGTGGAGCTGCTCGGGCCAATAATTGTCCTGTGCTTTTGGGGACGAGTGAACAATCAGTCGAAAACAGTTCGAAGGTTGCCCTATCAGTGATGCAGTGTGTCACCTCTATCAGGGTAGAGGGAGAACAACTTCTGGCCCATAATGGTTTGCAATAATTAGTGATCAAATCAAGCATCAATACCCTGGACTCTGGACCGAAGAGAGAGACACTAAAAAAATTAATGTCAATGCGTTTGTAGTTTTTATACATACATGTAAAACATTTGTTATGGGTGCTCCGATAGAGTCAAAGCTAAAGAGGTGTATCTCCAAGCATTAAGTCCATTCCTATTCACCACTCACCAGTTATTTCAGCTCAATCAACCTACTTCATGTTCACAGGCTACAACAGTGCTGATACTAAGACTGTAGCAGCCACATTTATCAGTAATGGTGCTTCAGGTTACTGCTAAATAAACCCTCCTCCGAGCACTTTCACTTGTGATGAGGGAGGTTGGAACTACTCGCCTGGCTCACTCACACCGACATGAGAGTACAACTTGATCAGTATTCTCCATTGAGGCTCCTTTACAGAACACAGCATGCTGTCTTCTTCTTAAATAGACTGAGGAGAAACACCAGGTGGCCACTGAACACATAGCTGCAGTAGAGTTCACTGCACATTAAAGTAAAGTCTGATATTCTCAAACACAAAATTCCTTATGCTTTGCAAGAAATTATTCCAATGTTCTCCATACAAAGATTGAAGGTTGTCTGAAAAATATTTACTGCGGTAATTGTCAGCTTTCCACACAATAACCGCCTGTTTCTTCTGCTTAGAAGCTAATACCGAGAAAAACAAATGCATGAAATATTAGATTCTCAAATATGTGCTCAACTAGTGGATGTATGCAGAATTAATTGCCAGTGTTGCATAATGCATTGAGCTTGTCTAGTTTAAGAAATGCAAATGGCCTCAAGTTGATAGAAACCTTCCTCAGACATGCTATGAAATCTTTGTGATTCCTCAAATGTTATTGATGCAGCGAAAGTGAAAGACAGAGAGTGACGGATACAGGTAGGGGAGTGAAAAGCAAGGACAAAGGCATGAAAGAGTGAAATGAGTATAACGTGTGCCTTGTAGAATAGCACACCAGCTGCTACCGACTTTCATTCCCGCTATTATTAAATAAGGGATGAAGGATGTTGTGTACCGCCATGTGTACACTTTTAAATGAGCTCAAAGAAGCCATTTTGCAGCGTAATATCCCATTCACGCAGGGTACCGGTCTGATGTCTTTCAGAAGCATCCATTTGTATGGTAACAAACACCCAGTCATACAAAACAAATAGATGATCTATCTGAGCTCTAGGTTTTTTCAAGTCCACAAACTGTGAGTGTGAATTCGAATGCTTTTTTGGACAATTTGTTTTAGCTCTGGGAGGAAGTGATTGCAACAAAACAAAGCCTTTTAAACCTCCTATGCATGTTTGGTCACCTAAACTACTTTTACTTGTTGCTTAAATGTATATATTTCTACTCAAACTAATATACCAGCTGTTTGGTGCTTGTTGTCTCATATATAAATCAATGTTCCATTGCTTTCTACAGTGTAGTTCCACTGATCTTCTTTTGTTAGAAACTATAAGGCATCTGTATCGACCAGAGGACATTATCCATAATAGGATTTTTTTCCAATTTCTGCAGGCAGTGCAAAGGCTCTCTGTCAATAACTTTTATAACAGGAAGTGAGCTTCAAGTTGTATTTGTATCAATATTTGTGGAAAAACATTATGGGGTGCATTATTTAGAGATCAATAGCTTTAAACTTTTATCCCCGACCAGATTCACAGACAGTGCTGATTGTTGGCGGTAACTGAGTGGATAGTGGATAGTGGATAGCGGAATGTATTATATGGAAAATGATTTCTTCATAAAAAAATGGGCTTAAGTATGATAGTAAAAAAGAATAGAAAATAAACTGAATTTCTCCAGCAACCCCTGAAAACAGTGTTTGATATGATGTGTTGATAGCTGCTTCACAATTTAGCAGGAATCCCCCAGATGTTTCACTTTTCGATTTCCCACTTACTGGACAATTGAGGAGGAATGACAGGATGTGACAGACATCCCTTCTTTGCATTAAGACAGGGTGACACTTCTTTCCTTTAAACCTCTGCCACAGCTCCCCTTAGACTCTTATCCTCCCGGAGAAAAAGGTTCAAACAACTGAATCGATAGCAATTTAGGGCAACACTCTTGTCACTTCCTCCTCCTTCTTCATCTCCCACCACCCGGACTGCATCCTGGGAGACAATTTGCTGTGCGACATTGCTCTGATAGGACAACAAAGAATGCCCAGGACAAATGGCTCTTTGGTGAGAATTGATGGGACTCTGATCAGACAGGTCGCTGATAAACATGTTCCATAGCACTAAGTCTTAGAGGAAGCCCTGCCTCTGTACTCACAGGCATTGCTTTAACGGGGGCAGTGAAGCATATACAGTTCTTTGTAAACAGTAACGATTAATGATTACTTCCTTACCCATGCATTTTATCGATTAGCCAAAGCTTTGGAAAATGGCCTGCACAGGCACAGCAAAGAAGCACATCTAATAGTAAATGTTACAATTTGAATTGAACAGGTGAAATACCCTCTTTCCTTATTCCTAACATGAAAGATGTATTTGATTCATACAGCCATTCTATTGGAAGCAATTCCCTAATGCATTAACAATAAAGTTTAATTTAGGTAATGTATAAACCATTATATCAGACAGGAGAAATTGCAGCCAAAGGAAATATTTTGCAATTCAATGGCTTTCAGACATAAGCTTACCAAAGCTGGCAGACTCAGCAAAATCTAAGGTTGGTAGAATTTTTTAATCAGACAATACAATTATGGATATAACTGAGCTTCCTGGATGTTATTTTTTGTGCCAAAATCCAGAATATCTACTACCTGTTTTCTCCCGCCATATTTGCCACAACATTCTTGATCTGCCCAATGTTGTCAGGGCTTAAAAAAATACATATTTCATTACAATTCTACCATGTTGTAACACAATGTCAACCTGATCCAACTTCCTTCCAGCAGTTGGCTGCTCGATGCTGATATCTACATATCATTGTTGAACCTGCCATTCTGTTTTACAGTGCAGAAATTGCACGGCCCACCTCCTAATCCATCACCACCATTATCTCGGATTGTCCTGTGAGAATTAGCTGAGAATGAGGTGCCATAATTCGTCTGCAGTCAGCCCTCCATTACCACTATCTCCTCTCCAGGGATCCTGTGCTGCTTACTCCTCTACCAATTTAATGGGCTCCATTTTACAGGGAAAGTATATTTTAAGGTATCACAACAGCTTTTTCTAAATTATAGGTTTATAATACATATTGTTTTCCTCCTCAAGTATTTGTTTCTAATTTGTAGTGCTTAATACAAGCCTGATACTTCTGTCACTATTGATTGATCGATGAAATGATAACGGCTTAAATACATCATAGCTCAATGACTGAAAAACAGTTTGCTGCCGGATCAAATAGACATCCCGAGTATGCACATTACATATGATTGAATTCAATCTTAACAACAGCAGCAGAGGTTAAAAAATGAAAAAGTCTACCATAGCTGTTTGACATATTACCTGTGACACTAATGCCCTTTGTGATGGCTTATCATCTAACAATTCTTGGCAGAACATATGATTACCATTAACACATACATTTTCATTAAAGAGGTGTTTAATAAACCAGTAGACATGCATAGATTCATCAATAGGCGCGTTCACACCGCAGTACTTTTCCCACTTTAGTTCCGATATAGTTCCGAAATGTTGCGTTAAAATGAGTTCATGAGAACCTTTTTACCCCCTTTTCCGTCCCTGCTAGAGAGCAGGGACTTTCGTGGGAGAAAAAGGTTCCTATGTCTGATTGGCTGGGCGGATTGCAAACCACGCCCCGTAAAACTCCCAAAAGGTTTTGTGAAGCCGCCATTTTATTATCCTCGCATTAGCATTATTAGCATTAGCATTAGCCCAGCGCACAAACGCAGAGAGACTAATTTATGGCAACACAAAAGAAAACATGGAGATGAGGAGGTGTCGGCGTTCTGGCGATTTACTCAGAAGGCTTCAGTAGAAGCTGCTGGGACTCCCAGCAGCTTCTACTGAAGCCAGTCCCCAACTCCGGGGACTTCCGGCCGGGGACTTTGGGTGGCAGTATACGCCGTGAAGTTGTTTGCGGCCTGCCAGTAAACCCAAAGCAGAAGAAGAAGAAGTGACGTCAGCGGCTTCATTTGCCTAACCCTCCCCCAGGGATTTAATCCGGTGTGAACTCGATCTGTATTTAGTTCATGAGAACTCTTTAGTTCTCATGAACTAAATTCTGATGAACCGTTGTGGGAAAAGTACTGCGGTGTGAAAGCGCCTAATAGCCGCTTTCACACCAAGTACTTTGCTGTACTGTACTTAGTGCCCAGCACTTAGTGCCAGCACTTATGGCGCGTTTCCACTACAGCGCGGAGCCCGGCCTCGCTCGGCCTCGCTCGGCCTCGTTAGGCCTTGTTAGGACCAGCTCACTTGATGGCGCGTTTCCATTACAGTTTAGGAACTGGGGCAGTAACTATAGTAACGCAGTGTAGGCGGAGCAATCGGCTTTTTGTCGGGCGGAGTCACGCTGCTTAAAACTGCCGTGACGACTTATTTGTTAGAAGTGAGCTTTAGAACAGATAGGGACACAACGCTTTCAAGCAAATAACAGAGCGTTAGAAAAAACGTACCATGCAGAGACTCCAGTAACGCCGTTGCAGAGTCCAGGCCTCCATCCCTCCCAACGCTAGCCGGTCTATGGCCGTAAATGGTGTCCATTAGCTCAAACTACTTCCAGTTTTTCCTACTGGCACCACTCCTGTTGTTATTATCTTTGACCAAGCGATATTCACTCTTCATCTTTTTGAGTTTTTCCCTACACTGCACGACAGTCCTCGAGTAGCCGCTTGTGGACATCTGTGTAGAGACCTCCTGAAATACTTTAATATTGCGAGTTGTCCCGTCGAGCTCCCGCTGGATCTTATCATCTGCAATGTAATGTAGGAACGTCGTCACTTCCTCGACCAACCTAGGCGTGCTTTTCTTTGCCATTTTAGCTCCTCTGTTGACAAAAATGCTGTTTATAAAAATGCTGCAAACTTCGCTATATATATATGCGACGCTAGGGATTATCTCGCGCGCCGATTGTGACGATTCTCTCTGACCAATCAGCAGTCGAGAGTGTTGACGTCACAACTCAGCCTGGTTGTTCCTGGCCCTAGAACCACGATTTTATGAGGCCAGAAAAACTGTGAATTAGGACCCGCCGGCCGGTACTAGACCAAGTGGAAACGCAACCAAAGTCGGGCCGCTGACGTCACAGCCCTCTTAAACCGGGCTCCGCGCTGTAGTGGAAACGCGCCATTAGTACCCCATGGAACTAAATACAGATCGCGTTCACAACGGAATAAATTCCCTGAGTGAAGATTACGCAAATGAAGCCGCTGACGTCACTTCTTCTTCTTCTGCTTTGGGTTTACTGGCAGGCCGCAAACCACTTCACGGCGTATACTGCCACCCGAAGTCCCCGGGCGGAAGTCCCCGGAGTTCCGATTTACTCGGAAGGCTTCAGTAGAAGGCTTCAGTAGAAGCTGCCGGGACTCCCAGCAGCTTCTACTGAAGCCTTCCGAGTAAATCGCCAGAACGCCGACACCTCCTCATCTCCACCGCTCCCATGTTTATTTTTGTGTTGCCATAAGTTATTCTCTCTCCGTTGGTGCGCGGGGCTAATGCTAATGCTAATAATGCTAATGCCAGCAAATACAATGGCGGCTTCACTAAACTTTTCAGAGTTTTACGGGGCGTGGTTTGCAATTCGCCCAGCCAATCGAAATTGGTACTTTTTTCTCCCCAGGATAGTACCACCTCTCTAACAGGCACCAAAAATGGGGGTAAAAGTTCTCGGAACTAAGTACTCTTTTTGGTGTGAAGCGCAAAATTCCAGGCACTAACGGAACTAAATGGGAAAAGTACGGGTAAAAGTACTCCGGTGTGAACGCGCCTTATAAGGTTTTCAGATGGGTATCCCATTAAAACTATTTTTATTCTGCTCTCTTATTGTTAATTTGTTAAATATTTATGTAATTTGGCAATCATCATAAAATGGATCTCAAATCTAAGATTATCCTTTTTTCCGAAGCCTGCAACAAATGGTGGGTCGTGTGGACTGGCTTGTTCAAATCAAATTGAAAGCTTCTACCCTTTTAAAAAAGAAAATTATTTGTCTCCACATTCAGAGCTGCTATGTCTTAAAGGTCACCATCAATGACGCGAGCTGTCATTTTGGGTTTTTTCCAACGGATGATATGCGGCTTATATTATAGCGTAGAGAGACTACTAGGAAATAGCAGTAAATGTGTAGTTTTTAAGGTGAAATTAAGTCCAAGACAAAGTGGTCTGCCCTTTGGTAGCATTTGGTTGACAGCATCAGACAGAAAAGATGGGTAATCATGACTAATGCTGTTTGAAGTTTATTGTGATTACATTATCCAGTTGCAAAATCCTCTGTACCTGTCATGGGAGCAGGCAATGTGTGAAGCGCCGTGTGTAGCTTAAAAAACATTCATAAATTACACTGGAATAATACAAGTAATAATGTATAAGTAATGTAATATTAATGGTAATAAAAGTAATAAAATATACACTAGCTCATGCAATTTGTAGCAAGTTTCATCTTGTAATTAAATTAATCACGGCAGTTATAACAGCTTTCAGAGATCCCCCTTTGATAACACAGCATAACATAAATAATTTTAGGCAAAATATATCTAAAACGAAGTGAAAACAATGTTTAAGACATTCGGTTAAGACTTCATTCTGAAGAACAAACATGGGGATCCATTCTAAAGTGCATTCAAAGAAGAGGAAGCCCACGAAGAAAAAGGCAATCAAATATTGAAGACTCTCCTGGGCACTGGCACGCAACAGCCCTGTTAACCTGACCCAGCTCCTCGGCTGTCACAAAATGCAGCTCCACTGCACTGAAATATTAACCGCCTGCAATCTGTGACACACATGGCTACTGAGAAGCCTGAGTGGGGCCTCACAATTGATCCACATGTGATGGAAATGTAGACATCCAGACATGTGGGCTTTCCATGCTATTTGTATATTTAGTTTATAATATTGTTCTTTTCAAATGCATAAAACACACATGGCATACGGTCCTTTGCATACTGTGTACCATATGCACTACATGCAGTACTGTATGTATTTAACTAAGCATAATGTGCTTTATACACACAGATTACCGATTGTGTTGTTTGCAATACATAATCAATAAAACATTTTGCATAATTTAAATACTGCAGAATAACTTGTGTGTACATATTATATGACATCAGGTTAATCTGTGCCAACTACTGATTGTTGATATTAGTTTTACAATCCTCAGGATACACCTTTTTATCTTTAATTTTTACGAAGAATGTCTGCATCCTTTATTATACTCAACAGTTATTACAAAGTATTAGAATCATTTAACAAAAGGTTTGGGGTATTATGTTCAGATTAGGATGGCAATTGGAGAAAATATGGATATAAAAGGAACATTAAATGGATGATAAAATATTGTAAGGAATAATATTAACATATATTCTCGATAAAAGTAGACCAGTTTTAGAACCTTGTGGCACTCCATTACTGATAGTAAAATTATTGGACACCTGTAATGTTCTACCTGTTAGGGAGCAGTTTAAAGAGACATTCTGTCAGCTTTGAGACTCACTTTTCTGAGGAGGATTTATGAGCAATGGTATTGCATGAGGATTTTCTTTTAAGAGGACAAGATTGAACCCTCCTTTCATTGTAAAGCTCCTCTCACTTATTCCTAAAAACCTACAAACATTTAGAATTATTCTTTTAAACTTCATTCTGAATTTTTCAGAGCATTAAAAACCATTGTGTGCTGCACTGTAATACAATACAGAAAGGCCACACATTAGCCAAAACAATGAACAGCTAATAGTGATCATCGTCTCTCTGGAGTCTCCCCACTAACTATTATATTCTCAACCTTCTCATATTGTGCTACTTGTCACAGGTCTAACTATTACATATAATATCTTGAGAGTATTAGTCGTGTATTGTCATTTCTTTAAAACAACTTTACTGAGATAAATACATGTTAAGCGGAAACTGTCTGTATATTTAAAAAGCAATATGCTGTGGAACAAGTATTTCTAAACTAAAGTTATTACTGTATTAATTCTGGGTTAATGAAGCAGTGCCTCTCTGTCTCCCTAACCCACTTCATGCTCCAGTAACAGCTATGGCTTTGGGCTGAACAGATGATGAAGTTGTTGCTGTTTTCATCTGATCACAGCCCATGGACGCGGGAAGGGGGGGGTGCTGCATCAGCGAGGCTCCACTAGCTCCCGCACCCCCAAACGGGGCGCACCTATAGTGCAAGCGCGCCACAGTTTCTCCGCTGCGAGGCTCCACTAGCAACCCCCCCCCCCAGCGCGTCACAGTTTCGCCGCTGAAAATCAGGGCTGATTTTACGGCAAACGTCAGGCCTTTTACTTATATGGCTAGTATAGATATGTTCACTTGAAATGTATATGTATTTGTGTGTTTAAAAGCAATCAAAAACATCCTTGTATATGCCAGTTTATTTGAAACTCTCCTACACAAGCAGCCGTGGCTCTGGCTGTTGGCTCCATGATACGACTCGGGAATGAGTCAGCCAGAAATCTCTAAGCGATGAATTAGGTGTCCTTTGGTTTAATTAAAAGCTGTTCATTTTTAATGATGATCTTATTCTACATTATAGAGAACCGCCGTGATGCGTCCTAAAACCCGCAAGTAAACTTCTTCCGGTTCCTTCGACAAAAATGCAATGCAATTTCCCCATAGGATTTTGGAAAATAGCTCAAAATAAGGTCTGTGGTTGACACACATTTAAGAGACGGATCACGTTTTGTTCAGCCGGATAATATCCACATGTCTACCCTACTTTTATAATTGTCTAATCATAAATCTAATCGATAGATTTATGATCGATAGATTTATGATTCGCAAATGATAAGAGATGGGTAGATGTAATGTATTATTATTAATTATTTCATAAAAACATTTTTTTGCACAATGTTATCGCAAGGGTTTAAAAAAACATCAGGATAATTTAAATTGTTAAATTGAAAATCTAGTACCTACCCAACCAACGAATAACTGAATAGTCGATTATTCGGGTTCAGCCCTAATCAAAATAAATCTTAAAAAGAGGCAGGGTCATACATCATTTGGGTGATAGTTAAGTTAACACTGATGGTTTCACTTTATCTCCGGACAGGAAATTAATGCGATGCCCCAAGGTGATTTAATGGAGAGGAAAATGTCAAGATGAGAACATGGAGAAGACTTCCTCTGCAGCATTTTTTTTTCTTTAGCTTGCCCTGAGCAAGGCTGACAAGATGAAACCAGACTGGACTCCGAACAGCAAGGGCTCCTGTTAGGGGACTGCTCTCTGACTCATCCTCTGCAGCTCTAACAAGCCGTTTGCAGAGGGACACGTCTTTGTTCAAAGCCAGGCAGCATTCACTGTCTTTATCTTCCCTCTTCTCTTTGTGTCCCTCATCCATGCCCACTCACATGTCAAAACTACAGATACGCATAAAGAACAGAGATACATGTGAAATACATCACTTGAGATTAGTAATGCTTCCTGTCTCTCTCTCTTTTTATGTATGTGTCATTTTTCAGCCTACTTCTTTTTCTCTTGCTGTCTACACTAAAGCCTATGACTGTTTATTATCCACACCATCTATTTAGAGAACTATCTTTTGTGAGTGAATGCTAACGGTAATATACAGTATGTCTCAATTGACTGGAAATCACACTTTTTAAAGCGTACTACTTGATGCAATTTCAATATGAATACTGAGTATACAATGGCTCTTGTAATGGTGGGGGAGCTCCATGTGCTTGGTTTCTAGCTTGGTGTTACTTGGCATCCCACTGGGGGATGGACATCACCCCTAGTCAGCCACAGTAACTGGTAATCGGTTTTTACACTTCAATTTTGACTGGACAGACAAATTACCACAGTTTGCATTATAGCTGGACAAAGTGGACGTCTGATAATCCTGTAAACAATGCACTTAATCCTGCCGAATACACAAAGATAAACAACAAGCGGTCGCAATGACACAACATGAGGTCAAGTCGTGCTTCTTTTCTAATTTTTCCATTTTCTTTTTCTCCCCTTTAAATACAGTTTGAGACACTAAGATGTGTTGCCAAAAGCCTTCATTTTCAGGGGAAAGGGATTTCACTCGACAGTGCCAAAAAGCCACTCCCCAAGAACTCATTATTTTTGTCCTATTTGTCACAAGGAGCAAAAGCCATATTTGCAAGCATTGTTTAATCTCTGACCAGAGGTCAGATTTTACTAACAGGTCAAACATACAAGAGGGAACGAGTCGCTCTACAATATGCAAATGAGATAGAGTAATTATCCGCCATACACGTTTGTAATGGTTCCCTGTGCAGCTGACAGAATGAGATTGTCGAGCAACTGGCGAACATTGATTATTTTCCAATAAATCACTGTTTAATGACAGAGTGATGAGGGTCAGAATGTAATCAGCTGCACTGCATTAGAAACCAACAGCAGTCAAGATAAATTGATGTTTCCTTCAAAACAACTGAGCAGGTTAATTTTTCTCAAGCCTTTCAATGTCTGCTTTTAAAATACGTTCTCAATTCATCAACAGCATGTGTAGACATTGGAATACAGACTTGAATATCTTGTTACTACATTTTCAGGTTCAGTGAGAACACCTCTCATGAGTACAAACCTAAAATCCAGATAATGCATTTTAGCCATGGGCATTCCTGAAGATGTGCATGAAATCAGATAAGAGCATTTCAAGTGATGCTCACTTACTTCTGTTACTCACTTACATGCAATGTCTTTTACCAATAAAACCAAATTCATCCACTTTGACGGGGATCACTCAAGACTTTACTGAATCATTGAAATGTATACATGTCAGGCTAGTGGTTTACTTAGAAAAAAGTATTCCTTAATCAATACAGCAGGACATGAAACATGTTTGTTTTTATCCTTCCCTTTCCCTTACCTAATATGTGATGGGATTTCTCTTTACAATGAATGGAAATGTCTAGCTTGGAACATTCCCCTGCACTTTACAACCCGTTTCCCCACATATCAATGTACGCCATAGCTCGGGCTGTCATGGAGGTAATGAACAGCAGCAATGAATAGCAAGAGAAGTAAGATAAATAAAATAAAATATTGCTTTGGCACTGGCTTTGCACAAACTACTTTGACTGGCACACACGTCTTTCTGCTGTCAGCACAATATCTGAGCGAGTGAGCAGGTAGGCCGCATGATCAATATATTAATCATCAGGTTGGACGTTAAAGCATGTTGGAGCCCTCTCTCTGTGTGAATTCCTCGGACACCTCAATGCTCATCTTAAAATACCATTTATATTTGTTCAATTATTAAATCTCTCTCAGTGTAATTGCTTTGAAACCCCCCCCTGCTTTCAATTAAATGCAATTCGAGCAAAAGCACATTGCCGTATAAACAGCATTATCTTTATGTTTCATGGGGTGCTCACATGTGAAATGGAGGCGTCTCAGATTTCATGTCGCATCATTGCCTTTCTTAACAAGCTTTATAAGTACAAACAACCTTTATCTGGTTAAAAGAAATCAGTTACAATTCTGAAATCAGTCATGAATTATGTTAACAATTCACAAATTCACTTTCAGAAAAATGCAATGTTGCTAGGAAGCAGGTTTGGTCAGTGGAGTGTGATATAGAGAGCCATTTGGGTTGACAAATCTTGATCAATGTTTAACTTTGGTAAGCCAACAAGACCTCCAGGGGTCTATCCAATAACCCTAAATTGCTGGTGTGTTTGCTAAGTAAGCCTCCCTCTTGTAATTGTGAATCATAGACTGAAGGTAATAGAGCTATGCTCTCGCAGTCAATGCAGTTTTCCGGCTAACACAGCATGACTTCTTTTGCGTTTTATACTTAGAGAGCTGCTCAGGGGTGTGTTGTTCTTTGAATGAACATTGTGTTAATCTGCATTATAATGAATCCCTTCTCATCAATTTGTATGAAAATACAATGTGGTATCCAACCAGGAGAAATGAGTTTGGATTGCCTCAGATCGAGCATCCCTCCAACACAACTGACAAGATCATCATGTAGCATTGTGTGTCTGTTTTGAGCACAATTGTTGTACACAATATAAGGCTCTTTAGTTGTGTTATTGCATGTTCTACCTGTGTTGGCTAGTATGGGTGGTTGAAAAATCTACTCATGTAATATTCTAAGATTACAATACTATTGACCTGCATTCATTCATGTATGCTTTTTTTCTTAAAATAATAGCTATTATTGCTCACCATCAGATATAAATACTATACAATTACCTGGTAATGTAGTAATTGTCTATGCCGAGCAATTTGTCAAGAAAATAAATCAACCAATTAAGACTTAATATGATAGGGAACCACTAAATTAAGCAGCTTGAGTCTGTTAACCAATGGTTTTCGTTTCAAAGTAGATTGTTAGCTGTTTCTTTAGAAACAACACATGGAAACACTATCAAGGATACATTTAAGCTGTAATGCAGAATTACATAACTCTTTGAAATGAAGCTGTCTAATTGCTTACCAAATGTCCTCGTGATCAAAATAGGATGCAACTGCATACAGATATAATTTTGAAATAAGTCCCATGGGCAAAAGCCTTGGATTATATTGAGTTCCTTGTATTTATAGTTTCTTTATGCTACTGCTTTAGTACATTCAGTAAGCTTAGCCTTCATCTGCCAGCTGACAAGCAGCCTAACAACAAAAATCACTGATCTGGACAAGATGTTCCATGACATGCACTAATTTGCTCATAGTGATGTGTCATGAGTGCTACTTGGAGTTTGAACTTAGTCCAGCTTGTTAATTACATGTACTCGTCATGCTTAATCATATCATATATCACTTGCATCAAAGTATGTGAGTGAGTCAGAAAAGGAAACAAACGTAATTGTTGAAGAGGGAATATTAGTCTGAAGTTTGTAGGGACATAGCTAACAAGTAAGTGATAGTTAATCAGAATCGGGGGTTAGGGTTAGGATCAGAAACAGGTTTATTACCAGGTAGGTTGACACGTACGAGGAATTTGACTTGATGTCATGGTGCATACATACAAGTAAAACAAAAATGTAAAAACACAGATAGAGAACTATTTTAAGAAAGATATAATAACATTAAAAAATGTAAAAAATAATAAAAAATATAGTGAAATATAACAGTATTTACATAACAATGGAATAAAATATGGAATAGTTAAACGTTAGGGGAATAGTTAACCCTAACCCTAACCCTAGACAAAAAGGCACTCTTTGCTAGAGTCAGACCGCGTCATCTTAGAACATTGCCAAATTGAGCCACCTAAGCACCCCAGCAGAGAAAAGTCTTGGCAGCATTTGCGCATTAAAAAAAGAGCTGTGCACACAATGGCTCAGGCCTGCAGTTTCCTCCCTAGAGGTGAACAGAACAGTTAATCTAATTAAAAAAAGAATGGGAAAGACAAGTTGAAAGATAAGTGTGCCACATGAGTCGGTTGCCTGGCACCACCGCTATTCATCTTTCGCAGTATCAACTAAAGTTAGTTATTAAGACCTTGAGGGCGACAAGGGTGCAGCCAGCAATGGTTTACCAAGTGACAGCATTAAGTAGAGGCTTGGTTTGACAGCTGCAGTTTTGACAAGACTGACAACACAATCTCAACAGCAGGAATGACAAAAGCAGGAGGGGGCAATCCATCTCTCTGGGTTTTACTTTTTCGTGATGGAGTGGAGTGGACAACAAAAACATAAACAACCAAAATGGCAAAGAGAATACAGAAGGCACCTGTCCTCTTAATATATTCCTGGGGCAGGATAACAACTATTGGGTGAAATTGAATAGCAGTAAAAAAATCTCCCGTGTAACCAGCCCTTTTTTTTCAATGTTATAGTTTTAAGTAGTAAATAGAAATGATGTGCTTATTTTGTATTGTACCACATAGGGTCGGGGAAGATCGGAAGTTAGACTGATTTTTCTTTCCCTCCTGATCTCATACCAGTAAAAAACAAACAAATACTGGTGTCATCATTTTTTATTTTTTTGTGACCTAGAAAGTCTCTTTATTTGAGTTATTTATGCCTGAAGAGCCGACCAGGTCCAAAATAAGTCTAAGAACTTTACCATGCATTATTTGTACATGTAGGATATAAACAAATGTGTTTTCGCTAGAGGAAAGATGAATGTGTAGATGCGGCCTTGTTAAAAACCGTGTTTATTTAACCCTAGCAGTGCCTGTATGACTTAACACGCAAGTACAATACAAAGCAATATATCATGTATATGTTGCATCTTGCTCAGCTTTGGTAAATCCATACAAGAGTTAATCACCGTACACAGACTTCAACTTATAAAGAAGGTGATGGGCTCTAATTAGTTATGGGCTGTCAAGCAATGTGTTTCAGGTCTACACCACAGCTAAAAGGTTGCAACTTACTGATACATGGCGCATGACTGTGTGTAACTAGCTTAATTAAGTCAGCAATGCTTGGATGAATGCATCAAAAATAGACTACAATAATTAAAACAAATGGTTTTAACAAAGTTGTTGTTGATGATCAGTTAATTGGCAGTCATTTTCCTCAAGTTGTACTTTTGAAGATAAACATCAAAGTGAATAAAGGTTTCTTCAATCTCCTGCATGGCCTTTCAAATTCCTTTGTCTATTTTTTACATAATAATAAAATGGCATGCGGTCAAAACCAAGATCAGTTTGAGACTTTCTTGAGGGTCGAAACACTATGGCTCAGAGACATGTTCATGTGACAATACTAATTCGGCAGACAAAGACTCAGCATTCGTTTTATTCCCCGGGACTCTGAGATAGTTCCAAGCTGTGAAAGTGGCTTTCATGTACAGCTTGCCAGAAGGGTCAAGAACAGCAGGTAGTAATTCCTTTACAGTATGTGGTAATAATTAGTAATCTACATTGTGCAGCTGTGGGGATGTTTGCCGTCCCATCAAAAACAACCTACTGCTTTCTGACACATCTCATTATGCTGCTCATACATGTTTGTGAAAACAATGGTGACAACAGCTCATTTAATGCGGCATACAAACACAGTATGGATGAATATAAATAAGCCCTGCGGTCACTCGCTGAAAGGTCTTTAATCATAATGTGATGTGTATTCCTATTTTAATACAAAGCTTGTTTTTTTTATTGCATTCCAGCACTCACCAAGAATTCTTCAATATGACTTGTACAAGTGTGTATAAAAGCAATTAGGGTGTATCTCAAATGTATTCATCCAAGCATTGCAGACTACCTATAGATGTGTCTATATGCCACATGCCAGTGAGATGCCACACATTTCACCTTTTAGCAGTGTCTCAGACCAGAAACACAGCGCTTATCACATACTCTTATTGTAATACCCTCAAATATTCGTTTTATGTCCATACACAGTAATTAACTCTTATAACCATTTCCGCCAAAATGTTGCAGCATACACACGGAGCTATTCTTAAAAGCAGTGGAGTTTATTTGCCCTTTGTCACTTTTTCTGCAGTTTGCTGGCCTCAGTGTCGTAATTATGATGGTGACACTGCTGATGAGGTTCAATTATCACCAGAAATAAGATAATAAACATGGAACATCATTATAAGTTCAATGGCTTTTCATTAAAGCCCCCAATAGCTATAACATCCCAACTGCAGTAAATTAGCGTGCTGCTTGCAAGTTACATAGTGACCTTATCCCTGCTGACAAATGGCCAATTTCTTCACACCCCTCTGCATCCCAGCATGCTTTGCCTCCTTTCATTTACTGCATATATTTTAAATGCCACATTTGTTCCTGTTTATTGCTAAAGTGGCTTCTTTTGTTTCAATTTCCTTTTTCATTAAGGCTACTGGCATAGAGTATTGTTCTAAATAGATTTCTTCGCCCTTTACTGCCAAAACTGTCCATCAAAAATGACTTCAGTTTTAAAAACAGAGTATTAGACAATAAAAACCATCCTCTTTGAATTTAAAGGAAAGAGACTAATATTCTGTAAATTCAGAAGGCAAAACGAATATAGTTTATGTGCACTATTAGATTTTTATGGTAGAGTAAACTGTAATCACCTGTACCAACAAACTGATAATGGGCCCGGCTTGGCAGTGTTCCTGTCCAATCTGTCGAAGGTAATGACCCCTCAGAGCCAATACAATTGGGGTGTACGCCTATGTTACACTGCTTGGGTTTTAACTGTCCTTCCGGCCCACACCAGAGGTCAGGTTCACCTTCAATCAAGCGTAAAAAAGAAGTCCACTCCCTCATCGAGCACCATCACTCAAGTTCCCACTCCCAATTGAACACATCAAATGTAGGCTTATGAGCTACCAGCATCATATATTTCCCTGTAAATGGCTGAGGACTTCACATCAAGGGACTCTCACAAGGAAGAGGACTCCTGATGTTTGTTGGGGAGGTGGAAGACACATGTTCCTCCTCCTGTTTAAAAAATGCTATATTACAATGATTCAATGTTGTCTTTAGTGCCGGGCCTGCATTAAGTGTGCATAGGCTCATTTCTCCACAATGTATTCATCAATTCTGCCTTTGTTGTAGTTCAAGGATCAATGTCTTTGCATAGCCTTCCTAGGTTTTACATACAAATTGATATGCATTTCATCAGAGGGATCAGAGCACAGGGTCAGCCAGGGTGCAGAGCTGCTGGAGCAGTTGTGGGGGTTGCAGACACTTGCTCAAGGGCACTTAGTGTGAATAGATGCAATGTCCTCCAGCAGCAAACTAACAAAAGCATCCTTCTGTCACTGACAGAGATGAAACCAGCTACCCTTCGGTGTCTGGTAGACCTGTCTTCTTGTGGGCATTCCTGCCAGTAGTAGCCCATTAGTAGATCTACTGTAATCTAAATGTATGCTAAAAAGAGCTTTAGACTGTAGTGCAGTCCATTGACTTTACTAAAGACATGGTATATGTGATAACACTTAAAGGAAATGTTTTAAAGTCTCGATTAGACTGACATGATAGAATGACTGAAAGTATTATTCAATCAATTATTTAGTTAATCTCTGGGTTAAGTATTACTGACCTTCACTTCCTTTATTATATACATTACCTTCCATTGGATTTCAGCATACCAATTTATATATTTGAGCCCACATTTTTTTAAATAATAAGAAGGAAGGCAGAGGTGGGAAGCCCTTGCAACTAGCAGGGCCTTGCGTAACAGGCTGAGGCACCTATCAATTACAGTAATGGTGCAAATTATTTATTTATCTTAAACTTCACAGTAATGTATGGCTTCAAAAGGTATTGTTTGATTGAGCTAGATTAATTATCGCTCATTCTAATCTATGATGTATCCAGTATAGTATCCAGAGATTTTCTCTTGGATACTGAACCTATCCATTGAAGCAGAGGCCCTTAAGTGCCTTCTCTTACCTTGTTGTGTGTGTGTGTGTATGTGTATGTGTGTGTGTGTGTGTGTGTGTGTGTGTGTGTGTGTGTGTGTGGTTCTTGGACAGGGGCCATAGGATATGTGAGACTGAAGGTTGCTTGTCCGACTCCTGCCCAGGAAACTGCCTCCCTCTCAATCACCTTATTCAAAGTGCTGTAAGCTTGTTAGGAGCAATATGGCTCCTCTGTAGTCTAATTTCCTGCATGACACCAGCTTGTTTGTTTCAATGTGGTTGCTCAATTGGCCATTACCCTATCAGTATTCCCAGCCAGTCACAGTGCATACCAGTATTGGGGTTCTTTACATAACAGTCACAGTGGAAATATATTTAGCTGTTGAAATCCTAACGTGTCTATTGCAATAAACTCATATTGAAAAATAAGATTCCCATGTTTTCTGGAGGTACTGCCATCAATGTAAATTGTCAGCATTATATATGCTGACCAAGCATGACCATTGCATGCATTATTACTTCCTCCATCCATTTAACACATGCTCTGCTCTGATGCTTTTGTTTGACTGGAGGCGTCCCGGGGTCAGCCTCTGTGCGGACATGGACTGATTGTTGTGATACGCTTTGATCCTCTACATTTTGCCACATGGACTAGTCAAGTGAATCATGAAAACGGGTTAGGTTTGGGTTTGGGTTACCTTCAACACTATGTTAATATGTCATGTTATATTTAACACCATAAAGTATAAAGTAAGTACCTTATTACATTTGACTATGTGTTAAAAGCAAGTGGTAATAGTAGGATTGGTATACATATAGATTATGGTCTGAAAATCAAAACATTCTAGATTCTCCCAACACCAGAAGCCAGTAGCACATATGTTTTTTTTTTTAAATAACCTGAAGTATATCTCCAGTTCTTTTGCTATTTGAAATGTTATTGCCCTCCCTCAGTAACTTTATCTTTATATAGCAAGATCCCTTACTTCTATCAATCTGTATCCCCACTCCTTTTTAACTGTGTTGTGAGAAAGAGTTGCATGAAATATTTATTTCCCCTGCATTTCCCCTCAAATCCGGGCTATCCTTCCCAGTCACACCTGCTGATCCAAGCAATTTTTGAGGCGTGGATTTAGCCCTCAGTTGGCTCTGCCTAATGTGTATAATATTCGGTATGTTAAAAGCGCATTGCTCAACATTAAAGGTTGAGGTGGAGGGAACATAAAAATGGTCCTCTTGGCCATTGTAGGCAGCTGTGTCATGGGTGTCAGTACATCCACCTTCTAAGCCCTGATCATCATCTGCTGCTGCTGATATCGTTTGTATAGCTGTGATCTTAGAGGATGTCTGTGGCAAGAAATGTCGAGCGAGAGGGTATATTTGTGTACACGCCACTTTTGAAGAAACATTTTTGAATACATAAAGCTGATTGGGGTAGGCTTGCCTCGTTTTAAATTCACGACAAAATGGCATATTTTCTGTTTTAAATTGGGTTAGGTTTGTTATGTTTGAATTAAGGATATCTCAGAATGAGCATAAATAAAATACGTTCTATAGGTTAAGTTTATACATGTGTTTGTATAGTATGAATGTAAATGTGGTGATTTCTGTGGGAAATATGTAATGTGCAGTGAATGTATAATTTAGTAAGTGAGGATGGAAAAGGAGACAGAGAATACAGAACTGTCAGACAGACCACATTTATATTGACCTATCCATATTTATGCACCCAATACTATGCTTCATTTTTCATATTTCTTATTCCTTTCTTTGTCCAAAACTCACACACACTGCACAGACTCTACGTTTGCATAAAGCCCATGTACACACAGATCACGGCACCCGTAAATAATTGAGCACACATAAATTAAACATCGAAGTTGAGTTTGCGATAGCTGCTCACAGTTGGCCAACTAAGACGCCTCATCCTCCCCTCCAAGACTTAATTAGAAGCCTTGCATTTCCTGTATGGAAAACAACAGAAAAAAAAACAAACAAACACAAGAGGAAGAAAGCCACAGGGAGTGCAGCCTTTGATTTCCCAGAATGCACTGTGTTATTATAGTTTGCTATAATTGTGGGCTATGTGAGAGGACACAGCCTTGGACAAGAACATCTAATAAACACCTGGTTTCTGCCCTCATCTTTTCACCTCTGGTATCTTCAAAGGTTAGCTCGCCCTACCATCTCCTTACAAGCCTCCCGCTCCTTCATGCATATCGGTCTGCATTTATAGAGGCTGTGCAGAAGCAGCACAAATTGCCTGATAAGCTCAGTCAGAGGCCAACACAGAGGCCCAATAGAGAGTTACTGTAGGGTACAAACAAAGTCCACATACATTAATAACTGTGATGTTTGTGTGGGTCTGTTTGTGAGATAACATGGGCTGCCATTATGGTTATGCTGGATCTATCAGTGATAAGGCAGGCAATATGTATGTTTGTATATTGATTAATCACATCTAATACATATATACAGTATATATAATCTGAAAAGAAAACAAAATTGATATCAAATATTTTAAATACATTTTAAAGTAAAATAACATATCTATCCAGGCTACAGACAAATTGCTATCTAACAGTCTTGACTGTACTTGTGTTATACTTTCTTTGAATAATACATGCTCTCTGCATTTAAATACTATGCTAATAAAATAGTAATGGCGTCTGTTACTGTGATGAGACACTGAAAATACAAATCGGACTTTGTGCGTAGCCTCTTGATGCTGATGCAGGTAATTGAACCTGCGATATTCCTGATGTGAGACAATCCATCTAACTGGGAGCCAAAAGTTCATGTCCTTCTGCCAGCTCATTCTTAATTATGGCGTTGGTGATATTGAGACTGACATTTAAGATCCCTTCACACTTGTGTTTTTGTGAAAGACCTGAATGAGTCCCATCTGGTGTAAGTAGGGCACCGGGGATGACAGCGTGCCAGCATGTTAATATGTTCTCTCAGAGATGAGAGCTGCTGTGCTAGAGAGATGATGATGATGATGGCGCTCCCAGTCACGTTCACTCACTTAGCAAACCATGTCTCCTCTTGATTGTTCTTGACAGTAACAAAAGGGGTGAATATTCTCTAATCAAGGCCAACAATTCTGATCACTGCTGGCATTTCCCTAATCAGCCCATAATAGCATTTTGAGGACAGTGTCAGTGGATAATGGAGGGTTAGCCTTACTAAACAATAAGAGATGACGAGCTTATTTTTAAAATGGCAAATCCACCCCTCTGAAAGAAGCGACACCTGTTTTAAAAAATACTGGTGCCACAAAATTAATTGCAGTAAGGCCCCGGGAAAAATCTTACCCACCTGATTTTGATGAGAACTGAGAGCAAACTGTAAAGTAGTCAAGTGTGATGCAGAGCTACTTTATAATGGGAGATACAATGAACACGATCATTCACAGTATCTTTATCATATACTGAATATACCACGTGGTGTAGCAATTAACACGTTGTTATCGCTGCTTCTTTATTGCTGTTATGTTTGTTACTTTTTCACTTAGTTGTTTTTATTGTGTGGGGTTTTGCAACTTTTGTCTTTAAAAGTGCTGAACACCAAAACGTTACTTGCATACTTAATATTGCAGTTTTTTTCCCAGTAGCATTGAAGAGGCCTTGTTATGCTTTTGGGGGTTTTCCCACACAAAATATTATGTAAAATTCATACAGTTCCAATACAGCAATATTTGACATTTGCCAGACTTTAAATGATTTGTTTGGAAGGAAGGGTTGAGAAAATAATGATCAATCAATAAACTTGGTGGAGATGGTGACTCTATTACCAAGAATAATGAGGCATGTGGGCAGCAGAGCAATTATAATAGACAAGATGAATGCTGTGCTTTCCATTCAAATTAATGTTTTTTTACAAATTTGGTCCATGTCTAGCGGACCAACTCAATACAAAGAGAAAAACAAGTTCAATATCTACTCAGCTAGATTTTGAATGTTTGGCATTTCACAGTAATCAGTATGAAAGGAAACACTGGCAGATCTCTAAAAATGCATAACACTTTTATTTTATTTTTCTATGAATCATCTCCCCTGCATTCTTCACTAAATTAAATGTGTCCTAGAATCAAGAGGGTGCCTTTGCTTTCACACTACAGGAAAGGAGCGTGGAAAAACAATCATATCCATAATAAATCAGAAGTAGGTACAGAGTATCCTCGCTGTTTATCCCCGTCTTCTATCTGCAGTAAGGAGGATTTCTCACAAACCAGTGTTTTTAGTGTGTTCTCCCTTTGAAACCGGAGCCAGGCTTTCTAATACATCTCAATGTGCTGTCAGACCTACCTCTGTCAGGGAGATTATTTTTCCCTTTCATTTCTCAAAATGTGCAGCCAGATCTAATAATACTGTATCCAATTTCATTTGCACTTCATTTGTAAAAAAACAACAATGGAAAATATAAAAAATACATATCATGTCCTCTTTCTGCAACTGTCAGCATGAGAATTTTGAATCTGTCCAAGTAAAGGGAATAATATGCAGCAGGACAGAATTTTGTGGGGCAACCCTCCAGGGATCTCCAAACCCAACATGCTTCATGTACTGCTCACCTCTCTGCCAACTGAAAATATAAGAAAGTGGTGCTGAAATATGGGACATTTCACACAGAGAGGAAGTGAAAGCAGCACATGTCATGGTGGTTTGTTTACTTTTGATCTTGACTCGAACATGACAAATGTTTAGGTTAATTTGACTGAAGGCTAAAGGACTGATTTAAGATGGCGGAACATGACAAATGTTTAGGTCAATTTGACTGAAGGCTAATGGGATGCAACATGTCTTGACTAATGTACTGTATTGAGTTCTTCACATTCACCACTGAAACATTACAGTAACAGAAGCACTGCAGGTTAAAATTGTCACCATCTAAATTATAACCATTCTTATAACATGACATATTTGTACCCCTTAAAGAGAATGAACACTACTCCTTAAATACGTTTTTGATCACTACGCCAAACTATTTGACATCCATAATAACCATTATCTCACCAGCACCCTATTTCTAATGTATGTGCATTTATTTAGACATTGTACATCTTGTCTTGAGGGCAGCTTAAAGGCAATGCCCTCAACTATTTAAATGTATCTGATAGCAAAGTTGGATTTTCTGGCGATTATTTAATTACTCGGAGCATTGTCATTGTTACATGCAAAAAAGAGTGAAAGACTTTCTTAAAACAATGCCTCCAGCCTGGATTATAGGTTTAGAAGTAGTAGGTTTAAGATTTGTTTGGGTATTAACGATTCTAATTACAATTCTGCTTAACATGCTTAACATTTGTATACAGTATAATATTGGATTATATGAAATACAATTATTACTAGTGGAATGTACATTAACTTAAGAAAATTAACTCGAGTACATAGGGTACTATATTGGGATTGTAAATGTGAAACCATTTCCTTCAAAATATTAGTTCCTCGCAGACAACTATATTTCACAAGATAACGTTTGTTTTAATTTACAGAAGTATTATTTAAAAAATTGATATCAGCCTAGAATTTCATTTATATATAGACTAATAGGCACTATGAGTAAATACAGTGATATTGTATATCAGTACGAATTAGGAGGGAAAACTGTTTTTAATAACAACCTTTGATTTTAGCTGGTGGTAATGACTACCACCAAAACTCATCCCCCATGATGTAACCTTCTGAAATATCTACACAGTGCATAATAACTTAACTACTCTCTCTTGGGAGTTTTGTTTCCCCCCTTTCTGTTATATGATTGTAATTACACTGTACAAGGCATCTGAATTAAAAAAGGCATTAGTACACATGACAGCAGCTGTGCTTTCAGACATAAAGTTAAAAACAGAGACATCAAACTTTGTCTCAATAAAGCCCTCTGAAGAAACACGACATCTTGATTTAGATGCAAAACACAATCCCATGCTCGGCTGGCTCCTCCCATGAGGGGCCAGGAGATTAAGATGTAATGGTGATACTGAGGGAACGACACTATCTGTCTGCAGCCTCCTGTCTCTTCACACAACATCACCTCTGTTACTTTCCTATCTCTTTCCCTCCCACAAACACAGATGCAGACGCACTTTCCTACACAGTCGTTGCTACACTCAAGTTTGGGCACACAAACACACACACAAGTATGTGTGTGCTCCCAACAGATACTTTCACGCACACACACTTACACATTTAGAAACTCACACGTTACCTGAAATCTGACAAAAGCTTGGCGACTTGCAGATGAAGTCAACTGGAGTTTGACTTGTAAGTTAAAACTCTTGTCAAGATGATCTTTTTTGATGCATGAATACTGGAATTGGCTTCAAAAATGATGGATCTGCACTCAACATGCCTAACAAAACAAACAAGCCTGATAGGAGTGCACTGTTTTGTGCTGTTTCACAGTGTAATGCACAGTGCGGATGGCATCAAGTCAGTTTTAATTTGATTATATGTGACATATACGACTGGCAAATGCTCTGCAGCATGCACATAACAATATCTATATCCTCAGTCAGTATATACTGTCAAACTAAATTACTGCATTGCAACAACAATTCTAGTATGTCTCTGTCAGGCAGTTTTCATATTTAATGTTTGCCTGATTAACAAGTATTTTTCTATAGATCTGCAGGAGAAACACTTATAGAATATTCAGTTGCAACCCCGCAGAAATCATTTCCTAATGTTATCAGGGTTTAAAATGTATCTGTAATGGCTTCCTCCCTCCAAGCACTATTCTCTATCCCGTGATATTTGAAGAGGCATTATAATGGAAATGAATGATACATCAGCTTTCACTTGCATTCACAGGATCAGGTTATTTCATTAAAAGAGCAGGTGATCTCATGTTTTATACACCTCATTGTACTGCATTGACTCAGGTATAATATAAATTACAAGTACTGGTATTATATTTAAAATATCTTAATGTATCTCTGCCGTGGCATGCATGCATAATGTAAAAGTGTACAATATAGAGTGAAACCATTTGGTTAATGTGACCAAATGTTTAACTTATAGAAAAAATGGCAAACTCAATTAAACGTTACATTTAATATAATAATCACAGATGTCCTCAGCATGACTTCCTATTATAGTCTGAGGCAACACAAGTAGCTAGATTCATTATACTTGCTGTATTTTGCAAGTCATAGATGTATGTATCAGAGGTGCTTTCTTTAGAAGCTGTGAGGAGTTCATGGACTCATTGTAAATCTAGAGTATGCTACTGGTGCGACAGAAAAGTCAAGGTGACTATGTGAGGCCTTTTCCTTAGAAGGCTCACATACTGCTGCTTTGACCTGCCTGTCCTGACGGCATTCATGAGGAGTCAAGGTATTATTCAGTGATGATTTGTGTGTCAGCGGTCGAGAGGCTGCACCGGGGGAGAATGACTCGACACTGGCAGAGCACATAAAGCCAATGAAGTTGGAAGACTTGAACAGGGTCAGTGTCACAGGGTTAATGTGTATATCCTGATAAAATTATCCAACAAAGCCCTTTGCCATACATATCTGTAGCGGCCAAAATCATATAGAAATAAAACTGATAATTAACTTAAAATAACACTGCCGCTGAGGCACCAGTTAGCGGAACTTACGCAGGGCAATGATCCAGGTCCAGACAAGAGTATCCGTTTGCGCATTTGATTATGATCCAATATCATTCCACAGGTTTCCTATGGTTTGTTCCTTAAGCCTTTCCTATGGCTTATGGTAAAAAACCATATGCCTACTAGTGCTCTGGCTCCCACCACCACCTGTCTCCAATATATACAATTACACCAGGTGTTCTAATCACCCAGTGCCCAAACACATATCCTTTGCTTTTTAGGTAACGGCATTCTTATGTGTTTAAAAATGGTTGTTTGTAGTATATAGTGGTTCAGTGATGACATATTTGTATATGCTGACCCTGAAGTTAGGTCATCAGCAGCGCCCTCTTGGATCCTGAACTTCCTGATGGGCAGACCCCAGGCAGTGCAGGGGGGAAACATCACATCCTCCTCCCTGATCCTCAACACCGGAGCCCCTCAGCTCCAACACCATCGTGAAGTTTGTTGACGACACAAGCGCCATCAGCCTGATCACCGGCGGCGACGAGGATCACAACCTCCATCTCAATGTCAGCAAAACCAAGGAGCTGATTGTGGATTACAGGAAGCAGCAGAGAGAGGGACACGCCCCCATCGCCATCAATGGGACTACGGTGGAGAGAGTCAGCAGCTTCAGGTTCCTCGGTGTCCACATCACTGAGGACCTGACATGGACTCTTCACACTAACACCATCACCAAAATAACTTGACAGCAGCTCTTCTTCCTCCGCAGGCTGAGGAGGTTCAACATGGACTCCAGGATACTCTGTAACTTCTACAGGTGCACCATAGAGAGTATCCTGACTGGCTGCATCACGGCCTGGTACGGCAGCTGCACCGCCCTAAATCGTAAGGCTTTACAGAGGGTGGTGAAAACTGCGCAGAACATCACCAGGACGGAGCTGCCATCCATGGAGGACCTTTACTCCCAGCGGCTCAGGAAGAAAGCCCTCAGGATTATCAAAGACCCCCATCACCCCAGAAACAAACTTTTCTTTTTGCTGCCGTCTGGCAAGCGGTACCTTAGCATCAGGATTAAACCCATTTCACTCAGAGGCAGTTTTATCCCATAGGCCATAAGACAATTTAATGCCTGAGCTTGCACAATATTTATTGTTGTTATTTCTTTTTTTTTTACTGTTATGTCTTGTAAAATATTTTTGAGGAACCTGTGACCCACGTTTTTCATTTGTTACACCACTACACTGTAGTGTGTATATGATATGACATTAACCCTTTGATTCTTGAGGTTTGCAAGGGGTCCCTCTGCAACAAGCAATGGAAATTCCCCATTGGATTTCGATATATTTTAGAAAAAAAAGCTTTGTGGCCAACATATGTGTACGATACTGACACGTTTGTTCAGCAGCATCATCTCCACATAATAACAACATTTTTGGAGGGTTATGTAACCGGCAGGAATACAAATCGAACATAATGCTATAAAGGGTCGCAAGGATTGGGCGCCACCACCAGTAAGCTAAAGGCGGACTTCTCTCGGCGTACGTTTAATGGTTTATTTAGTCACTTATTGTATTAGCAGCTGCCGGTTGAATGACACACAGCAGCAGTGGAGATTTACAAGTGGGATGATTACTGACTTATTTTATGTCGTAGCACGGTACGTAAAACATCTCTTAAGCTTGTGTTAACCACAGACCTCATTTCAGGCTTCTGAACACAAACATATTCAAAAAACATTGACTTTGAGACAAGGGAACCAAAAAGTGGTGAAATGCCCCAAAATAATATTTCCGGGTTTTAATACTCATTACTGAACTACTATTTTGAAACTGTTATCAGTTAGTAGTATTTCTTACTCTGTGCAAATGAGAGAAAGCAATGGGTGTTGTAGAAATAAAAATACAAACGCGATTGGGTAAGATCTAAACAATTAAGTTTCTGGTGTTTGCAGGTTGTGAGTAACATTATTATGTCACCCTGACCAAACAGACACCACAGGGAGGGATTTTGTATACGCTTTGTCAATTTCTCTGTTCCACAATAGCACCAAGACAGACACAAATGTAATGAAATAGTCCAAAGTGAACACATAAGTCTTTGGAACAAAACCACTAAGAGACAGTAAATGTTTGCTGCTTACCACTTTGAGAAGCAATCATCCCCTCAGCCATGGCCTATTCTTCTCTCTCTTCTTCAGCTGTGGTTGTCCCTATTTTCGGTCTTTTGTCTGGAAGGAGAGGAGAGGGAACAGGTAGAAATAAAAAGGAAAAACGATGTGCGAGTATAAAATCCACAGAGAGAATCAATACATAAAGATCCCAATTTCAAACATCTTGAAAACATAATGCTAGGAAATTAGAAGAACACACAGTAAAAGAGACAAGAAATCAATAGTAGAAACAGGGACAGCACATCAGCAAATAGCTTCGCGGTATGGTGAGTTTTCAAATCACATTCAAAATCACAGGATATATACATCTATTCTAATTTATTTTAAACTAAGCAAGGCTTACAGTGAGCTGAGTCCTGGTTCAAATTCTTTTTAACAGAAGTTCCTGATCTTTTTAGAGTCCCTAGCAAACAGTGTGACCTACGCAATGCACACTGGCCCCTGCCTGCTCCTCTCTACTATAATGAGTCCCCTTATCCAGACTGCAGGAGGAAACACAGAGGATCGTGATTATGCAAAAGGCGTGCCTGAGTTGGTAATGCGACGATGAATAAGAAAGAGAGAAAGGAGACAGTTATCTCCTTCAAGTCCAAAGGCAGAGAGATAAAAAAAAAAAGTTTGACTCAGGACACTCTTGTTAAAATCATTCTTGACACCCTGTGCTATTAGTACGCCATTAAGAGTTCAAGGACAATGGCTGTCCTGTTTTTTCATCATTTATCCGTTGGATCCCCTTGTTAAGCCTGAACCCAGATCCTCACAATGTCCACAGAATATTGATGGGCTGTGAGGGGGTGATTTTCCTGAATTTCATAATAATCCCTTTTTTGTCTGCCCTTGATATACCAGATAAACCAAATACATTTGATAATCCAGAATGAAAAATCCATCTATTTATGCAGTTATCACAAAAACCTTAATATGATAATATTAGAAACACATTATACATACTAGAGTCTATCATAAGACATCATTTTAGCCAAGCTGGCATTGCCAAAAAGCGGAAAGCAATGTCATTGAATTATGTTTACGCATTTATGGTACCCAGAGTATTTAGTATACATGTAGTAGTACATCATTTGTTGACACAGTGCCACCAATAGGACAAATGTAATGATCTCAACAACTGATAGATGTGTATCCTCCCATCTTTAGCAATTTGTTGACCTAGCACAGGGTCAATTTGTTTGGTCACTGAAACAAATACTGCCACACATATCGGATTCATTGCCATAAAATATAACATTAATCCCCCACATGGGATGAATTGGAATACATGTGATGATCACCTGACTTTTTCATCTAGCACTTCCATCAGACCAAGATGGCTGTTGTCCTATTCTTTGTTAAATTATAAACTTATTGAGACATTCACTGTTGCAGTGTGTAAGGCCCGTTTGTGCAAAACAAATGTACATTAAGGCACTATTTTCACATTGTATCTCTCTAGTTTTGTAACAAACTATGCCTCTATATTTATGTGGTCATTGGTGTAAATAAATACCCTTTAATTGTCAATCTGTCATCTCTCGCCTCAGCATAAACGTTACAAACTACTCTGCCTACCAGACTGCTTGGCCCTGAATCGTAAGGATGCATTAGTATATGCCATTTGCCACCTGGAATCAAGATTTACGCCAATCAAGACAATAGTGTCTCTCCTTAATTATGTGAACATAAAGCTTCTTAATATGCACGAGCAGCTGGATGCTGTTATAGACATCAGAGCTTCATCAGCATTTGTTCTTAACTACCACAGCCCAAATCCAGGTAATTGGTACTTTATTCTGTAGTATTGAGAGGGGCAGATTGGGAAATGGTATGTTTTTTTTTCTCTCTTCCGTTCTCACTGATGAGCTGAACGAGAGAAAAGAAAAAAGGTTTTCACCAGCAGCAGGATTCATTGGAAGAAAATATGAGATGTGAGGTGAGAATCTCATAGTTCAGAAGTATCCTTGGAGGAGGACAAGGTCATAAGATAATATTTTTATAATCATCATTAAAAAATATATAAGATTTAGTTCGACTATATTTTTGTTGAGAAAAGTTTTTGGTAAGAACATTTTGAAAGTCGCAGTTTAGTTCAACTGCAGCATAAAAAAATAAACAAACATCCTACACAGTGTGATGTTTATACATTTAGTGTAATGTTTTAATTGCAGTGCTTTGCCAAAGATACACTTTATGCCAAAATGTATTTCCTTCCAACTAGCGATAAACTGCTAATAAAGCAGAACCAATTACCTTGCGCAGCTGGGCATGTTTTATATGTTCCTTTCAATCGCAACATTTTGATTGCTTGTAAATACACGCCTGATTTATACTTCTTTACAGTGTAAAACGCAGTGGGCCCAATGACAAGAGAGCAATTAATCACATTATTATGCCAATTAAGAAGTTGGTCTGCTCCACTGAAGGTAGAAAAAAGCGAGGGGATTGAAGATGTGAGAGTGAAGCCCTCCAGGAAGTGAATGTAAGCCATTAAAATACACCCATCACTCCCCCTCATTTACATAGAGACACGGTCTTACATGTATGTGCGGTTTTTTAATGAAAATGTTGAACCAATTGGCCTCCTGTTACATAACCATTTTTATTTTTTCGTAATATGCATTTATTTTAAAGGAAAAGGATATTTATGATTGTCAAACACACTTTACATGACCCTGGTTGCTGTTGTTAAGATCATACGATAAATGACAAAATCTCCAATTATCAGCTTAGAATAAAGATAAAAACCAAGAGACATGATATATGAGACTGAGCATATATTATTTCACACTGCATTATGCCATAACATCTTCAATAACATCAGCAGGGACTACTCTGGGAAATCCTTACGTGCATATTAACTCTTAAATCTATATACTTCAAAGTCCCTTTCAACTTGGACTTCAGCTTTCACTTAAAACTGCATATGTTTTTTTTTAAGCCTGAAATGTGAAAAACGTTATGATATCATAACGCTTGGAAGAAGAGAATGAGATATATCGTGATAAAAAAAAGTTTGTATTTTGTCTAGTAGTGTTTTGGTAGCGTTACAATGTGTTGTTAATTAGAGGGGCTGTTTACTAATGGAAATAAAGAGTAACTTTCTGCATCCACATTTCAAACCAACAGAGCGTTGAGTAAGAAGATGGATCTTTTGGACTTGCTGTAAGCTAACTAGGAGCTAAGTACCTTTGCTATCATGAAATCGATAAACCCTCCACACAGTCAATGTGATCAGGGGATCTTTGCATCCATCTTTGGGAGCCTTAATGTTGTCTTGTAAAATCAATAACTAATCAGAAATGTCTAGTACTACTAGCCAGCTCCTATTGATGGAGGTAGCCTGGCGTTACAGCTGTTTCTTCAACCATTCACATAGGTTGCTGTACCAGTCCTTCCCTCTGCCCTTCTCTCCTTCCCTCTTCTGGCTAACAACAGTGGACAGTATAGATTATACTGTAATCAATTTAAAACCACTACCACTGATATTAGACACTTTAAATGCTTTTCAAACCAAAAACAAACTTTAGAATTGACTTTTAAGGAACTTGAACTACTACACTGTCAATACTACCCAATATATTGAAGCTTTGCTTGATCTTCCATACTTATGGTCAATCTAATCTCTGCAATTAATGCTTGTTATTTTTAGTCTTCATTCTGTATTCATTCATTGTGTTTAAAAGGGCTTTGCATCCCCTCCATTCTGGAAATGGTACGCTCCATTATAAAATACTATAACCCAAAAGTAACATTATACTGTTTATACACCAAACTGCAAACCAGTTACACCAGACTCAGATCACATTCAATTTTCCAATAAGGATTTGGCTAGTGCATTTAAGCACTTTAAAAATAAATAAATATGTACTGTACCGCTCAATAATGCTGCTTTACTTTTCTGTCCTATTGGGAGTATTGCAAAAGCAAACAGCCCTCTAGGTAAACCTCTTCAAATCAATCTTTCATAGGTAGTTTCAGGGATTTGTGTGATTTTAACAGTTCTGTAATCTACCACCTGGAGTCATCAATTGTAGTGATCTGTCAACAAAAGCAACAATTCAAGGTATCACAAATCTATGATATATATAAAACATTATGCATGATGTTCAGTAAACGACCAGTCAAAATCGAAGGATCCAACGTGTTTTTAAACGGAGCAGAAATAGAACTAGTCTCCCAGTTCAAGTATCTTGGAGTCATAATGGACTCAAACTTGACTTTTAAGAAACATATTAATAAAGTATCAAATACCATTAAATTCAACTTGCAAAATTTTAAACAAATTAGGCCTTTCTTAACTGTCAATGCTGCAAAGTCATACCTCCACTGTATGATTCTATCCCACATTGAATACTGTTTGACAAACTGGTCGTTTGCTTGTGCCACAAACCTGAAACCCATAGAAAAGCTATACAAGAGAGCTATCAAGGTCTTTGACAGAAAGCCTTATTCATACCACACTGTACCATCCTTGAAAAACACAATTTCTTAAGTTTTGACAATTTTAAGTCTTTTAAAAGTATGTGTTTTATTTATAAATGTTTACATGGACTGGCCCCCCTCCCTTAGGGGAATTCATCCACAAAAAACACACTGGACGCTGTACTAGGTCAGAAACCAGAGGAGACTGTGAAGTCCACCGTAGACGGACCACTTTTGGACAAAATGTACTTTCCATTAAAGGCAGCTCTTTCTGGAATAGCCAACCAACTGAGATACGGAATTGTCCCACTCTCAATAGTTTTAAAGGACAACTTAAAGAATGGTTGAGAAACAAACAGACGTGCAATCACCGCTAAATGCACTTTAATACAGGGGTATCTCCTCTTGCACTTTAGGTAGCTCTTGTATCCTCTCCTGCACTTTACATGTCGTTGCTGCTATATTGTATTACCATGTCATAAATACTTGTGTATGCTGCTCTTGCTCTTTTGCTCTTTTTGCATATCAAATATTTTGTGTTTGCTATGTTTGTAAAATGTAAACTTCTTAAATGTTTTATGTGAGGGACTGCGGATGGAAATGAGCTCAAAGATACATCTGGCACTGTTACGCTTGACACATTTTTTATGTTTTAAGTGTTCACTGTGCATTGTCCCTGCCAAATAAACGATTAAATAAAAATGATATGATTTAAATGTTAAATACAATCATCTCTATTGATGGAGGACAGCTTTAGGCTGAAGCAATATCTGAAGAAAGGCAGCCATGAAAAAAGGCAATAATATATAGAGGTGGTATTAGCAACAGTAACAAATGGACTTACATAACTTAAATGTCAAGGTAAATGCTCAATTATATAAACGTGCACTTAATGGTGTGTATTAATGTTCTGAAAGGACTACATGTTACCACTTTGTAAATAAAACGCTAGGTTTGGCCCTTAGCAGAAGCAAAGTATAATCAATATATTTTTGATAGCAAAAACTGGTAATATTATTCCTAGGTAGGCCTAATAGCTTTCTGGATATTTCACAACAACACATGCCAAGGTTATCTGTGTGTATGCGTGCATGTGTTTTTGTACCTACAGCCATACACATTCTTTCATTTTCTTTCACTGCATTCCTATTTACATTTCCAACAAAATGTGTCTGCATTATTACATATTCTGTTTGTGTGTGCCATGTACATTTGCACACACGTAGATTGTATTTTGTGTCTGTGCGCTTCCATTTTGACAGTATGTTCCTTGAGGGCCTTTGAATGAAGTGGAACCATTTTGACTTGCCTTGGCTCCGGGGTCGCAGCATGACTCCAGAGAGGAAGAGAAAGCACAGCGGCTGCGTTAGTGGGGAAGAAAACTACACCACCACATGCTCCCGATCCGCTCCTCTTAGCCGGCTCACTGGCCCATACCCCGCCTTAATAAGATGCGGCAACACACACAGACACATGTAGCACGTCTGCTCTAATTATATTGGAAAGCTCTGCCGTCTCCTCCTGCACCCCCTGGTGGCACAGATATTCACTCCAAAGGCTTTTTGTTTTTCCAAAGGGTAAAATAACAAAGTCTGTCATGTACAATGGCAATTAAAACAGAAAGAAACAAACAAAACCAGAGCAAACAGCAGAAAGAGTGGTGAAAGGGCAGTGTGTTGTGCTATAGGTTATAGGTATTTCCATATATTGAAATTCATGGTGCTTAAAACAACATTCTTTAATAGACAGATACAATTTGTTGCTCTCTTGTTGTTCTCTATCTGCATCTTTCATTACCTTCTTTAGCATCTGTGTGATACTTTCGCTGGGGGAGACTGGATTACATTCCAGCATGATAAACTTAACAAGGGAGAGAGGAGTTGTAACGAGAAATCTTTTTAAGCTACACTTTATTGCTCAGGCATCAGATATAAAACATATCATAAATGTAGCCTCTTGAATAGTAGTTCAATTGCTGGCCATTGTTTGTCTATGTTAACATATTTTCTGTAACAATAGAAAAGTACGTGAGTAGGATAGACATATTTGGCCTCTAGGTTCTTCTTTTGTGATTTGTCTTTCTTTTCACTTCACTTGAACTCGTTAGTTTGTTACCATGTATTGGGTGTCTTAATAGCGGGTACTGCAGGTAAACTTGTGATGTATGGAGCTCCTTTGCCAGCTTAATTACTGTATATTGGTTCTGTGTTTAATTACTGTTGATGAAATTATAGATGCATGAAAATAATTAATCTGGCATCTGAACAAATGTACACTTAATGACAAAATTAAACTGTTAATAAAACAATGTGTGGATTGTTAATTAGAACTGCAATTTATTATTTCACCTCATTATTCTGTATTTTTCAAGGAGTAATTATTATATTTGTTGTTTACACTATTTATTTACTGCATATGCATTATCCTTTCTTTATCCCATTAACAAAACGTGATTTAAAAGAGTTAAATATAGTTTGACATGTCTTGTATTATACAATATATTGTATTATCTCTTGCTTGTATAGCTAACTGACTGTGTAACATCCAGGAAGGTGGCTATTAACCTCTACAAGGAGCTAATGGTAAGCACTATGGAGTCATGACATGGAAATCACTTGAGTTAAAGGCAAAGTTGACTTAGCTGCTGAATACTTTTTATGTTCCTCGAATTTCAAACAATAAGTGTACCACGAGAACAAAAGTAAGAGTGCACTTAACCTTTGTAAAATGTGTTCTTAATTCAGAGAAGAACAACATTAAGAAACAAAAAAAAACCAACATAGAAATCAACCAGAAGAAAAAAAGATTGAACATGAACAAAAATAAAGTCAAGGAAGGCAAATCTTTGACAGGTCTAGCAAAGAAAAGTGATCAAATAGCCATCTTCTCAAAAGGCAAACATTCTCCACAGGCACATTCCATTGCACAACAATAGCATCCAGTGTCATGTCATAAGAACTTCAAACCAAGCTATAAATAGACTGACAGGTACACAGCAGCCCAGGCGGCACCTCCACCCCCCTCCAGGGAGCTCTCTACATTTGTTCCATCCCCAAGCTACTGTACACCATTTCAAAAATCTTCTTCTGCTGAGCAATTGTCATCATGTGGGATCCTTTTTTCACTTAAGATCACTGCAGTTATGAAATGAAGTATGCTTTTTCGATATCTATTCTTCTCTCTACTCACGGATGTACATTTTGGTGATAAAATTATGTTGGGCATTTATTAGTGTGGGATAAATATGGGCTCTTATGAAGTACCGATCATCATTCGATGCTAGCCAACTGACAGGTTGGCAGGTGCAGCCAAAGTGCTTCACTGCCTCCCCTTGAGCTACCCATAGTGGTGACTATGAAATATGGACAGCAGCAAATTGAGATTCATCAGGCACGCCTGCCTTGCTCACTGAAATCTATATTCAATTTTGGAGCATCTGTCATGGCAGTGGCAGGCTGAGGCATGCTGGGATTGAGAATCACTTAAGTGTTCTGAAATTGTACGTAGTGGAAGAAATCTCTCTGTCTTTTTCTCCATCTATCTCCCTACCATTCTGCCTCTCTTTATTTCTCTGTATTTGCATTCTAATTCATATACAAATCATATTTTTCTGCACAGCACTTCTTGTCTTCATTGAAGTTGCTACATTATAATGATTCTTATCACAAATGACTTCCATCTACAATTTCCCATCTCATACCAAATAAGCTGATACGCTTCATTTTTCAGTACAATCATCAGTACATTCTTATGTGTTTTCATCAGTTTTAAGCTATTATGCTACCACAGGAAGAATTATGATAGCATTTCTAAACCCCTGATAATGAAGCAGCTAGCCACAAATTCTAACTACTCACAATCTGCGGTTAAATAGTAAGCTCAAGTCCAAGAAAGTATAGTCCTGCTGATCAAAGGATACTTGTGAATGAATGTTCTACGATACAGTATGGATGTTGCTAAGCTTCAAATTGCATTTGTCCAAGGTCTTTTTAGTGTTACACGTGACAGTGAGAATGCATGGACATGGCGACGGAGAAGAAGAAAGCTTTCTCCTTAGAGACCATTAAACATATGCTGAGATTCTGTCCGTAGGCGTGCAGGTAAGAGCTTAGTGACGTGCTCAAGGACCTGACATGAGATTGAACCCGGGGCTTTTCGGCAAAGGACCTGCACTCTCACCGGCTGGCTCCCTTGATTCCACAAATTCTTTGTTTTGATGATTCGGTAAATAGGAAGGCGGTGGAATCTGTTGCGCTTATCCGCTGACCTTATGTGCTTAATTCAATATAAAAAACCTCGGCTTGCATCGCCTTTGAAATTGCCGTTTGCTATGTTCTGACCCTTATGTTGGTTGTAGATTCTAAAGGGGTTAGAGAGAAAATACAGTTTTTAAGAAAGTTTACAGTGGGTATGCAAATAAATATTTACACTGTAGACTCTCTGCAACATACAGATACAGTATATCGTACATCGGTGATAAATGTAATACATTTTTCCTCCGCGGATCAATAAGGTCAAACTACAACAAAGAAAGAATGATGATGTTACACACTACCACAATGCTCTTTAGTTTCAATATGTATGCTGTGCAACAATAGATACATACATATTGGTGCTAAGCCTGTTGCCAATATAAATGAAAATAAGCATACAAAATGGCAGCCGAGCTATTTCAAGTGATATAACATGAGGGAGGCCCTCCATCTGTTATTGTTTAAATGTGAAATGGCTTCCATCTTTAAGGCTTGTCATCAGTCTGTCACTAGCCACAGAGAATGCATAATGGCACCAGTAAAGCTCTTTATTAGTCCATGGTGAACAATGAGCCGTGTCAGCTGATAGAGGAAGACGCCCCTTCTTACTCCTAAACAGTGGAATCCAAGGAAATACAAATCAATATAAACGCTTCATTTGGTTTATGTGTACAGCTGAATACACCATTGCAGAAATATATTGTTTATGCTACCCGTTGTGTTGCACATTTCCACCCTCCAAAGAGCTACTCATTTTCTCCACAGGCTTGTCATTTAAGCCCGAGCTATTAGCGAAAAACATATAGGTATTGATTTTGCATATGTTAAATTATGTATGCAACAATGTTCACATTCCATTCTTCAAACAATTAAAAGATTATTACCCAGGACCAAACTCAAATTACAAGCATGTTCACATGTGTCATGTTTCAGTACACAAGCCTGCAGGTCTTCAAGGGGATTTTAATTGTAGTGTGTTGAAGACAAGCAATGCAATGACAGATGTTACACTGATGTTTGTTTTTCTGCCATGAGCTTATTTTAACAAATGACACAAGTGCAAAGTGGGGTTCTTATCAGTGTCAGGCAATGCCATGCCAAATCCAATCTCAATAAACACCTTGCACATTCTGTCACTCATCTCTCCATCAAAGAGCCTACAGTACATTGTGGAAATATGTAACCATGGAGAAACAGAAACACAATGTTCTCGGCCAAATGTAGAAGGGTAAGGGAATGGGGAGGACAAATTATTGGAGAGACAGAATGTGAAAAACGTAATGAAAGAAAATGTAAAATAAATATAAAGAAAGATGATTAAATCTGTCTGATAATGTTAGCGTTCCATGATAACTCATTTACATAGACAGTCCCTGATGAATTCAATAAAAAATGTACAGACATGTCTAACTGTTCATAATGAAGACTGTATTTCTAGTACGTGTCTGTCTCTGTGATTGTGTGTTTCACATGCACAATTCTAAAGCCATAATCCCCTTGTTGTTCAAGGTTGGACCCATGGTAATTTTAGAAATCACTGTGTGTGTGCTGGCTGTTTATATCGAGATTATTTCAGCATCAATGTGTGAAATATAATCAAACTACAATTTATGATCTTTGAAGAGATCAATCTCTTTACTGTTATGCTTGTTAAGGCATGGCATAGGTCAGAGAATATCTCTGAAGCAATAATTCCTGGGGGAAGGGAGGATATTGTACCACTCGCTGCTCTTTGAGTGGTGCCTCTGCAATCTGCCGGCCTAAGAACTGCACTCCCTCATTCTGTATGCATAAAATGCATCAAGTAAAGCTGGAGGTATTTTTGTCATAACTTATTTATTTCCTAAGTGACTTTGTGGGGCTACAATATTTACAAGTCACTATGGTACATTATGTGTTGATCTTTCAAATGATTTGCTACATTGCTCGAGGCATCGCTCACTAAATCTGTGTGAACAGGTATGTTAATCTAGGCCGGAGATATAAATAGGTTTCTGTTCAGAGAGGAAATAGTGTGGCACCTGAGATAACATGCAATTTTTTTTCAGATGGCAATACTAACTACTTGATTCCGAGAAGTGACCTTTAATAAAGCTGATTTGTTCTGTCTTGTCTTCCAGTCGTTTAAGGGCTTTTATCTTGCCCGAAGAAAAAAATAGTAGGTGCGTTATAATCTATTGAAAGCTACTGCCTACAACCACTTTCCCTGCTCTGCTATGTCAGTAAATGAAAGCAAAACATTATGCTGCTATCTTTTTACAGTTTTCCTTTTGCTCCGATGACTGCTCCGGGATCAGTGCAGTCCCTAAGCGGAAGGGAGCTGAAAAAGGTCACGACTGGGGAATGAGAGAATGGTGAGAGCCAAACACGCTACATCTCTCCACTCAGCGCTTTGCTTAGAGATTGAGTTACAAGGGTACATTACTGCGTCCCAGAGCTACCCGGTCGCTGGCTTTATGTACCCACCTCTAACAGAAAATGGCTTTTTTTGTTACAAAACAGCAAGGAAATACCAGCCCTGTCTCCAAGAAAGCAACTACACAGTTTCGCACATAAATATGATTTACCAGGAATGTGCTATGTTTTTATACAACTGTCTAGAATTTATGGCTATGGTTCTGCCTATAATGGAGACGTATACAGAGAGGCAGGTGCTGGCAAGAAACTCTTATACTCCTGCAGTGCACAGTCAAGGCTGTAGATTTCAATAAGATGCTATGCTTTCATTAGCCTGCATTAAATACACCACTTAGTCTTTGTTGCTGTCAACAGACTAATGGGGATTCAGTAACTTTGCTATGTGCAAATGTTAGCAACACTACTGTACTGGATGGCTTCTATTTACAAAAACAACGTCCGATTATGTCAAGGTCAAATGTTAAGGTTAAGACTCACAAGCTCATTAGGGAAAGACATAATGGGGAAGATGTCAGAATAAACTCACTTTTCCTAAAAAGGTACAATCCATGTGCACCTTTCCCTGTGCAGACACCTTTGAGGAAATTGATTTACAGGTCAGGATTTTCAAGTAAGAAGAAAGTCATTTGGCCACTCACATCAACAGAATATCTGATTTCTCCGATAGCCATCAAATTAAAGGAAGTGAATGCACGGTTAGATAAACGTAGTCAAGTTTTGTCAGTTTAATCCGTTGTAATACTGTATGTGGCATTGTTTGATTTATTTGATAATGCTTTGCTAAATCTTTTATAATGTATTTTTTGAAAAGTTGGAAGTTGTTATACTTTAATATTTGGCATATCTGGATATATTGGTTAACGCGAGTCATTTCATTGTAAACCTACTTGAACTAGTCATGACATCTATTAAAGCTGCCATGTATTTTTTGTTTTATTTTTTGTGTACAACATCAATTGTGTTTACATTCAGCATGTTTGTATCCCTGAGTTCAAATAAATCTGCTGTTTGCTTTAACTTCTGGTTAAACATTTACTTATTACAGTAAAACTATATATTTGTTATTTCAAATAATGTATTGTGAACAGCCATGTTTGATCACTAGCAGCTTTTCCGTATTTGCCATTTTTTCTACGCATTCCCATGACTGCTTTTGAATTACCGCCACAAACGGGTAATCCCCAGAATAGCTTGAAACTTAAAGCAGGATGCTAATCGTATAGCAACATGTGTTTCCTCTGGAATTCTGATGTGTGAGTGTGGTGCAAGAAATGTCGTTGGGGCACTAGTTAAAACATTGCTCCACGGCGCTACTTGTGGTTTTATTCTTTTTAATTATAAAATATTCACAATTATTTTGGTGCAACTAATGAAGCTCAGCGTAAGTTCAACCAGGAAGACCGTCTTTACTCTTCATTTACTATTCCCACGTAACTACTCTCTCACCTCTCAATAACTGATCGGGGGCATCACTCGCCACTTTAACCAATCACTTCGCTCTATTCCCAAGAGCCTATCATTGCGCTCTGCCAAACCTTTTAAGTCTGCTCTCCCCCCTCTGACAGTTGTCATTTCAGGTGAATCTATGCAACCCTCCTCCACCCCTTTTCACCTCCTGTCCCTCTGAATCCAGGGTTAAGCTAAACCACTCCTCTTCAGACCGACCCAACTATCCATTCACCACCACCAGTGTCTAGACCCCAGGGGGGTTTCATCGGATCGGTTCTACCCTCCCGAATGATACTTCCTGCACAACGGGGCCTAATCGCCAAACTCCATTACATTCATTTGTGTATCTCTGCAATAAATATGTATTCTTACATCAAAACCGTGTCTCCTGATTGAAATTGCTATGGCTTTAGTTCAGCATTGTTGTGCACATGTTTTTTTCACATTGTAATCCAATCTCTGTAGTCTGATACTGTTTTTATATAAACTCTTCATTTTTAAGAGATAGATAGTTAGAAATGATAATACAGGCAGCATCTGAAACTATCTGCATTTCTAAGCATTTAGGAAGCACAATTTACTTTGGGATCTGAAGCATTCGTAGAATAGGTTTCACCTGGTCAGAAAAAGCCCTAGTACTTTGTCAATGAGTCAGAGTAGAATTAATGCAGCACTGTGGAAATGGACTCAATGGGACCCCTTCTGACTATTGCCAGGTCTTAAAATAGTAATGCAGTGAGCCCAGTGAGATAGTTTCTATCATACATGTAGACTGTCATGGGGAATCGGTGGTGAGTGGGCGAGCTGTCTCTGACATGCCTTGTTAGAAATGTCTATCGATAATAAATGAGACTCTACTGCTGTCAGGGCACAAACCTGTAATTGGTGGGCTGGCAGTGTTAACAAACAGAAAAACAAAGTATAAACCAGCAGAGCATGAACTCTGTGTGAATCTGTGTCTTAAATAGATAACAAAAACATGTGCTCATAGTCACAGTTTCACCAGATTTGACTTGACTCGTACACTGTCTATATCATCCTGTGTGTTGTTGCATGGCACCGCATGTAGCTCTGTTGTCTTTGTTGGTTCAGTGCTTGTTCTGAAAGTTGTAATATGGCTGCTCCTTTGCCACCAAGACGCCCTACTGAACCATACATTTATTGTAGCTTTGAACTGATTCTGTTTTGTCGGTGCTCACATGTACCTTTGTAGGGATCCAGACTGACATCATTAGTGCACTAAGTGCTTCAGAGAATGCTGAGCCAATTAACCAGCTGCCTGACTTCTGGCAATGTAGTGAACAAATAAACTCTCCTTCCCACTACCTTGCCTCTGTGTACATGGCATCTCATCTCAGTTAAGTGCAATGGAATATGATTTTAATCTTTTATTATGTTTCCGTTGTATTGTGAGATACAAGCTTAACATTAATTGCTTATTAAATCAACATTAACCTTATAACACCATTTGCTGCAGAAAAATACCACTGTGGCTGAAGAGGGAGATTTTTTATGTTTTTAATTCGCCCCCACGCCATCTCCGTGTGGTCTTGTAAAGAGAGGAGGTGGGTGTAAAGGCATGACGAGAAGCATATCTATGAGTTAACTATTTTGATTGACTTAGAAGTGAATTGTGTTCCAACTAAACATCTGTCACTTACTGTAATTGTCTGCTTATTATTATTATTAACACGTATAGAGTGTGCTACTTGGCAGTACCTGTATTTGTATATAACCATGTGACATGAGGCTGTCAGTTTTAATTGAATAACTTATCATGGAAAGCCTTATATATGTTTTTCAGCTGATGTGAGTGACAGGCAATTATTTATCTTCTTGTCGTTTGCCGTTTCCTACAATTAAACAATACATTGATAAGCTGGAAGGAATTACTCAATTTATTGCAGCAAATCATCCAACACAGATCAATCCCAAAAATGTTTTTGCTCGAAGAGGTTTTTCTATCCTATTCAGAAAAACCTTTTTAACAAGCATTTTTTTCAGTTAACCTGGATATTTTTTCACGAAACTGTGTCTTAGGGCTTCTTAAAATTTAATAACCTATTAATGTGTCATACCCACTTAACGGGAAGAAACTCAGCTAACTGACGATACGAACCATATTCACACTAGAGTTATTTGATTGAATGAACCCAGGTTTATTTTATATAGATTATAATAAAAACCTTTCCATTAAAACACATACTATCCGGTTTGTCCCCACCTACAGACTCTGGATCTTAATTTGAGAATTCAGTGATGAATAAAGATGAAGAAATCTGTACAAAAGAAAGAAAGATTTATCTACAATCCCCATCTTGTATAGAGAGCAGGAAACTTCTCATTATTGTACTTTGACCAATTACTCATAGACATAATTTAATATTTTGATTGCAAACTTTCTTTTTAAACACACTTACTTGTACTTTATAACGTTAAAATAAGTACTGGGCTCATAGCTAGATGTAAAGCCATAAAACAGAAAGTGCAGATTAAGCCTCCAGGTCACTAAGTCTGGAGACACTTGGTCAACATTAGAGAGTGGCTACCCAATACTCAAGAAAACCACAAGCTTTACAAAGCGGGAGGTCAAGGTCTCGACATGCGGCTTCCATTTCAATGCTGGACACAACGCACACAGACACACACCAGATAAATCACACGAGATCAGATTACCTACCTGTTCCCCCGTTGACCTTGCTAATAACAGCTACTGTTGTTCAACGGCTGAGAATTTAGCGGCATGCTAACAATGCTTCCACTCTCGGGAGTTGTAGTTTCAACCTTGCATCCCCTTGCTCCTTAAACTTAAGCTCTCCGTAAATTGCTGAATACCAGTCCTTGGAAATAGTGTGTTTTACAATTTAGACTAAAACAGGAACACATTTGTACAAACCCATGAACTAATCCAGCGCACTATGTATCTTATTACGCTGCTCCTGAGGATTGAGGAGATTTTTCCCATTGAGCACATTAACAGATAATCAATTTGTCAGCGAGCAATGGAAAGAGGGGGGGTGTCATGGAGCATGGGATGGAGGTGGAGTTCTGCACTTTGGGTATCAGGTGTCAACTGCACTTTTTCAAGGAGACGGTAATGCCAGCGTGTGGGGCCTACGTGCAAATTAAATGGAGAGACAGAAAAATGCATTATTGATCAGGGTGATGCCAAAGTGTCTCGCTCACAGCACGGGATCAGGTTTAGGTGCAGGGTAATTAATCCACAGGCCTGAATAAAAGTGGAGGAACTGATCTGCACCCACTCCTTCCCCGTCTGCCTTTGTCTTTGTTCAAATGTCTACTTCATTCAACACAGAGAAAAATAGGTCGCTAGCTCGTAGGCAAAACCGGTGGAAGGCACCACTGGGATAGCTAGAACACACACATGCTGTTTCCTACGCATACATTCTCACACAAACAAAAATAGAAAAAGGAGGTGAGAGACGGAGCGATGAGAGACACAAAGAGCACCTGGGCGTTTTTTTCTGTCAAGCTGAGCAGAGCAGGTGTCCATTCGAGTCTTTCTTCTGTAATTACACACTGCAATATGCTATTATCACATGCATTGCGTGCACGTAAATGATATACTAAGGTCAAAACTGTTTTCAGATATATAAAGCTGCTACACTATATAACAAATCCATCACTTTATATTATTCTGATAAAATTATAGTTTCTTTCAGCTCCACAAAGAGTCTTCAAAATCAGTCAAAAGTGTCATTTCAAGGAAATCTTCCTCTTTTTATTAAAACTTCTATTAAATTATCTTAAAGCTAAACTCCATCATTACATTTTTTTTTTACTTTTTAAAAGGTTTAAAATGAACAAAGCAGCAAGCAGCCACAGGAAGAGAGTCACCTGCGGACACAACGCAACATATATGTCTAAGTAAGAAGTTGTTAGGTTCTGTGTTTCATTCAGTTGTCCTTTGAGGATTAACTTACAGGCAAAACAAAAACAAGTGATCTATAACTTAAGAACACTAGCACTACTAGTTTTGAGCGGAGGGGAGATTCTGCCCTCACATTGTGGGGAACCTCTATAGTGAGCTGTGTATTAACAGGGTTCCTGCAGGTTTCACCAACTCAAATTTAAGACTTTTTAAGACCACTTTGAATAGAAATTAAGACCTATTTCACGGCAAGAAAGTATGAAGGAAAATTGCTATGAAAGAAGAAATACGTCCCATAATACTTACAAAATAAATGTACTCATGTTGAACATAAGAACGATGACTGAACATAACAGCATAACAGTACACAGAACTGTGTTAGCGTGTTAGAAAAAAAGTGTGTAGGTGTGTGTGTCTCTATGTCGGTGTGTGTGTCTGCCGCAAGCTGAAGCTTGGTTGCTAGGTTACCAGCTGGGTGTTCTCCGATAAGGGGCCGGGGGAAACAAAGTTAGTGATTACTGGTTCCATGTTGATTTATTTCAATACAAATTGTTGGGGGGGAACTGAAAGGCTATTACCGTACTGGTTACTTTGCAGCCCGGACATTTCCCCCAAAACACATTTAGACGCGATCGCAACACAGAAGTAGGCTACCTTTCAAATCCGATCATTTTTAAGACCTTCTAAATCATATTTAAGACCTTTCTTATTTTTTTGATCATATTTAAGACTTTTTAAGGCCTTAAATTCTGATTATCAAATTTAAGACTTTTTAAGACCCCGCGGGAACCCTGATTAAGATCTGCAAAAGGCAAGAGTGTGTTATTTCTTTACACTTGAACTCAAATTTGTACTAGAAAAAAATTACGTACAAAGCTGATTTCTCTGGCTTCAGAAAGCCGTCATAAAAGGAAGAAACTACAGATTTATTTTAAGGCCTATAAATGGTAACCAACCAGATTTTCTATAGCTGACACCCATGTTTCCACTTCATTTGGTGCATTTTCTAAACATTCTGTCATTGACATTGAAATGTGAAAAAAACCTCTCAACTAATGCTTGAAAGCAGACGGGATAAAACATAGCTGCACTTATTTTGTTCTTTCTTTTAAATAAAATCATTTATTAAATTCACTTATAATTGATGTAATGGAGCTTTCAAATAGAATCATAGAAAGTCTAATTATGCCAGTTGACACATAAATTGAGCATTTGACTGCAGGTTTGTATTGTCGTTAAGGTAATAGGCTGCCCGTAAATAGGAGGTTTAACACGTCTCCTCAACATCTGCCATGATAATGGCTTCACTTATGAAAATGGAAAAAAACGAAATAATTATTCCCTCTTTATCTCCAAAACAATTGACTATAGAAGCACTTTAGGAAATATATTGTCACAGTATTTGTAATTGTTGTCAATCTACATGAGCGTAAAAGAAAGAAATAACACAAAACAAATACAAAAAATCTTAGTTTCCTGTCAGGTAGGAACACCTGTACTTACAATGATTTATATGGCGACGTTGAGTGATGTGACGTCTACCATAGGTGCAGATACTGAGAAATGTATTGCATTGGGATATATTGATACATTTAGGGTTATAATAAAAAAGTTCCCATTTGCAAGTTTTCTCTTCATCTAACATCACCACAATATGTGTGGGCTGCCTCTCTTCTTCTGTCTCTTTGAATGCTAATCACCCACATCCACTATCTCTGCCAAGCACAGTCTTGTATTTAAAGTCTCTAGTGCATTTACAAAAGAAGACTATTTTTTTTTAGCCATAGTCACGCAAAAAAATTATCTTTGTTGATCTAATAGGCCCTATTAACATAATCTCTACCACGTTTTTCAAACACACACTGAGACGGACACAAATCACACCAAAGCGTCCACCTCTAACCCTACCTACATTTATTCCAGGACAACTGATCCATCCATCTTTCAGTATGTCACCCAATTAAAGCTTTTGAATGAACCAATTAAGCGGTGCACTTCTGCTTGGGCAGAGATGCATCTCTTAATGGCTGAAATTCGCTCACAAGAATACCACGTCCCTATCGCCTCTCGCCCTCATTATCATGGAGCTATTAGCCATCACTCATAACCACTAGCGCTCGCACTAACACCCAGCGAACAGGCGTTCATGCATGTGTTCTGGTGAATCATAATGCACTAACACTTGAGTAACTGGAACACAGCACGAAACATCCTCCGCATTCTGCAGACAGTCCCTCTGTGAAACTGTATATTGGTAGATACAATTAGATGAGCATAAGTTCAAGTGCATAAAAGACCAAACTTGAGCCTGGAAAAAAAAACTAAGTGAAGAAGATGAAAGGCAGCTCTAAATCTGGCAATTTTACAGTGAGTCATGTGTGTTTTTATGCCCATTCTACATTAAAAGACATTTAGTTTGAGTCTAATCCCAATAAGAACCCTCTTGAGTCATGTTTCTAATTATTGCAAATATTAGATTCTCTAATCTTGTTCTGGGTGCAATGAATCATCACACATTTTAATCAATATTATTTACAATGTTGCTTAAATGTAGAATATTTACCATAATTCTATGATTTTGTTTTGCCTGCCATGATAACAGTCAAATAGAATACTTTTTTGAAGTTCTTACAGTGTTTAACCATGACATAATGGGAAAGAAAGAACATTAATGGGTTATGGGAATATTGCTGCACATGAGATTGGAAGTAATTTGGCGTTCAATCAGCTTGATATGCAGAAATAGAAAATGTATTATGTTGCAAGCAGGAATTCATCTCTCCTTTTTAAGAGTGCGGTACACTTCATGTTCTCACCCTCCCATTTCCTCAAAATTCACACTTCCATCTCTTATGTCCACCTCTACTGATCACGTTGAAAATCCTCACTTTCTTCTTTTTTGGAATAAAAAAAACATCATATCCTCATGATCTATTAAGCAGCTTTTGATAATTTTACTTGTGCTACATGAAGGTGTCTTTACATCTACTGACAGACAAGATGTCAGGGTTTTATCTTTACACTTCATAGAACAGCATGTTTGTGGTATTGGTAATCAAGGGATTTGTAATGTTGTAGAACAAAAGTGTCTAAGTGGCGAAATGTAAAAACATTTTCTGTCTAAGGTGGTACTTGTAATAGGTTTCTCCGAATTATACAATTGAGTCCTGCTTGTGATAACACTGTTATGCAGGTGACATGAGGAATCCATACTGCCTGCTAAAATAAACACTTCATTTACTGTCCAATTAAAATGAAGCTGAAATGTACGCATCCAGTATACATTGTTATCTTAATCTCCATTTGGTTACATTTCTTGAATATTTAAATAATTCATATTGCTACTGCATACGATATTCTCCGCATCTCCATTTGGATACATTTCCTGCATATTCAAAGACTGTTGCAACTGTTTACATTTGTTTACTCTGCCTTGACCACAGAAGCACTATATTCTCCATCATTTGCAGAGTATGCATGATGGTCCTATAAATATTCTATTACACAGGGTTGAATCATAGACTTAAGATTCAGAATGCGCTGTAAACACGTTTCTTTCTGCATATGAAAAGGAAATCATACATTTATCTTGTTTTTTGTGCAAGACAGAGTGTGTCACGTTACAGTCGAAACACTCACAAGGTAATAACAATTGTGATGCAGTATGAATCATGGTGGTCGAGTACGCATGATGCAGCATGATAAAAGCAGCAGTGACAATGTTCAATTGCCAACACTACACGATAACACTGCTTCATTTGTGACAATAACTGTTGGCTTGTGCTCTTGGCATTCATTTGGATCATCCAGGAATCCTAGACGTAGATAATTTGCTGTAACTTTCACGTTTGTAGATCTAATCCACCTTAGTGACAAGCCGTGGAGATAATAAAAATAATACAATCTGATGTCCTCCATCTCATGCGGTCTGTCTCTTTATGGTTTGGAAATGGCCCTCTCTCTTCCTCCCTGAGAAATCAGTCTGCGTTGCTAAAATTAGCAGCCCCCCCCCCAGGCTTCTTGTATCTGACCCCCTGGATGTAGCTGCAGGGGGTCGCAGATACTCTCGCCTCTGACATTGACTAGAATAAAGGCATGAAGGGAGACAAGGGTATCTGAGCAGATTGCTTCTCCACTCCTCTTACATTGATTCCTCACTTCAAAAAAGGTGTCTCGGTCGACGCTGATATAAAGCTTACTTAGATTCCCTTTTTAAATAGTTGAATGAATCCTGCAAATTGAAAAAAATTACCTCCCCAGAGATGCAGCTTGAAAGACTCTTTCATAAAATATATTTTGTCCTTTTTGTGTCTCGTCACAAACTAAACAGTCACAGTTTAGTTCTTAATTCAGTTTCCTGGCAGATGGCAGGTTGGATCAGACACTACACGCCGTACAGGAGGAAATGCTCATCAATCCATCAAGCTCATTTCAATGTTAATGGGCAAAGTGTCGCTTAATTTGTCCCTGATGAGGACGTACTTAAAAACCCTGACATTGGGCTCTCATTACATCAACTGAGAGACATCAGTTTAGGTCACACAATAATGCATCTTGAAAGTATCAAACGTTTTTTTTTATAAAACCTTCAATGTCATTCTGATTCGTAGGTCTAAATGGAGAGATTAGTAAAAAGCAAAGTGTTTGATTAACAAGTTTCCTGAGCTTTAACTTCTTATGTGAGGCCTAAATGCGTCCTACAGGTCCTGGCAAACTTTACTCACATTAATGTCAATACTATTTTTACTTCCAAACACATGGCTAATGTCCAATGTGCGCACATAGACAAAGTAATCACAGAACACAGGTGCAGTATTACAATGTTATGAAATGTAATTTTAAGGTGTCAACGAGGAGAGGCATTTGACAAAGATGCCTTGGTTTGACCTCAGACCTCAACAAGAAATGCATGAAAAGGAGATGGGGGGACATATTGCATAATGTCATTTCCAATTCATGACACATGCGTATACTGCTTTAAATGAATAAAACGCATTGACTATTCATACATTGATAAAAGTGCGTGACCTTGAAACAATCACTATTCCAGTAGCCCACTCTACATTCAATTCTCCTTTTCTCTATGACTTTGACATTTCACATGATTACCGCGGCATTCATATATTTGTATGTAAACGGCAATAATATGTATTTAATGTTCAGCAAATATACTGTAACATGACTGCATATTCATATAATTTGCCCTTAAGGAATACATTGATTTCTCTCTCTCTCTCGTTTACTTTGGTGCAGTTCACTTCATGAATAGAAACGCTGATTGTTTTCTTTCTGACGCATTTCTGAACAATTCAATCATAATGCCAAAACAAGGTAATTAAAATGTCTTCCTTCCCTCCAAGACACAAATGTACGCATTTCACCAGACGAGCTAGAGCGCACATCTCACAAACGCAGCACACATGGAGCCAGTCCCGATTTGTGTTCAAGGACATTTCACAAGAGATGGATATATTTTGGATTAAACCTGTGACACTACAATCAGGGGATAATCTCCCTGCCATACATAGCCACTGCCCCTGTGTGATTAATCAAAAACATATGACATATACAGGTGATTCAATTGTCTCATGCAAGCAAAGTGGGGAAGTTACCAAGACCCCTAAGGGCAGAGAAGTTGTTGCTTTGCAGATTCAAAAGCAACCAGAAGTTCAGCTAAATAGGGCAGAGCAACAGCTGGCTTTTCACAGCAGAGATTTGAATGAATATTTGATGATGTTATAGTATCTGGGATAACACACACGTACTGTACTTTGGCAGTATGGCATGGTTTTGCCATCACAATAGCTATTGTGTGAGGCAAACAAAGATGTGTACACATTAGCACAAATCTTGGTAGAGCTGGTAAACGCCTCGAATGACGTCTGCTCCGAGAGCATATGCCAGTACATCTGGGCTCTAACATCTGAAACAACATTCAGTTGAAATTGGGCAACAAACGTTAAATGGTTTTACCTGAATTAACATAAAGTGATGCAGTTATTTGCCATAATGCATGCATGTTGGCTGGAAAGGAAGCTCTGACACAAAGAAAAGTAGCATATTGTCTTTGATGGACGCTAAGGACCCGACATCTAATGGTTGACCTCTCCACTAAATCCTAATTCCACAATTTGTACCCCAATTTATAGCATCAGTGATTCACAGAACCTCTACAGAGAGATTGAGAGCTATTTTGGTTTCTTTACAACAAAGCCTGTTTTCTAATGGATGTGCTGCTGCATTAATGCCAATTATCTCGCTCTATGTATCTCGATGGGTGTACATTCAACACAGTAATCGATTTGTTTGTACAACTTTCAATGCAAGCCATTTATCCTAATTGCTGAAGTATTATTTCATCTCGATCATTAATTTATTTGGAAAATTGAAATGTGTTTGGTTTACAGCCATCTGAATGAGCGAGGAGTAATCTGGCAGCAGATTGATTCTGACAGACCACTTTTCTTTTGTGTTGCATTACAACCGTTGCTTGGGTAACATTTGTTATTATCATCTCATTATTATACAGTGAGTCTGACTTGGTTTAATAACAAATGTGTAAAATAACATAAAAAATACATTAGTAAGTTGTCAAACGTTACAATAACCAGTTTCTTGAAGTTAAGTATAACATGTTGGCATGACAAATATTCATATTGTATTGAAATGTTGACCCTGATTTGTGTGTCGGTCAAAACAAGACAGATCACTCTCAAAATTGCCTTTAGTTCTTCCTATTTTCCATTTTCATATATGTATTATGTTCCTCTACTGTGACATGTCTCCATGCTTTAATGTTCAAAAAGCTCTTTATTTGTCTCATACTGCCTGTGCTGCAGCACCTCTTTCACCCTCTGTCTGAAACCAGAGCCCAGTCTGCTCTGATTGGCTAGCTGGCCGGTTCTGTTGTGATTTGTGAACCGCTTAGAGATGTCCCACCCCTTAGCCTATCACGTACAATGTGTTGTAGCGCAGGCCAATAGAAGGACGGGTGTTACATTGCGATGTCATTATGTAACGGAAGTAAATAAAGAAGTCCAATTTAAGGCAGGGGGAGAGTTGTGATGTTGTGCCTTTAACATGCACAAATAACATATTACAGTACCCCCAAAAGCATAATAGGGCCCTTTTAAGAAATTGCCCTACCACAATGCAACACAACTCAATAATAAGATAAGATAAGATAAGATAAGATGGTACTTTATATTGATCCTAATTTGGGAAATTGTTTGTGTTGCAGCAGCATAAAAGACAAGGCATGTTACAATAAAACAAAACTACAAATAAACAAGAATAGAAAGAAAAGAAAATAGAAAATATACATGTTGAAATAGAAAATATACATGTAGATATTATATATACAAATATATATATTAAAAAATATATGACATATTGAATATGGAATATTAAATATATAATATTGAACAGATTATATATGTGTAAAATGTACAACGTGGTTTTATTTCAAGAGAAACTATGGAGCAGAGAGTTCTCTTCCAGCCAGAGGTGATTTATTGTACAGTGTTATTGCAGTGGGCAGGAATGTTTTCCTGTATCGGTCCTATAATACTTTAGTAATCTAAGAGTAAAGCAACGTTTCAGGCAGTATCAACAGATTCAGATCTTTAAAGTAGTTGATTAACTGCATGTTTGTATTTACATTACTACAGATGATATATGCTGACTACTCTCTGTATCAGCAGAATCATTTTGATGAAGGAACGGACATCTCTTTAGTTCTCCAGTGCCTGTAGACAATATGTATGCCCTCTTGTAATGATGGATGCAATTGATTGAGAACTGCCTCCATTGCCATTAAATGGTTTGTAATCAGAGACTTCGGGCTGCGAGTTTATCATCCGCAACCGTGAGGGAGCACTCACCTGTTGTATTTCTCTCTCATTACTCATGCAAATATACATAATGATTACAAATTAATAGTGACACCATGCCTCCCAGTTAATTGGATGTAGAAGTGGGAACCATTATGACCACTTTTTTCTTGCTGCTTTTTTTAAAGAGGGTTCACGGTGAAGAAATGGCATGCACAGTTGGTAGGTAGTTATGTCAATAACCATGATTTATTGACTATTGGAAAACCAAGCAGAAGACTGGTTGTTGTTTTTCGTTTCACACACCAGGATGCCAACAAGAGTTGTTATGGATGCTCACTGCTTGTTTTTCTTTGAGGTTAGGTCACAAGCCCTGATTGTTCCAGACCTCCTGTGTGGCACCACATGGGGTCTCACTTGTGCTAGAAGGAAAACCAAACAAAAAATATATCTTTGCTGAAACTGTCCTCCCTCAAAAAGTATACTTCAAACTGCTTTTAGCTCAATTACAGTTATAAAGGTCCATAATTATCTGAAATGGCAAATAAACACAGGTATTTTCCTTTCTAACAAAGGCAACATATCTAAGACTCTATTATGACTAAGATCTATTATCCATTGGTGCTGATGAAAGTGTGTTTTATCCATGTATAAAGAAAAGGTAACATGTTAATGTTATATGTTGATTTGAAGCATCTCAAAGTTAAGGCTGAAAACAAATAATGTTAGAAGTAAGAATTTTAACATCAACCACTGAAATCAGGCCTTTTGCTTCGTGCCTCATCGAGCTTCAAAGCATTACAAAGTGATTAATTCAGATATTTCTGCTGTATTGCTTTTGAGCCCACTTCAACAGGAAGTGACCTACATGCATACTCAAATCATATTTGTAGGTGCGGAGTGGTACAATTGATCAGTGAAATGAACCTTTCCCCTTTCATCTTGCATAATTGACAGAGCCATGTATGCCATTGAACAATTCCGGTAGGTGAACATTTTGAAAATAAAGAAAACCTATTTGGTATATTTGTTTTATGCAACTATGGATTTGAAAAAGGTAGAAAGACAACTCTTATATATATCTTCAATTTAAACGCTTTTGATCTCCTCCCTTTGAAATCCATACAGTTAACATGAGTAGACAAAGTCCTTTAATCTTTACTGCATCCTGCTTTCAATGGCTTTATTCAAATCACAATGAGGTTTTGTGCTTTGGCTTCCTCCAAATGTGGATTTTAAATCTCAGTTATATGGACACACAGCATCTAGAAAGAAAAAAATAAATCAAAGGGATCCATCACTGACCCCAATTTTCGAGGGCTACTTCATAATTCAGTTTGATCTGAATACATTTTTTTCGCCTTTCACGGCAAGCCCCACTGATTTGCACAGAATCACAGTCAGTATTAATGAGAAGTGGAAGACTGAAAGCCATTCAGACTTTCCACACAATATAAATTGTTTTTGCAGGCTAATTATGCTAGCTTATGTGCCTTTACAGTAAATGTACGATGAATACAGAAAAAAAGCAGTTTGCCTCAAATTAGAAATAAGTTTGTTCAAATACTTCATGAATCTTTTATAAGCAAATAAGCCATGCAGAGTTTAGTAACAGGGGTTGTACAGTATTTTCCTAAGCTCCCTATGTATGGACGGACTGTTTCACCTTTTGTTATTTACTGTATGAATTAACTCATGAATCATTCACAAAGCATCTATGAAGGCGCAGGACCAACACATAAATAAATAATCCCGCTATGCCTTTGGGTAAGGGGGTCTTGCTCTTTGTGAAATTTGCTTTTTTTTTGTCCTCTTTTTCACAAAATAGGAAAACAACTGAACTCCTTATGACAGACAGATACACAAATTAGTGCATGCTGTTTTTCTAGCTCTGTCTCGACGCACCTTGCCAAGAGTGAGTTGGATGCTAAAGGTGTGCAGAAATGATCATTACTAACTAGAAGGTTCTGCCTCAAATACAATGGCAACTGAAGGCAAATGTGACAGCGAGATGTGTTCCAGTAGCTGGCAAACTCAAAAGCACAGCCCTTCAAGGACTTGGAGTACACGCACACACACACACACACACACACACACACACACACACACCGCACACACACACACACACACACACACACACACACACACACACACACACACACACACACACACACACACACACACACACACACACACACACACACACACACACACACACACACACACGCATTTGTCCAATAGAGTGGAGCTGATAGATGTTCCATGTTCAGGGAGCATAACTCTTTTCAATGAAGCCCATTTCCATTTGCTGGCAACTCAATGCCATCCAACAGTCGCTATTCTGGAGAGTTATCCAAGCTAAAATGACAATCTGACAAAATGGGGGAAGAACTTTCTCGGAAATTTAGAAAATATAGGACTGATGAAGGTTACTTGTATCCAATGTTAAGAGAGTACATCATCAGACTGTGAGCCATGAAGGTGAATGTAGTTCACTGACTGTCAACGATTTTGGAAACACAAAAGCTTTCAGGGCGAACATGATCAATGAAACCAGCCCAGTATCTCTCTGTTAAATTGCTCAATTAAAAAAATAATCTTACAGCAAATCTAGAAACGTATTCTGGTGACATTAGGGTGCTTACACACATGCAAGAACCAGGAAGCGGCGGGATATCAGTTATTTTTCATGGATCCAAGCAAACAAGGAGAAACTAGGATCAGAGGTACGAATATGCAAAATGGCGCCATGCTGTGCAAAAAAAAGCAAAAGAAAGTCTAATGTTATACAGATAACCTACAAAAATAGCACTTGTGTTGATTCCCACAGAGAACACTAAAGAACAGAACACTGCTAATTACCCAGTCAAAGCTGGATATTTAACACTTTAATAATATAAATCTTTTGTAAGATAGCTGTTGGGATTTGTAAATCATGCAAAAACTGTAAAAATAGGAAAACTATGTCGCAGTTAATATTAACAAAGCATGCCCCAAACTGTACATGTGTTATTTTTTAAGCATGCTTTTGAAAATATAGTCATCACATTGTAATTTACTTCAATTAAAGTAATGCTAATGTTTTAGAATATATTGATGCATCCTTTGTAAAGAAGCATGTTTTAACCTCACAGCAGAGAGAATCCTCTTAATATGAATATTGTATAATAATACAGGTAAAGTTAACCTTTGTATGACCCCGTTTGATTTACTGTGTATAGTAACCAGTTAATAGAGACCTTGAACTAATGACTGCATCATATATTCCAAAGCCATATGGAAGACAGAATTTTCAATCCATCAGATTTTAATGGGATTTTGCCAAACCCATGTAGCTTGTCTTCCATGTATGAATTGTGTGATGAGCTGTTTTGACACGTACCACCATGTTGCATGACAGAAGTGTCAAGGCAGCACCTCAACGGGAACATGTTGACATCAGGGACTGTGATTTAGTATTTTGCATATCAGTATGAGCAAATAATTGAATACTTAAATCAAATCAGTAAAGTTAATTGAAAATAAATTGGATTTTTGTGTTTAAATATCCCATTCAGCAAATATCTGTCTGTTGACGACCTAAAAAAGCATCTTAATTCAATTAATAATTTAACATAATTTATATTTTTCGAGTTCAAATTCTGATTCATTCCACTTGAAGAGAGGTGAAGTGAACTTGGACGTCCTCCCACAGGTAGATCACCGCTAACTCCCTTTCGCCTCCTAAATCAGTTCTTGCTGAAGGGCAGCAAGGTTGAGCAGGTTCAACAGAGCAAATATATAATGAATTCAATAAGGGTAATTAAGAAAGCACATCAGACGAGCAGCATACGACCTCACGGCCCCAAACTTAAAAACCCCTCGCAAGCTTTTTTTCTTTCTCAACTACGTCTTTATGAGTTCTGTTATGACTTTAATTGTAGGTCATTGTTAGAGGTTATAAAACCTACAATCCTTAATCAGCCTAATCACTCACCATTGGGGAGACAAACACTGATTTATCACTATTAGTCTTACTTGTTAAATGAACATTGCAATTTGACACTGGGAGGTGAACGCTTGTCATTGCAGTGCAACCATGTCAAGAGAAGACTTAATAGTCTCCCCATGGGTCTCCTTGTATTGATTTAGTTGATGAAGCACGGTATAAGCAGCATATTAGAGAGCAACGGAAAATAAAGATAATCCCTAAATAACAAAGCCAGAGCATTATGACTAATGCAAATGACTAAATCCATTTCATCAATAGTGTGGCAGCTTTTCTTTGCTAATTGATCCCCGAGCATCAGAAACCTTCAATGCTCTAGTATTTTCTTTTTTTAATGAAGTAATACAATATACTGTGTACAACTGCAATAGTCGAACAAATGGTTGGGCGGATCATTTTCAAATATTTTACTCGCCTAAAGAAGTTATAAATGAGTGGCACTGTATGAATTGTTGCATGAGTGATTGGATAACATTCATTCAAACTTTATTTTATACACCTCAAATACATCAACTTTATGAGTCATGTTATAAAAATACTGTTTAAGACACTAGAGAGTGGGTATATAAGATTAGACCATTTTAAAATGTTTAATCCTCAAAATATAACGCACCACAAAATGCAGAAAGGTACTGAGAAGCACAATTTTGCCTGACATCAGAGAAATGCTTTTCATGTGTTGGGTATATATCACTTTATTAGCACACTTGATGTGTATATGCCTCAATGCTTAAAGTCAAACCCTTAATTGTGACTGCACTAATTGATAGTTCAAGCCAGCTAACTGTTGTCTTACAGCTGATGGAGTGTGGTTACAGTACAGTTACAGGCCTTTCTTGCACATAGTAATTAACTAAATGACAATTAGATCTGGTTAACTGCACTGGTTGCCATTAATCTCCAGAAGGCATCAGATTAAATCAGTCTGTTTACAACTGCTGTACACGTTGCCCCTGATGCTCCAAGGAGCTCTGACTCATTATATGATCACACTGCAGTTTGATGTTAAGTGCACGTGTCTGTATGTGAAAGATTAAGTCTAAAGGCCCAGACACACCAATCTGACAACAAGGAACACGTCCCGACGGACCCGACTGTTGTGTCGCCTCACGTCTCCTGCGTCTTGGCCAACAGTCGCACTGGAACACACCGCAAAGACTTCAGCTGACGGCCAAGTAGCACGTACGAACTGCGCATGCGTGAGTGGCAATAACTCTCCTTACCAGCAGGCGGCGGTATGTGTATTCGTCATTCAAAAGAGGCAACAACCGGAAGACAGACTGTGTGATACACCGAGAGAAGAAGAACAGACTGCGTGATATAAACAAACAACACATAGCGTGTGCGTTCCATTTTCACTCTACAGCGAGAATCTCATGGGGCTTTCCCGAACCTGTGGCGAGAGCTGGAGTTAAATGAAATCTCAGATTTGCCTTCTTAATAGTTTGTTTGGGTCCCTCACTTCCGCTTCGCTTCTCATGCACTGATTCGCTAAGCTAAACAGCCAATCAGAGTGATTTCTTTAGCCGACGGCCTTTTACCGACAGCCTACCGATTCAACATGTTGAATCGACACACCAATCTGAGTAGGGCGACAGGACGCTCATCGACGGCCAGACATCTATCGACATCTATCGACGCCGAAAATCGGCCCGGTGTGTCCGGGCTTTAAGAGGGGCAGAGACTGAGAAAAAAAGGGATAAGGAAATAGAAGTAGAAGAAAAATAGGGCCATGTTCTGTATGCCGTTGCCCTGAAAACATGACGCAAATAGATATTTCCCTGATGGGCAGCAATGATATACAATGGCTTGAACCTATAGCTATATACCATAAATAGATATATAACATACATAGGCAGCTGCATGGGTTAGGTAGGTCTGTGCAGAGGTCGCTTTCATCCATTTCCCTAAGAGACTTATATGCAGAGTACATATTTCACGTCTAACAGACACATCACTCATGACAGCAGACCCCATGGCTCTCTTCAGTGCCTGTGTTTTATGGTACATGTCACAAAGTAAAAAAGTCTTTCAGTAGTGTCAGTCGTCGCTTCAGTACTTTCAACTTGTGCTAAGAATCTGAGATTGGCAGCTCCAAATAGCACTTAAAGGCAAGGATTTTAGAAATGTCAAAGTCAGTGCCCGGAGACAATGCGGGGAATGTCAGTAAACATTTTCAGAACACTTAAACAACCTCGTCCATGTGACTTTACATGTTTATGTGTAGATCTGTGCAAACTATGGCAACACTATTTTTTTTTAAATAATCTATAATTTCTACATTAGAAAGTAAAGAATGAGACATGTGTGATACTTGTGTCAGAGCTTGTTATATGTTTTGCCACTGTCTATAACCAACACTAGAAATCCATACAACCCAATACAGACATTAAATTAGAAAAATAAATCCCAGTTATTAGTAGTGGACAGATCTATACAAAGAAACCTATAGTTTAGACTGAGATACCTTTTTTTTTACACAGCTCTCAATAGAAAGGCAACGTGAGAGACAAAGGACATGTGTTTGTCTGTATTACTGTGAACATGCATAATAATGTACACGATGTACTCAAATTACATAGGAAAACAAGCTTCTACATGCTATATGTGCATGAAACTATGTGAGAATGGCCTCTAGTGACTGATGTTGTTCACTGTGCAACAGCAAGCAATTTATCTCAACAAGTAGTAGATTGTCATGAATGTGCATGCCATGTGCGAGAGAGTTAATAGGGGTCTCTCTCCTTACACCTACTGTCGATAGCATGCATCTCAGGGGGAAGTCATGCAAACATGAATAAAGATTGTAACCGTGAAGGTGAGCTTTTATGAAGCGACGCCGCTTGGGGTCCCTGACAGTGGAAGAGACAGTCAAGACTAAGAAAGGACCAATGACAAATGAAAAAAAAAGAACTAAAACAAGTGCGAAAGTGCTTTTGTCGAGATGAACATAATATTCATATTCCATTGCTAAGAGGATTGGAGGAGTTGTGTGAAAAGCCACAGCTAAGGTGTAAAGGCATTGTTAAATTTTCATGATATTTTAGTTTACCTCATTTAATTATTAAAAAATCACCCAAATAAAGACTTGTCAAAAGGGGTGCTATTCAATGCTTTGAGTCTTTAGGAAGTCACAAAAGAGAAATAGTGAAGTTGGAAAAACTCACTTAAACATAGTGTAATATATTCTGAATCATTCATATCTCAATACTATTTCACTTCTTTGATGCATTACCTTCTAAATGCCTGGAAAACCAATGTTTATTATAATGAAATACCTCTCTAAAGGCTGATTAAGAAAACAGCATGAAGCGGACTGATGAAAAGGAAACAGGATGTTTGCCACCGACTGGCGCTGGGTAAGAACCAAGCATTTATAGACCAAATGGATGAGTAAGATTTCAAAAACGTTTCACAGTTTTACAGTATGTCATTAAGTCAATGAAACAGAGCAGGATGTCAGGATCCTTATATTTCATCATAACAGCATCAGCGTATTCCTCTCATTGAATGTGGCACTGCCTTTACTTGCATAGGTCTGACAAAGACATCACAGGCAGCATGCACACAGATCTCTCCCACTCCAATACATTTCCTCACTTGTGTATTGACGCCGCATGGCAACAGTGATCAAATCCTCTTTCGGTGTGGAGGGGAATGTGTGGGCGATCCTGCTCTAGCGAGGGATAGCAAGATTAAAGTGCGCAAACATGCTTTTGTTGCTGGAAGCACGTCCCTTGCATGAGGAGAAACACAACTACTTTTAAGGGTGAATCATTGCAATCAGAATGCATTGTGACGGCGCTCTTTGTGGGAAAACAGACCATTGGCTTCAGCTTCAACATTATAACGAGCGGTTGTGTAACCTGAGCGCAGTCATTTGAGCTTATTTGCAGATGCAGTGGCTTAAAGGCAAAGCACTTGCTGGGTTCTGACCCTAATATCCACTACCTCACACTTTGCAATTCAAAGTACCTCCTCAAGGTTTGATTCCCTTAAAGTGAGTGAGACATATAGGTATCTCAAGAACAACACAGGGTTTAGTGAACATATATTTACGTATTTGTAGCTAAATTAGATTCCTGCAAGTTGTGTTTAGCCTTAACTTTCAACACCATTAATGCAGATATCCGGGAGCTATTTCGATCACTGCTGCTCTACTGGGGCTTCACCTCAGAAGTCCATCCAAAGAAGCTTTAGAAAGCTCTCAGAGTTGGCATAGATCAGGCCTTCTGATGAGTGACTGAAGCAGCTTATGGACATTGATTACTGTAACACTGCATAACTCTGCTTAAATGGCAATAGAGATATTAGTCAAACAAATCTGAAACTTTATACAAATAAAATGAGGATCCCATACCTATAATTATCATCTAAAGGACAATCCATCAAATCAGAAATACTTTAATTATCCCTGGGATAATTGGGTGTTGTGACATTGTTCCATTTAAGGATCAAATTAAAAGATACATACATATAATATTCATAAAAACATAAGTAAGAGTGTGCATAAAAATGATACAAAACATATACATAAACATAACAAATGTGTCCAATAAATGATAATATTAAAAAAAATGATTTAAACATTAACAGTCTGAAAGTCAACCATCTAAATAAATTATGAAATAGGATAATTTGTTTGTATTTTCTATTTTATAGGCAAAATGGAAAAAAAAACAGAACTATTAAGTAACCCTTTTCGTATATATATACATACTTTATTATTCACTATGTATTCATGACTTTTCGTTGGAGTTATGATCAATTAGGATAACAACTTCATAGAGTAGTACCTGGACACAAGAATATGCATCTTTAAAACAGTGTCTACAGGGACTTTTAATGACTAGGCTCAGACAGGTGTATAAACAAGTCTATCCTACATTAATTATCTGCTTAATTGGAAGTGACAGCAGATGTGCAATTAGATGTCATTAGCACAGATGAAGTTCCTGGACAAAACAACAACCTTGTATGTTTGTTTACATTTAGAACGTATAAAAGTTAGCGCTGAGCTTCAGTCTGCAATGTTCAAAACAACAGATAAAGCCAGAAATCTAGGTGTAGTCATGGACTCTGACCTGAGTTTCAACAGTCACATTAAAACTAAGTCAGCCTACTATCACCTAAAGAACAAATCTAGGATTAAAAGACTAATGTCACAGCAGGATTTGGAAAAACGTGTCCATGCTTTTATCTTCAGTAGACTCGACTACTGTAATGGTGTCTTTGCAGGTCTCACTAAAACATCTATTAGAAAGCTGCAGCTGATTCAGAACGCTGCTGCTCGAGTCCTCACTGACACTAAGAAAGTGGATCACATCACTCCTGTTCTGAAGTCTTTACACTGGCTTCCTGTGTGTCAAATACTTGATTTCAAAATACAGCTACTGGCCCAAAATCCATTTCTGACCTACTGCTAAATGATGAACCATCCAGAACTCTCAGGTCTTCAGGGACTGGTCAACTTTCTGTCCCCAGAGTCAGAACTAAACATGGAGAAGCAGCGTTCAGTTATTATGCTCCAAATATCTGCAACTCTTACTACTTTTAAATCCAGGCTTAAAACTTTTCTTTTTACCGCTGCTTTTAATTGAACTATTCATATCTTACACTGCACTGGAACTTTTATTCATGTATTTTTTCTTTAATATCTTTGCTTTTCAATGACTGTTTCTAAATGCCATTTTCTTAATGTCTTTCATTTTTGTAAAGCACTTTGAATTGCCTTAATTCAAAATAACCTTTGTGTTGAAAGGTGCTATATAAATAAACTTGCCTTGCCTTATGAGCCGATTCTCTTTTGTCAATAGTGGAATGTTTTTTCATCCTAAAATGTGCTTGGGTAAAAGTCCAATGAAATACCAGCGATTATAACTGGTTTACTAAGATTTGAATTGAATACTGACTTGAGTAATTTAGAATATTTCGAATAGCATCATCCAGAGATATGACAGAGTAATGAAAGAGGAACAGGGATGATGACGAGTTGAACTGAGAGCTGAGACTCAGCAAGAAGCTGAACATGATGGATGAGAATTCTTAAAAGTCTGCTTTAGTGAGCATGAAGATGGAGCATGAAGATAATAGCTGTTTAGATTAGATAATTACTATGAAAAAAAGAGTATCATCAATCCAAGAAGATGAGTGTGCAGCGAAAAATATAATTTTCTTTATTCCGTATGGGACATTTTTGCTTTGGACGGGATTGAACAATATATATTAATAAAAACGTGTTTTCATTTATGTTAAGCATAAAAATAGAAAAAAGACAGGTAGTATTTTAAGTGACGTAAAAACTGTGGCTAACGAAACTTGATCATTGAAATCGTACTCATCAACTGAATGTATTTTGAATTAGCATATTTCTGAAGCGCTCACTTAACAAGCCACTCACAGAGTAATTAACAGATGCAGGAGCAGCCTGTGGTGTATTTTCAACAAGAACTTATGATGTAAATTTTAATTACTGACAATTTCCCTCCTATTAGTTGTGTTTCGGTTCGAACAGATTTTGATTGGAATATGTAGGTCTGCCGTGTCCTCCAGAGACGACTGTGGTCTTGGCCCAATTCACAAAGCCTTATTCTTCCCCTCATGTTACCGCACGATGACTTTGTAATCTTCAGCTAAAACATTTTCATTTCAGAGCATCCCATTCCATTCTACGTTTTGGTCTAAAGTGGCTTTCTACTTAAAAACTATGTGTCACTTTAGAAGAGGAAAAAACATATTTATAGGGAATATGTCAGCTTCAAAATGCAGCGACCACTAGAAAAAAAAAAATATATATTTGTATCTTCCCCAAAGAAACGGATCCCAAACTTCTCTAGTCATTACCACCGTTTTCTGCCTTTAAAACCTACATTTCTTTGTCACAAGGCACCATAACTGACAGTTAATTCATGTTGCAGAGCTTTTTCCATCTATTATCAGTTGTTTGTGTATCTTTAAAGTCAGCTGTTAGTTGGACAGGTAAGGAATATGCATGATTGAAGAATCTACACGTTTCTGTTCACTGACAAATATTTGAAATATATTAGTTTTTATGGCTTTTCATTCCAGTTCTGCTTGTTCAAAGGTTTTATTTTCTTGGCAGTTGAAATGAACCTCCGGCTGTGCTGAGAACAGCCGGTAAAAATCTACATTCACTACCTATCGGCAAAACCTTGAGCAGATGATAGCAGACATGCTGGATTAGAGACACAATAAAGCCCAATGAAACTTGAGTCAATAGCTTTGAGCTAGTAAGCAGTTGTGAGTTAGTGAGACACAGCAGACTCCTAGACCAGGAACAACCCTACAACAGTTCCTCCCGCTGCTTCACACTGGGTTTGTTTGTTTTGGTCTGAACCTGAGGTCATTGTCCCCCTCCAACCTCAGTGGTCTGCTTTCAAACTTGTTTAGTTCTGTTTCGGCTCATGGTATGCTTGCGTAATGCTTTAGTCATCATAATGGAGGTGTTTACCACTGCTTGAAGGAAACTATGATATCTGTAGGAATTAGAGTGTTGCAGAGACTTCTGTGGACTAAAAGTGATAAAAACCTGAGCATCCCTCTAGAAAAACCCTCGTGGCAATATCACCTGGCATCAGGATTTTTTTTCTCACACATATTCATGAAGCCGTGCATCTCACACACTTTCTTATACACAAGAATGTAGGGATACAACTAATGAATGATGATTAATTTCACTGTCAATTTGAAATACAAGTTGATAAATAGTATACATAAATGACTAAATGACTCCATTTTTTTAAGTTGATATCCTCATTCTTACACATGTTGTCTTACATATCTAGCATTTAGGGTCCTCTAAACTCACTATTGTTTGTGTCTTCGAGACCAAATCTCTCTTGATACAGTATCGTAGAGGTGGTAGGATGCACCTAAAAAAAAATAGCTGGTCAACTCAAATAACTATTCCCTGAAAATCTATAGCTTTGTTGAAGAATCAAAAGAAGATATAAGTCATTTTCAAACAGGACTGAAATCCAGAAAACCACATTAAAGAAATTACATTCAGGACGTTTTTTTGCATTCTGTAAGCAAAAGCAATGCTGAGTTTGTGCTGCAACTCATTATCTCCAGTGCAATTTGACGATTACCAACCAATGTGACATCTAATCAACACTAACATAGTAGGTGATGGCATGCATGCCCTTAACCAGCATAGACTTGCTTCTCAATCAAATGTTTGAAGAAATGTTAACATGCAATGAGAGCTTCACTGCACCGCCACTGTGTTTTGCCGCTCCGGAGCATGTTGAGGCAGGGTGCTTCATCAAAGTGCACCTCCGCAGTAGTTGTGGATCTAAGGGAGAGTCTGTGTACATCACTGGCTAATTCTCCTGTACCGTATCCGAGCCAGCAACTGTCCAGTCACAAGCTCGGCTCCGCATGCGTGTTTGTACTTGGCCCGTTACCTTCCATCGCCTTCTCCCCTCGACTGACCGGAGGGGGGTGAGAGGTGATGGCAGGGATCATTACATCACAAAACACCCGGTGGCCATTGTCCTCAACAACTGCCACACAACATTACCACAGCACTCTCTACAAACAAGTGGACAGGTCATGTGTGCCACAGCGCCGAGGCATGAACGGAGAGAGATAGAAAATAGGAGAGGTCATGATAAAGACGAAGGAGGAAGGAGGGAGAATGGGGAGGAAAAAGAACCGAAGGGCGCTGTTTGCCCCAAGGGTCCAAATCACAACTATTCTCATGCGGAAACACTTGACATCAGTATTTCCATGACCCAGATAATGTTTGCTTGGACGTAGAAAGATTGCATAAAGTCAGAGGTCGCTGAAGTATGGAGGATGTCCGACTGGTCATTGCCACCTCAGATCTTTCTATTACTACCAGAGAAGCCTGGCATTTCTGTGTTCATGTGATAGCAATGAGTCCCCACCCCCCACCCGCGTGGAGGTTTTTTATATACACATGACCTCTCTGTTGGTTCACAAGGAGGACAAGCCCTGTCATGTTTTATTGCTTGCATACAAATATTTTGCTTAGTATTCTTCAACCTTTTCGGCTCCACAGGGGGCCGGGACAGCAACAACAACTAAATACAAATCATTGTGGTACCATCTGTAATTTAACAACTGGATTCATTACATTGCAGGGACATATTCCTGGTGGGGATAGAAAACACATATTTTGGGCATAATTAGATCTACGAATACAATCATTTTATTGATTTAGAGTTGAAATATATTAGTTGGAAGTGTCTCAAAAAGCGGTTATTACTGAATTAGTTGGTCAAAAGAAAATTAACTCACTTCTTATAATAGTATATTGTTCATCCAAAAAAATGTCATAAGGGCAATTTTTTATGTCCGGATGTTCTGCTTAACACTGTTTTATCATTGTGAAATAAATATGAAATGTTTATTTGGCCTTGAGAACTGTACAACTTTATTTATTAAAAAATAATAGCTAATGGGATATGTCTAAAATGTTGTACCCAGTCCCCTATAAACTCGTTTAACTTAGACATGCCATAATTATGTTGAAATTAAATGTTGAAATCTATAACAAAAGCTAATTAAACAATTCAAACAATATTCATCAACAATAAAATATACTGGCTTATTAATGTTGCTTTTTAGTGAAAATATTGTGTTGATTTAAGCTTCCCTGCACATGTTTTGCTGTTATTGTCTGCAACAGAGCTATGAGTTAATATGAGCCTCTCAGGGGAGCTCCATATTAAAGAAGAAGCTGAATATGTTTGGGAATGCAAAGATACTCTCTGTGGTTTTGTCCCGACAAGAGCAGTAGCAAACATTCCTCACCAAACAACAAACAGCAGAGTACAAATATATCTTTGCTCTCTGTAAACATTTAGACAAATACACAGGCGGACGAACACAGAGTTGAACAAACTGGCTATGACAACAAACAAGTTGGCCAAATAATGTCAAATAGGGAGCAACATAAATAAAGGGCAGGGGATAAACAATGGTGAACCAGACAAGCCAGGAAATGGAGTTCAATGTTTTATTCTGCACAGCCACTAATGCAAATAATGTGTCTCATACAAATTCCAGACATATAAATGCAGGGAAATTGAGGAAATAAATAAATAAATGGAGGAATAAATTGAGAAAAGGGCGAGGCACAGAACAACTTCAAATGAAGGAAGAACTGAGAATAAATCCGAGCACAAATATCTGGAGTCAGGATGGATTAGTGTAAACATGATCTTTTTTCGCCGCAATAAAACGAACCAAATCTCATTGTTGTGTCCTGTAACAGAAGTGGTGCTTTGTTTCCTCATGATGGTGTGTCTCTGTGTAATACGATGAACATGAGCAGTGAATAATATGTTATTACATGTATTCTTATCTTATTATTGTTGTTTAATTGTTTGTTTGGCTGATATCTTGTGGATTTGGCATTCAAGATACTGCGCACAAGATGAGTAGAATTGTAGTTTTTTTCTCATTAAATTATGGTACTTACGATAAGTAACTTAAGATACAAAAGGTAGTTGATGAGTGTTATAATAGCCCATTGTCATAATAGCCCATTGCTGTGATTGGCATCCTGGAAGGGGGGGGGGGCTTTGAAGGGGCCAAAAGATACATTGAAGGTCCTGTGAGATCTAGACAGGAAACAAAGACTACAAATTGAGTTTGCTGCACTATAGCTGCCCCCTATTAGTCCCCTATAAGCTGTCCTTTTTTATCAAAGGTTATGAAGATTGCTTCCCAACATATCTGTTAATTTCAATACAAGTTTTAAAGTTATGTTTGATTCTTTGTGAAAACACTCAGTTTTACAGATCTGTCGAATAAATCTACTAATAGCTTGCAAAATCTTGGTCAACTTATAATTTATTTAGTCGACATGCCTACGCTGCACTTCGACATTTTTACTTTTTTCTTATGAGGTGCTGAATAGATATTATTGTACAATCTTCATTTTAATTCTAAAGTATCGGGAATAGCAGCTCAGTTGATGAAGAGACCAAACCTCAACACAATGGGTCACAATCGATGGCGCTTGCAAACATCGACCGTGCTTGTGAAAGACCCTGCTGAGGGATTATAGTTGGGATGGTTTAGACTGCAGAGCCTACATGTCTTTGTATAGGGGGAAACTGTGTTCTGTGTATCCAGTAGTATAACCATGAGCTCACCTAAGACTGCGTCAAAGTCAGAGATGACCTGAAAACATTTTTACATTGAACAACACTTCCCACTCCTCCTCCCTGCCCCCCTGGCAGTGTTTGACGTGGTATCACACCTTCTATCCGTCTCAGCAGCGCCACTGCACCGATGGGTGTCCACACGTTATCATCACTAAATTGAAGGAGAAGCGAAACATGCTGTCACTATTTCCAGGATCCTCACATGTTATATCACATGACTTTGGGCGGCAAACATTTGGACATATTGCAGAAGTAACCATTTTGTAGCTTTCAGATGCTATCCAATGGATAATCTAAAACCAGGAACAGTAAGATTTTATAATAATATATGCATAATATATAAGCAATGTACTCCATGATCCTAACATATGACCTTACATGACCTTGGCCAGTCAATATTTCAACATATTTTAAATATTTCTGAATGAATGCTACTCCATAAATGTTACACACCATTAATGCTCTTCAGAGAATAAGATAAAAACAATAACAGGAACATATTATATAAGGATATTATTGGCACATAGAAAGGATCCTGGTGTATTATCACATGACCTTGGCTAACAAATATTTAAATTCAAAGATAATTATTGTTATTCCATGTATGTAACCTACGGTAGCTTGCAGATGCTATCCATAGAAAAGAGCTAAACCAGGAACTAGTATTGACATTGAAGTGATGTATTATCCTGTTCCCACCCTCTTTTATTCCAGTAATTGTTGAAACTAGACCAGGCCTGTATTTATAGCAACAGCAAAAAGAAAATCAATAAATCAAATAGACCAATCTCTTCCATTTATAAGGTCTCTATCTAGGCCCATGGAACAGTTTGTCACCACCACCTTGTGTTGCAAATGCCTCTATAGTACCTATCAATAAACCATCCGTAGTCACATACTGTGCCGTGTTATTAACGCCCATCTTCATGGTAATCTCTCAAAGACATCATTGATGTGGGTCGTCCGTATTTCTTTACAGTCTGGCCTGTGGGATACATCCAACAGCGCATGAGAGAAAGCTCTCCCACCTCACTCTAAATCTCTTTCTTGTGCCCAAGATAAGAGTAGAATTGAGTTATTGAGCAGACAGTTTAAGATATAAGCTCTCGCTAAAGGGCCGCTCAAAGGAGTCACAATAAGAGGAGATTGAATGAGGGCCTGTCCCATTTTCAACATTTGTCTACTGCTATGATCTGATTAACCCCAGAAAAAAGGCCCCAAAAGGTTATACGAGCATTTTTCTATGCTACAACCAACAGTGACTGAAATAGCCTAAAAGTGAAGGTTATTTAAAGAGTTTATTTTCAATATACAATGAATCCAAAGCTTTATTTTGTATTTGTATTTGCCTGGCACCTGGTGCACTCCCGTTAATTGAAGCAGGGGGCATAAATAATCTAAACACCTGGAATACGGTGTTAACTACCTTAATGGTAATTACAAGCGCTGCTTCTGAGGCGGGTCTTGTTTGGTTAAATGCCAATTAACAGTGCTTATAAAGAAGGGTTGGAAATCAGCGCAATGATACGGGCTATTATGGAAACAACATCAGGATGATTCAAAGAGGTCGAACTATCTGCGCCTACACTGCAGCTGGAAAAGGGGAATAAAGCAGGGATAAATTATTGAATCAGAAGGTGAGAAATCTCAATAATCATGAAAAAAACATGTTTTAATTGTACATAATAATTCTTAAATGTTATTGTTTTGATCATGTTTTCTTTAGTGCTGCTATTTTGTATTATCTATATCAATTCCATTTTTTTTTCTTCGATATGACTCGCTTGGTTGATCAAATAGTGAAAAATGTCCATCACTTTCCCAGAACTCCAGATAATATTTTCAAGCTGCTAGTTTTGTCAAACCAACAGCCCAGAGATATATTTTCTGCACCGTCTTTCTGCACTGGATGTCCTGTTGACCTTGTACCATTCCAATGAACAGTGACAGTCTTGTCAGTGTCTATCTCAACCAAAGTCACAGAGACAAATATCTTTTTTGTTCATAATGGTTGACTGCATTCTGATTTGAAACAGTACAGTATATGACAGTAAAGTGTAGCAATCAGATACTGAGATAACTGCATTTTGTAAATCTATGGACCAGAACTATATTTTAAGAGTTCTTGCTAAATGCAAACTGGTGAATTTAGATATAATTATTGTAAATAAGCATAACAAAGTCGTAGTGTCACAGCGTTTCTTTGAATTATACATCTCTATAGAGTCCTGTATGAATAGGAAACTGCCTGGCAACTCTAGTCACTGATTTTAACCCAAACATTGACTTAATCCTCAATTTAGAAATCATTACAGAACATATCAAGTAATAGATTTACGTAATAGTGGGGCTGATATGTGAAAAAGATGTTCATTTCCGGCAGAAAGTGTGAAATTTCGCATACAGGGGTATTTTGGGGCGCTGATTTCAAAAATTGGCGGATCCAAAAGATCTAACCAATGGACCGGCCGCCATCTTGAATTCCAATATGGCCGCCAAGACGAAATGTTGAAAATCCCTATCTTGGGTTCTAAATGACCTGTGGCGCTGAAATTTGGTACACAAGGGTATGTTGACATGCTGAGTTCAATAAGGCAATCATTTAAAATGTCTGACAAACGGTATGGCCGCCATTTTAAATTCCAATATGGCCGCCAAGACAAACATCGATGTTTTCATTGCTTTAATAGCACAGTGTACGGTAATCAGTGGCGCCAGCAGGGGGGGGCCAGGGGGGGCCATGGCCACCCTGATATATTTGTTGGCCCCCCCACTGGCCCCCCCACCACACACACCGCCTCGCCAGTCACGTATGCGTAGTAGTTTATCTGATATTTAACAACAAATACACAGCCAGCGAGTCGCTTGATTTGAGCTTCCAACGCTCATACTGCAGCCCCTCCCTCTCCCACTGCTACCATGGTAACACTCTGATACTCGGAGCACCACTCTGATACTCAGCAAAACGTTTATTTCTACTGACTGGACTGGAGTTGACAAAAATCCACCAGACTTCTAGAAGGTAAGTCCTATACGTTCGTTGCCTGTTAAGCCCCACAACACTTTAGGCTTTAGTGTGATAGCTTTAGGTAGCAAAAAACGGAGATATGCTTACCTTTAGCTGTTATTCTGATCAAAAATGATGTTCAATGGCATTAAAATGAGAAAAAACGCTGGAAGACCTGGAAAACAGGCTCGGGGCTCAGTAAAGGCTGGCTTGACTTCAGGTATAATTCGTCTGTAAACACACTTTGGCGGCTATCCTAGTTAGCGTTAGTTTAGCTTGCTAAGCAAACGTTAGCTGATGTCGGTATGCTGGGCTGGTGTAATGCGTAGGCTACTATTAATCACTGCTGTGTGTAATGTCAATTTGCAGAAAATGAAGAGAAAGTCAACAGACATCTCTTCTTATTTTTTGTATCATTTATATAGTAAATGTTTTTAATTTGCTATAAAGGTCAATAATAGATGGTGTTTTTGTGTTCAATCACAGTTATTATTTACCATTTTATACCCCTTGTGTTTTTGGGTCCTGTTGAAATAAAATAGTCATGTTTTAAAACTTGATTTAATAAAGTCATGTCAATCATCTTTGATCCCAGTGTGACACAAACAGCTTTGTTCAGTCTAAAACAATTTATAACCTAGAGACATACAGTAATATAACTGAAGAACATGTTGTGTTGCTGTTGGGTATTGTATGTGTTGAGAATGCTGAACATTTTGTGCCTTACAATAAAGGAACTTATTTAAATTAAGCTGTATTTGTCTTTTTAAAAGGAAAGAACAACTAGCACATATAAAAAACAAAACAATAAATCACCTAACACATGTATACATAACACAAAACAAGGTTCTTTTAAATGTTGTTTGAAGTAAAATGTTAACTATCCGTATTATATTCACTTCAGATGAATAGTATCAGAAAATGTAAAATAAGAAACCAAAGTATATCAGTAGGTGATTCTCTTTGCCATTGTTTTCATCTAGTCTATTCTTTTACAACAATTAAATTATTGGTTTTGGTGTGCCACCCCAAGATTTTCAGTGGCCCCATTTGGCCACCCCTATGAACAATTTCTGGAGGTGCCACTGACGGTAATGTCATAATGTTAAATCATTTGAGCATTATTATTATAAAGGGAAAATGGTTGCATCTCAAATCTACTGATGGGTTTGTAACTTTGTCGAAGGCAGTAGAAATTTGGGAAATTCAGCGCCCCAAAATACCCCTGTATGCGAAATTTAACACTTTCTGCCGGAACTGAACATTCACATGACATTCACATGACACCAACTGGTACGAAATATACTTTGAAATGAGCTCTTTTGAACTATTGAACAGTTGAACTCAGCATAATAAAATGTACTTGTGTTTCAAATTCCAGTGCCTTATGTCATTTACTTGTGACTTGTTATATGATTCGTCAACTAGGGATCCATTGAATTGGTATTGCTTTTGCAAAGAACCCGGGATTTTCAACATCTGGTCTTGGCGGCCATATTGGAATTCAAAATGGCGGCCATACCATTTGTTAGACATTTCAAATTATTGCCTTATTGAACTCAGCATGTCAACATACCCTTGTGTACACAATTTGAGCACCACAGGTCATTTAGAACCCAAGATAGGGATTTTCAACATTTCGTCTTGGCGGCCATATTGCAATTAAAAATGGCGGCCATAAGGTTTGTCAGACATTTCAAATGTTTCCATTATTGAATTCATTATCTCAAAATGCACCTGTGTACCAAATTTCAGGGCCATAGGTCACTTGGAACCCAAGATAGTAATGTTCAATGTTTCGTCATGGCGGCCATATTGGAATTCAAGATGGCGGCCGGTCCATTGGTCAGACCTCTTGGATCCGCCAATTTTTGAACTCAGCATGTCAAAATACCCCTGTATGCAAAATTTCAAACTTTCTGCCGGATGTGAACATCTCGAGCAATTTTTGTTACATATCAGCCCCACTATAAGTACTGTATAAGAGTAGAGGTGAATGTTTTTAAATCCAAGAAGAAGCCAATGAAAGGTGTATTTGTTTCTCCAGTCATTCGCAGGAGAAGGTAAGAAGGGCCCATGCTCTGACGTCACAGAACAATGGCAGGTTAACAGCATCTGAAATTCACAGATAAATCGAGCAGTGCAAAGAGATAGAATTAAACTGTGTGCACCAATCAGGTTAAAACAACAAAAATAGAAAACAGCCCGGGCAGGAGTTAAAACAGCCGTCTGTAGTGAAGATAAGGAGGAAAGAACGGGGTGATGCCTTAAAGAGTTTCAGTCAAAGCACATCGTTAAACAGAAATGTACGGAGCCCCCTAGGGGACATGGAGAAGAAAAAAAAAATTATTTGAACAAAAAAAAAAAAAAAAAGTTTTGCGAGATATCGCAAAACCTTTGCGAGATCTCGCAAAACCCCGTTGCAGTTTGTAGACGGTCCCTAAGCACTCTCCTCTCCCTCCTCCAGCTGCAGATTGTGACCAATTCTTTAAGTTTAGCTATGCGTGCGTATCGAACTGTTCTGATAAAAATGACTCTGTAGCTCGTTGTCTACCTTGCTATGATTGTAAAGTCATGTTGTTTGTATTTTTACAACATTATGTTCATGAGTCATTGATCCACGAAATTCGAATCTGTCAATAACTCAGCTCAGAGTATGTTTGCGACGTGCATGTCCCTTCGCTCTGAGTGTTCTCTTGAGGTGTCTTTCACTTATGTGAAACCCGTGCCTATTGCCAAGCACTGATGTTATATCTTTATATTTAAGGCCAAGCTCAAAGTAAAATCGATGAACCGCTCCAAGGTTGTGGTTTCTGTGTTGCCGAACTGACCAGGAAGGACATTGAGCTAAATGAAAAGTTTTGCGAGATCTCGCAAAAGTATTGCGAGATCTCGCAAAGGGGTTTTGCGAGATCTCGCAAAACATTTTTTTTTTTTTTTTGTTCAACATTTTTTTTTTTTCGTCTCCATGCCCCCTTGGGGGCTCCGTAGAAATGTGCCGTGCAGAATTGAAATCACAATTTATCTTTGATTAGAAGTTATTTATTCAGAGAGAAGTAACTCACTAAATGTTTTTTGAATGTGTATGCTTTCTTAAGAAACAGGTGCACAGCATTGGATATAGAGCTTACATGTTAAAGCGCCACTCTAATGCATTAAAATATAAGAGTCCTTAAACAATTTGCAGTTTTAGTTACCGAAGCATTTTAAGGGAGAGGCTCTGGTTCTTGGTGAATAACCATATGTGTTTCAGAATTATTAGGGGGATTCTCCTTGGGGTGTGTGTGTGCATATGTATCTGTATATCTATGTGTATGTGTATATGTATATGTGTATGTGTATATGTATATGTGTATATGTGCCTGTAGCCACTTGGACACATGTAATTTACAATTGTATTTATGGCTATTGTAAGAAAGGATTGCTTTAATTATAACAAAAGCAATTCCATTCCTGAGAGCTTTAATTCCTTATTGACAGAAAGTGTTACACATTGCAAAGGGATGGGAGAAGGGAAAGAAGGTACATTATCTGCATGATTAGGACTTCTAATGACTGACTCAACATAATGTGTCTTGTTGGTGAAAAATAAGTCTATTTTCTGAAAGACAAAAGCATTTGAACGTAGGAAATATATTATTTGCTGAGAACTTTTCAGGAAATATATTAATTGCTCAGAACAAAAGGGTAAATTGAAAAGGTTTTTATTTTGTATTGTTCTCAAAGTACTCGTAAACGTTTTAAGTCCACAACATCAAAAGAAAAGGAAAATAAAAAATACTTCTGCTTAGTTTTAGAGAGTATTGTATTTTTAGAAGCAGAAGAAGGGGATATTCAAGCTACATTCTCATTAAAAATGTAAGTATTTAAAATGCTTCTATGTTTTAAACTTCATAACCTAGCCAACCCTAGCCAACCCTAGCCAACCCTAGCCAGCCCTAGCCAACCCTAGCCAACCCTAGTCAACCCTTGCCAACCCTAGCCAACCCTAGTCAACCCTAGCCAACCCTAGTCAACCCTAGCCAACCCTAGATTTTCAGATGAGCAAAGCAAAAGCATATCAATAATTTTCAATTTCATTCATTTCCTCTGACTGAGAATTCTGTTATGCTCCGATAACTATATTAGGAAATAAAACAATTGTCATTTGATATTCCTTTGTGTAGGAAAATGTGTGAAGAAAAAAGAAAATAGGACAAACACCAAAATAATACAGAAACCTGCCCCACAAAGCCTAACGCAGCTCCATTAGACTTAACATAAGTGACCCTGAATAACCAGAGCTTGTTATGTGCTCTTTAAACTTCATGAATGTTCCAATCAAGGTATAATTGTATTCACACTTGAAGCCTGTAATTTGTAATGAATAGTAGACAGCTCAGGATGAAGCAGTTCAGGATAACATGAACAAATGTGCCGTCACACTGGAGCTATACACATATTTTATAATCAAGATGTTGCCATGATGCTTGTCAGAGCTGCAGTAATGACATATTAAGGCATTAGTTTACAATGAACCATCAGTATTGCTCCTTTATTTTTTTCCGCACAGTTCATTTGCAAGTGAACATCATCTTTTGAAAAAGTATGACTTCTTTGTTGGAAAACTTGTTTATAGCCAGGGCATGAAAAGGCTGTGTTGACATGTTAAAGTGTCAGCTTGTTGCTGAGGGCAAAGTCACCTTTATATAAAAGAGTTACGTATTTTTTTGTGGTGGGTGTCACATTTGACTTTAATCAGAAGGAACAATCTAATTTCTAAACCTGAATGTTAAATGGATAATAAACCTTGAGAGAGAAACTACTGAGAAAGCTGGCCAAGGTGCTAGAGGGGCACAGACAAGAAAGCAAGGAATGTTCAGGCGGAAGAGAAATATAGATCATGCCGATGGGAATACCAAAGCTCTTTTCCTCTGACCAGGAGTTGAACATGAGTCGACTGTGGCAGGCAGCTCCAGTCCCCTAGGGAGATCACCACCATGTCTCTCTGTCCTGACAAAGAAGTGTGGTCCACTACGGACAAAGCTATATTCCTCAAAGAACTCGAGGTACCATGAAAGGATAGGATTGAGGCTGTCTTCAAACTAAATAACACCAATTTACTCAGAGTGAGAGTGCATGAAGGCTGGTTGGAGGAAAACCATCTACGAAATTGAAGAATAGGCTAGCAACACACACAAAGGGAGCAAATTGAGCACCATTTTTCATGTTAATTAAACAAGCTTCAGAATACTCAGAATGATATCTAAAATTGGCAGTTTCTAATCATCAGAAAAGCAAACATGTGAAGTGAAGAGAAGTACAAAAAAAAAAAAAAAAGAATATGCAGGTTTTTTTCCCCTGAGTAAATACACTGTCGATGAACTCTGTGTGACGGTGCTGCAATCTCTAGGGAGCTGTCCAAGGGCCTGAGGAAAAGAGAGCATGGCGAGGAGCTGTCCGCAGTGCCGACTGCTACTCTCTGCTTTTCTTTGGCTCTGCAACATTAGTCAGAACAGACATCTCCACAGACATCACCGCTTTCAGACAGATCTCATCCTCCTTTGTTTGTCTGCCACATCCCACTAACTACACCAGTCAAAATGTGCTTTGACAAGGATGTGCGCAGAATGCTTTACAGAATCCTAAAATCCCCCAGTCGATTGTAATTGCATGCTACCAATGCTCAGTGCTTCTGCTGACTGAATTGTGTCTGATATTTCCATCATTCCGGAGCACAGACATTTTGTCAAAACAATTCATGAGATTCTGTTAAATGTCACAGAAAAATGTGTTTCATTCCAATGACATAATCATTATAATGCCAAGCTGTGTGCTAAGGTGGAGCTGAGCGTGAAAGCTGTGGGGAGAGTACGCTGTTAAACGAAGCAGTTCTTCAGCTGCACATACATATTCATGAATCCTACCATCATGAAAAATCACATTCACTCAGCTTCAGCTTGCAAATACGAAGCTTTAAATCAGCTTGATACTGTAAGATCTTAGAGTTCTGACGCTACAGAAGGGCGCTTAGTCCCACTGACTGTAAATATTGTACAATAATTTCTATAGTGTATGTGTTGCAGTAGTGCTGTATTTCAAAATCAACCCTGACACACAGTATACTGTACAATCTCATAACAGTCATACCCTTCCTCCTTGTATTCTCAAAGTTATTCTAGATTATTTTCTGTTGCCACGAATAATAGATTTAAACAAGCAATGCCGTGATAACAAATAATGCCTTCTGTTTCCCCTTTTGTTTTTGACAAAGAGTTGATTATTACTGGTGTGTATGAGACTTTTGATTTCAAAGAACGTTCAAAGTCCAATATAATCAATAATGTCTGGCAAATAAGCAATATAGATGTTGCGCTAACCCATAGGTTAAGTCTGTCCATTATCCATGCCATTTCTATCATTTTTGTTAAACATACAGTAGATCCCGTTTTGACTGCCATCATTCTTGGTTTCTGTCTTTGCATTTCTGTGTCAAATAAATGTGCGGGTTATTATTTCCATCCCAGTGTTTATGCCAAAGGCAGCAATACAAAATGAAAATCTCACGAGGGATTTGCCACAAAAAAGATTTAAAAATAGATCTAAATATATTGATGTAGCTCAGCTGTAAGGAATATGTGTGAGGTATAAAATAATACAGGTTTTTTTGTATTAACATGTATAAATGTGGTATATTCAACCCAAACAGATGCAACATCTTTTTTTGGTAGAGTGTATCTTCTCTGTTTTTAGTGTGTGTGACACAGATTGCTGTAATGACCGTAGGGAGGTCTGTTTTATTTCAGGGGTGTGCTGGTCTGGCAGTGGTAGCCAAAGTGGACCACTGGTTCTTATTATCCACAGTGATACGAGCAGTGGCCTTTTGCAACCTCGCTGTAAACATTTTTACAGCCCGAGCTTAATTGAAATGTCACATCCACTGTAGCAATATACAGTCGACTTCCCTGCAAATTAAAAAGGAATTAGGCTGGCAGATGTGGCCTTAATGGCTTAATCATGCCTTTACGTTTGCTCCAGTAAAATGCGACCGCAGATGAATATTGTTTCAACTCTCACATCCATGAGTAATGCCTAGAAAAGCATTTGAAATGTAGATTTGGAGGCAGCTGCTCTGGGTATATTATTTATAACTGGCCCATGAAACATTAGCATCTGACAACAAGTCAGAAAATATCCTATGCAGGAAGCAGGCAGTAGGTAAACATACCATTACATTCAGTGAAATGACCAGGCGCACCAGTTAAGTACTCTGTTGGACTCCCTTCACAGCTGCAGCTGAATTGCATGCCTTCAATGCTTATAGTCAACATTTAGTTTATCTCTGTGGTCTATCTCCAACTGCTCATTACTTGCAAACATGTTCCATAAAATTAAATACACAATTTACATATCTTCCCTATAGTACTTTGTTTTCAGTGTTTTGTATTAGTATGTATGTATTATGTATTGTTTATATATTGAGTTTCCTGTAGGGTCTAATTTGTACGTCCTACTCATCTTTGGCAAATACAAAAAGCAGGATGTATAATACATAGTATTACTTGTATGATAGATCCATATTCCATATTGAAGAGTTATTTTAAAATGTTTAGTGAAATAAGTGCAGATTCTCTGAAAGAGCTTATGAGGTTGCGACTTAAGTGATAAAACCATTACAATACTATTTTGTTTAGTACTGCTTGAGAACAAAAGCAAGACATGGACTCAGTATTTTAAATTTAAGCTACAGACAGATGCTTGGCAGGGGTAAGAATTTCGATCCGGGTCGTGGGAAACGGCTCTATTTCTTCAGTCGATGTGTGTACACGATTACTTTTTTCTTTGTCTCTCAGAGGGCCATACTGGCCTCTCCTGTCTATACACAGTGTGGTAGTACAGCAGCATCATGAAAGTTTGTGAAGGAATCTTTGTCGGCTGCACATCCATATAGCGAATCTCTCGATCCAATACATCCCAAAGGTGCTCTATAGGATTTAGATCTGGTGACTGTGGAGGCCATTTGAGTACAGTGATCTCATGCCATGTTCAAGAAACCAGTTGGAGATAATTTGAGCTTTGGGACATGGCGCGTTACCCTGCTAGAAGTATCCATCATAAAGGGATGGACATAGTAAGCAACAATACTCAGGTAGTCTGTGGCCTTTAAAGGATGCTCAATTATATATGTTCGTCATTCCTACCTTATAGCTGTATAAAAACCTCCATGTGGATGAATCATCATTAAATTAACTGACAAATATTGAAAAGGAGAAAGTTCAATTAGCACGCACCATTTGTAAATGTCTCTAATAAAAGCAGGCTCAACTGAGCTGCTCTTTGAAGGCATACAAATAACAGACAATTATCAATGTCCCTTACTTGAAAAATGTGTCCATAGTCTCTTGATTTATAGTATTTTAATCCATACTCATACTCCTGTCTATTATGAGCAAGTGAAAAAGGTTGGAGGGGGCAAGGTGGCTTCTAAATGGAGGACGATGTTTCAGCAAGATCTGCTTTGATTAAAGACAACTAACGCCTCTCAGTCTTCCCTCATTACCTAAACTCTGCATGAGATTTCCATGTAGCCCTCTAGATTGGTATACCTAGAGTATGTTTATCTTTTCTCTCCACCACCACACTACAGCCTTTCCCCCTGAAAGTGTAATACTAAGAATGAATGTGGAGAGACTAAATTAAGGGACCCAATTTGAAGCGGCACCACTTCACTGATAAGCTGTACCAGTGATCTGTGAGAGCACTCAGGGTCTGCTACATTATGACAATACAGAAGAATAAAGCAGATGAAAGAGAATAGCCTGGCAAGAGCAGAAATCAGATGGGCAGAGGGAAGGGGAAACACAATCTAAAATCTAATTGTGTTATGCCTAACGGCAGCGAGGGAGTTCAGAGAGATACATTTTCTTTGCACACCTCGTTCAGCACAGTCCCTTCCCGACGTGATCACATTCATTTCCAACCGGGCGCGGTGTTTCTTTTCACATTTTCACTGGGTACGTCGATTGAAAAAAAGTCACATGGAAAGCAAATTGGGAAAAACGTAAGCAGACCTATTAGGTTTGACCAGAAACATGCAGCACTGGCATTTGAGGCCGGGCATTTAAGCATGTTGGTTAGATGTGTCTGACACTCTACAGTCACTCTGTGCCGTCCCTGCCCTTTGGGAAGAAATGTCACTTTGATGCCTCTAAGCATTGGGAGGCGATGAGGTGATTCAGTTAAATAAACTATTTTTATTTTCCTTTGTCCTTTTTTTTCTTGAAAATATATAAATGAGGTAAGACAGCCGGCTCACGGTGTAATATCTCACCAAGTTGGATGTGTCCCATATTTCTGTTTTGAGCAGTTTATGAAGAAGTAGATATTTTCTGCAAACAACTATCTCGATTGAATAAAACACTTAAACATTCTCAGGTCAATTCCTTCATCTTCTTTGAAGTGAGTAAACATATTTTGTATTCCTTTATAATGGCCACAATTGTATTAAGTTATTATTATTATCTTTTCTTTATTCCTTCCACTTGCTGCAGTGCCTTTTCCAAAAATACTTTGCGTAGTCTGACCCAGAAGAGAAATCTGACATGTATCATCCATTACCCTGCTCACCATACTAATCACATAGTTACAAATATAGCATTTACCACATGTGTTGTGAGAAATTCCAGGCGGTGCAATATTAAAAAAATCGAATTTGAATGATAGTTCAGAATAATAAACATGTTAATTTTCTGTGATGTATTATAAATTAGGGGGTAATTGGGCTTTCACTGTCATGGGACCTAAGCACTGGAACAGATGGTTCAATGACATCAGGCTTGCTAGCTGATAATCCATTTTTAAATACATATGACTTTTCTCTCCAGGCCTGCCATCTCCAGGGGGGCGAAAGAGGTGACGGTACTGAAAAGAGGGCCGAATTCACACCGTATCTTGACAACTGGCCAGACAAAGGAAAATCAATTGAAGAGGAATGACACACGTTATTGTTTATTCCCTGCACACATAATCAGATGGATTTGTGTTGGCATTATACGAAATATTCACAATACTTCTTGTTGCTTGTAGTTTGTAGCAGCTATGTACTAAAACCCCCCAAAGACACCCACACTGGAGAGCCTCTCATACTAGAGATGCTCATCTAGCTGCAACACAGGTGGTACCCACACAGGCTCTCTCATGTCCTGCTAGCTACCAAACTACCAAAGCTCATAGAGACTCTCTGTATTCCCAGCAGAGTCAAAATGACTCTAATGGCTGGTTAGCTTCTAGTACATGTCATTGATTTAATTTAAAATCTGAAAACTATGGCTCAGCGGTTTAACAGAAAAACAGTACTTATCGTTCTTTGCCTTGCATTTAACATTCCATTTAATTCACATTGTCCTACTAAAATCCTGGCAACCCACCGTTTTACATAGTTATATACAGTTATGCAGTTATAAGGGGTGCTGGGATTTCTGTAGAATGCCATGGTTTGTGTGGCTCTTTTGGCCATATTTAAGTACATATTGTACTATTCATAACTGACCTTTTCATCCAAACCAGACTTTAAGAACTGAAATAAAAAGGGTACAGCAGTTACACAATTATAAGAAACATTTATAGTGACATACCTGCTACCCAATGTCAGATGTCCATACACTGTCAGAGAAGCAAGGGAGTCCTTTAGAAAAGCTCCAGTGGGACTTTATTCACAGCTCACTTATTCCGGGGTCTGCGAGAAAAACAAAGAAATACAAATCAGAGCAGACATGGAGAGTGAGCTCACGAGTCAGCCACTACAAATGCCCAGCGATCCACGATCAACATCCTGGAAGAAATGTCACTCCAAGGAAGAACATTAGCTAAGCCGCACCGGGATAGCAGGCAGGAAAAGACCTGTATGACACAGGCACAGAATCTTTCTCCTTGCTTGGTCAACTTGATCATTTTTCTGCCTAAACAGCTGCCAGTGATCGGCTCATTACACCAGCATTTGGGTCGGGGGAAGACAAGCGATTAACATATGCAGGGCTCATGCCATTCAGAGGAGGGGTGCAGACTTGGACAGTGGATGTCCCCGGCTGACTGACACATCCTTAAAATGGCATGGCAACTGGCAATAGTTTAAAGGCAATACGTTAGATCAGCTGACACTTATCTACAGACGGGCATTAATGGGGTAATCCTTTAACTACTTTCCTTTAAACAAAAACAAAAATAAAACAATAGTAGGTCATGGCATTTTAAATTTGCCCATACTTGCTATGGTTCTCTGGTGAAAGTATTGTTCATGGAGCAAAAGACAGAAGCACATAAACTGGTAGCTGAATGCGAAATATCTACAGAATACGTGAAGCAAGGATTTACTGGTTCTTGTTTATACGTATATCTAACCAATGAGCTGCACTCTTGATCTGTGAAAGTATTTCGGTTCGTCTCTCAAGCTGCCAAAACTACATAGACACTATAATGTGAAAAAACAATTCAAAGCAATACATTTGAAGTGATAATGTGCTGTGCATGTTTGCGTCTAATATCTGCGCTGGAAAGGACATATAATGTACCTTGAAGGAAGCAAATGTTTAGTGATGAAACCCAATCCATGGCAGTTGATGGTAAAAGCATCATATACTGAATACTAAGATGCTGAAGACAAGGATAGCAATATGACTGTGATGGGTAGGTAGAATTTCAATGCATATGATGGCTGAATGTTCTTTCTTCGAGCGTAACGTGAGCCGCCGGCTAAAATATTTTGTTGGTCTGTAGCCAGAACCGACTGCGTGCTGGCACCATTCATGTTCAAAATGATGTGTTCACTGGGTTGTGAAAGCTAACCGATTAATACATTACATTGACTGGAAGAGTTCTGGACTACGTGGCAACTCAAAACACATGATGAAGCAAAAACTAGTATTTGATAATGCAGTGTAGTGCTGAGTGGGACAAAAGCTTTGATGTCACTGAACCTTTCAAATAATAAGTGCCCCATCAGCTCAAACCAGGGATTAGTTATGTTAAAGATTGTACTAGAACAATTTAGAAATATTATTTTGCTGATTCACCATGTCTGTCTGTCTGTGTGTTTTTGTATCTCTCGTTATGTAAGTATTGTTTTCCTGTTGATGTGTTTTTGTCAACACTAAACAATATGTGACCTTCCTTCATTTCACATACAACTCTTGACACTTTACCTCAGCCACAATGCAGACTCTATACGCATTACATTAATGCACACAATGTTCAAATATTGTTCAAATGTTGCTTACGGCGCATATTTCATATTCTATAATTCACTGCATTCTATTTCGCTGTAAATTACTGCTTTATTTTATTGTTATCTATCTATTTTTTTACAGTGTTCTTAATATAGTTCGCTCTCTGTGTATTTTTTTTACATTTTTAGTTTTATATTTTATGTATGCACCATGACATCAAGTCAAATTCCTCGTCCTGGCAATAAACCTGTTTCAGTTTCTGATTCTGATCTCAAGATGTCCATGTCTTCATAAAAAAAAACAGAGTGAAGTCCATGAGATGAAAACATAACAGATCAAGCCACTCCCATCCAAACTTAAACTATATATATATATATAGGTTATGAAACATTTGGAATATGTATGCCTCAGAAACCCCAGTGCCAGCAGAAATGTATTCACTATATCAAGGTTCAGCAGTACCAGCTTGCACAGTGATTCCCCTCGCTAAGCCACATTTGAGCCACTATCACACTAAATAAGCCATATCTACTGTAGCTCCGAATTTAGTATACTTTCACATGTGATATTTTTTCCTTCAACTCAAATTGTTTGATGCACACGCCTGGACGTGCGAGCAGTGGCTGCTGACACCTAAGAAATGCTCACCTCTTCCCCCGACTTACCACGCTGCTATTTTCATCCCACCCACCGATCAGCCTAATCCACTGTTGGAGGATTTGTGCGCTGCGGTACAGAGCAATTGTGCCGCGGCAAAATGAGCGAGGCTTAATTGGAGCAAAGACTTAATGAGGATCCCTTTAGGATTATCATCTGTGGCTTAGAAATGGCCCAGGTAGTGGAAGACACGGTCAAAAGGATCAGCTAACAGCTTTCTAAATTGGAATGACAGTGCTGAGCTGCACTGTGCCAACAAATCTTAACTTTTTTTCAGGGGGGTCCTTAAAGAGAGGTGAACTAAAGCGGAAATCTCAGAGGAAAATATGTCTGCAGGACCTAACAGCCTTCAGTTGCAGCAGGATGAAAGTGATGGAGCACTTACTGTAGTTCTGTCTCTAGATGTTTTCCTACAGTACTGGTGTGTTTATGCTTGAATTTATTGTAAATAAATACTTTTTTTTTTACTACATTAACTACTTAAAGTGCCAGTGAAGTGCATTTTTTTGCGCCAAAATGAAATGGCAGTTTCATTTCTTACATATAATTGTACCTGTTCATGGCTAAAATAATTTTTTAGGAAGTGCGATGGACGAGATAAACATCGCAAATTTTTCATCCCGTGAACGGCCGTCTGAGCCTACCGCTGCTGCAGACGATAGCGGCTGTGACGTCACAAGATGGGCCCAGTTGTGATTGTAAACATGGCGGAGACTTCGGAAAGTGATACTGGTGCGAGAGAAATGAGTGATTTTGACAGCTTTTCGGACAGGATAGATGAGGAAAGTGGCCATGGAAGTCAATTTAGTTGAGGACAATATTTTGTCATAGATCTAGAGTAGATCTACACACAGGATTGGCCATCACCTGATCATACATTCATCTGTTCATAGCATGATGCAACATTCATGTTCACATGCAGTGTTGTGCTAGTTACTGAAAACCAGTAACTAGTTACAATTACTAGTTACTTCACTACTTACACCAAAAAGTAATGCGTTACTGTGAAAAGTAACTTTTTAGTTACTTAAAAAAGGGCACCCATTAATGCCCTTATACTGTAGCCTTCATTTCAGTACTGTTATTGCATCGGAGAATAATACAACCTGTTGATCAACTTGACATGCATTTGCATCACTGAACTCTGCTAAGCAATGTGGTCTATACAAACACAAACACAAAGATATGTTTCAAAGTGCCAATCCAGCCGCTGTTGCTTAGGTGGAGGTGGAGTGGCGTCGGATGAGTCTGGGTCTGTGGTCTTAGCTACTAGCTTCGTCCCAGCATGTTGTTTCTGCAGATGTTTCAACAGATTTTAATTGCTGTTTTGGGCAGTCGATAGGATCTTTGACCCGCCAAGACACAACTTACATTTAACTAAAACGTTCTTTTCTTTGTGCTCGACAAAAGTGAAATAGTGAGAATATCTCCAGGCGGAGAAACTCGACTTGAGCTCTGCCGCCGCCATGATAGTCTTGTTAGTAAACAAACACAGTGGCCTTTATTTTTCATAAACAATCTACGAATCTACGAAACAATGACACCAGCCACTCACCTTCATCTTTTGGTTACAGAAACATCGAAACTTCGGCAGAATTGACATTACCACAGCCAGCGGCAATGCATCGCTTCCCGTGTGTTTTTCCTCCCTTTTTCTTCACTGTCGCCTCCATTGTCAGGTTTCCTCGATTGGCAATCACTTCCAGTCGACTGCGAAACACTTTCCAATAAAATACTCGCTCAAAAACGTTGGTAAATTCCACTTTGAAACAGAGACAAAATGAACGGTGGTGAATGTAAACACTTCGGCTGAGCCCATCTTCTGACGTCACGCAGTAGATCGCAAGCCACGCCCACGAAGGCGGAGGTTTCCCAGCGGAAAATTCCAACTCGTCAAATTCGTTGCTATTCCAACATCTTTGATATGGGTTCCAATGGACAATTTTGGTCATTACTATACGTATTAGCATAACAGATCATGCACCGGCGCACACTTCACTGGGTCTTTAATATTTTGTTGTGATGACTGAAACAATTGTGTAATTCAATTTGTCTTAAAGCTTTCTTAGATATAATAGGAGGCACAATCCCATGGGAACATGATGATGAAATCAGTGCACCTTTTTATGATATATTTTATAAATGACTTTGTTTTGGATGATTCAATTAATGTCAACAAGATGTCAGAAATGTTAAAAAGTGTGATTTCACAATTCTCTATCAGGTTACAGTATATCATCAACATATTTTTGTTTGACTGAAATTATAAAATATTAAACATGTCCGTTCAATATTGCGTATAAAGAAGGATATGATGACATTTGGAACTGTTTGAGAAATGAAAAAAACAAACATCACTTTATTATAATAATATATGTTGATTACTTTGTTGACAATGGACTTATCCAATAGAGACTTTTGTAGACTGAATAGTTTTAAAATAGTTTTGTTATTGGAAGTTTGCTGATTTCTACTAAGAAGTAAGCACTAAAGTAGTGAGGGAAAGGGTCCAGAGGTAAAGTGAACCTTTCACTCGCTCTCCAAGCAGTCTATTTCTCTGAAAACCCCATCTCCACTTGACAGCCACAGATCAGAGATGAATGCTTGGCTCTAAAGTCAGATCAATTAAATCTAGAAACTGTCCTCGCCAGGAACAAAAGGCCACTCTGTCAACAAGGCTCGACTCACTTCAATGCTTATTCACTGTCTTTTTGTCCTTGTTAACGTAAATACTCGATGCTTTCAAAGTCCTGTTTTTTAAAAGTTTAACAGGTAGAATTCTCAAATTCTAAAGCACTTCAGTTTATTTAAATCCTGTGGATTTTTCACTTGTTTTTTGTTGTTTGGATATTGTTTTTCACCTTTCACTTCAGCCCTGCTGGCTAAAAAGGTTTGGTGCAATAAACACTTTCAATCTCTGGCTTGTTTACGTAAGCCTATGAAGTTGGATTTATGATGATACTTTACATCCTCCGTCATGGATTATTCCACATTTTAATTCTGTGGGTTTCAATGTCTGAACTCCGACTGAAGAAAGGTCTGGAGTCATCACCGCAGCAGCGTTACTCAGCCCACACCCAGCAGCCATTTCATTAAGTAGCTAAAAATGAAGGGCAAGTCGAAGCCTGTGCATTCAGCTATCTTGATGACACAAACATGCAGAAGCAGGCTTTTAGGCACAAAGCATTGATCCGAAGCTCAATGAAGTTACATGCACAAGGAGCATTAGCACTACTGACAATTATTGATTTCTTTATGTCCATCTATGTTCTTGAATTGATTGAAAATACTTTTCAAATTTTAAATCAGCATTTTTTAATAGATTTTATTGTGGGTGCATGCTTAGTGAGAATAGGAGTTACTTGAGGAAACTGTACGTAGATATGACTAAGTTGATACAAATCTGTAATCGAATAAATGCAGTTTCCCCTTAAAATGTTTGCTTTTGGACAGTTTTATTGATTTACATGTTGGTAAATTAAAAGTATAAAATGCATTATTGATTCAATTCATATAATGTCTCTCTTCCTTTAGAGTGACTGAAATGTAGAGCTATTAAATTGAATATTAAAGTAAAGTAGTACAATGTTACAATTTATTTTGTGTTTGTTTGTCTTCCTTTGTTTGTTTGTGTTCCTTTGTTAGTGAAAATGTTCTACTTCAAAGATGGGGATCGTAAATTGTATGCAGTTTATATTGGTGCTTTCACAATTCAATCTTAAACTATGGAAAGATTTAAAGATGTATTGTTTTGAAAAACATTTTTTTTCATGGTAAATTACATTCAAATGGAATGAATTTGCATTACCAAAAGAGAACACAAAAAACTGCCTGGTGTGGTTGATGTGAATGTCAACATTCTACAAAGTGTATCTCAGCTTCATGTACATGTAGAAACGCTGCCAGCCTCCTATCCATATTGCCTGGAGTTGCTTTATGAAAAGTGTTAACAACCTCCCCCATCCTCCTTTTCATCCGTCTCTCTTCAAAGAGAATAAAACAGAATGGAGGAAAAGCAAATTCAGCTCTCTTACTTTTACTACACACACAGTGAAAAGAATAGACAGTAAAAACATGGCGATGAGTTCAAAAGGTCACTGAAATGTCAAAAGAGAACACAAAAACGTCTGGGTCAGAGGTATCTCTTTGAGATATACGCGCACAACTCGGATGAAACAAACAAGGAAAGGGTGTCAGGAGAGTATCAGCGCATAAACAGACGGAGAGATGAAGGTAAATACACCAGTCAGACTAGATTAATAAAGAGAAAAATAAATAAATGAACATTTAAAAGTAAAAGGGGATTTTGCAAGAGGCAGTGAAACATCAAATAACAGCTGTTGCGAAATAATTGAAAAGGCTGGAATAAAAAAGACTTGTGCCTTTGGCTCATGCTGAGAGCTCAGTGACCGCCACAGTGTAATGCTGCATGAGTACTTCCCTAAACAAAGCCTTATTGCATCATCGCTTGCAGCACACAGTGTCTGCGTCATTCTCCAACAGTGTCTAAACCTTGGGACTTTGTTTTTAAGAGGCAAATCGTGAATAATTTGCAGGAAAACAAGTCAAAAGCTGGAGTCCGCCCCCGGCCTCTCATGCCTAACACAAGAGTTATAGAACAAAGTGTCAAAAGTTACATTTAAGCAGTTCTTCCAATTAAACAACTAAAGTACTTTTTGTCTTTCAGAATTTGATTAACGCCAAAAGAAGGTTTTTGTTCCGAGAAGACAAGAGATGCTGTACTATTAGTAAAACCAGAGCATTTCTTAATTCCTCCCGGTTGTGAATGTGAACATGTCAAACAGTGCTGCGTTCTCTGTGATCTTAAAATCCGAAGAAGAGCTAATTGTTCTTTAAACTTCAATGTCACACTCTGCTGTCTAGAAAAATGAACACACATATTAGTGCTTGTAACTAAATAATTTAATGGCTAAATAAAGCTGCCAGAGCTTTGAAAAACGATGTCCCACAAAAACATCCCAGTCTGCCTAAGATTAAATTGAAGAAGGCCATTTTGGATGAATTATCGTCATGTATTAGGAATGGCCATTTGATCTTTTTTACAAACCATTAGTAATGACACAAACATTGATAAACTAGAGACCTGGGATCACACCCACTGGTAAATCAAATCAGGCCAAGAGCGTAATAATTGTGTGTGCATGTGTGTGTGTGTGTGTGTGTGTGGGGGGGGGGGGACATAAACACCTGGCAAAGACCTCAATATTGTCTCTGTAGCAGTTCTCATTCATAACACTCCGTTCGATGTCTCACTATGGGATGCGCCTCAACGCGTATGCATCAGAAGCATCAATCTCATTACGCCAATCCTGATTGGCTGGTGATCTTGACGTCTACGTCAGGGAATCCACCCACCCTTTAAGTAGCTTGCGCTACGTCGCAGCGTCATTCAAAATAAACACCTCTTCTCGCTTCGGAGCACATCTCAAAAATATCAGTAGCCGGGCTGGCTTAACTGTCCACAGACTGAACCACAAGCTAACCTTCGGTCGCCGGACGCTTGCCGGCTACTTTTGCTTCGCACAGGATTTGATTTATTAACACACCAGTTAATACTAAAATTTGCCCCGCCGTTTTTTCTTCCTAAATAACGGTAAGGTTTTGTTTTTTTCAAACGGTAACATACCTGTTACTGGTTTGTCCCCCACGTCGACACCCCGGCGAGCGAGGATGGACCCTTCTCTCCCTCACACCAGAGGAGACGGAGGCTCGGAGGCTCGACTCTGCGGCTGCGGGTTCAAGATTTCGAGCACGGACTCACACCAGGTCTGCTCGTCCTGCCTTGGGCTGAAACATGCCCAGGAGGCTATCGACGCCCCCGGTTCGTGCGGACACTGTGCCCGCTTCACCACCAAGAGCCTCCGCCGACGGCTAGCGCACCAAGCTAGCCTGTCGGGACATGACCCCTTCATGCCTGTTGATTTGCCGGCCGGCAATCGAGGCATGGTGGCGACCGCCGCAGGAGTTGAGCCCCGCGAAACACCTGCTCGACCTGGGTTTCGTAATAAACACAGAAAAGAGCATGTTGTCCCCAGCCCAGACTGTACTCTTCCTGGGCTTACGTCTAAATTCGGTGCCCTTTACAGCCCGCCTGTCAGCGGAGAGAGTGAAAGCCTTCAGGGCTTGCCTCGCTCATTTCCAGCCACGCAAATATGTTCTCTTCAGATCATGTCTGCGGTTACTGGGGCTCATGGCGTCAGCCATCCTGGTGGTACGACTGGGCCGCTTACACATGAGGGAGTTTCAGCGCTGGGTAGCTGCCCTCAGACTGGACCCCGTGCGTCATGGCGCGCGGAGAGTGATGGTCACTGTGGAATGCGTAATGGCACTGCGCCACTGGCTGCACCCGACTTTTCTAGTACGGGGCGTACCTATGGGTGCTGTCCTATCGCGGAAAGTGGTCACCACAGACGCATGTCTGACGGGCTGGGGGGGTATATACGAAGGTCGACCTGTGAGGGGTCTCTGGAGCAGAGATCTCCAACGGTCACACATAAATTATCTGGAGCTTTTAGCGGTGTTTCTCACCCTAAACGCTTTCTGCCTTTTCTCAAAGGACATCATGTCCTCGTGAGGACAGACAACACGACCACAATATCGTATATAAACCGTCAAGGGGGTTTGCGTTCTCTCCAGTTACACATGCTGGCACGCAAACTGATTTTATGGAGCTGCGGACGTCTCCTCTCTCTGAGAGCAACGCACGTACCGGGAGTGATGAACCTCGGGGCAGATCTGCTGTCCAGAGGTGCACCACTATATGCAGACTGGACTCTACATCCAACAATTGTGAGTCAGCTGTGGGTGCGTTACGGCCGGGCCGCGGTAGATCTGTTCGCGTCAAAAGAAAATGCTCAATGTCAGCTGTTCTTTTCAATGCGCGATCTAAACGCACCGTTAGGCGTGGACGCGCTCGCACACGTTTGGCCTCCGGTCCTTCTGTACGCGTTCCCACCCCTGGCTCTAATACCCCAACTCTGGCCAGAGTGAGAAACATCGCCACACACTGATCCTAATAGCTCCGCACTGGCCTGCAATGTACTGGCTGGCGGAGATATATCAGCTGCTGTGCGGGCAGCCGTGGCAGCTCCCGTTACGCAGGGACATACTATCTCAGGCGGGGGGGACGATTTTTCACCCACACCCAGAGCGCTGGCACTATGGGCCTGGCCCGTGAGTGGTATAATTTGAGTACAGTGGGGCTTCCTCAGAAGGTGATAAACACTATTCAGAGTGCAAGGGCTTCCTCCACCAGGTCTCTCTATGACTGTAAGTGGAGGGTGTTTGAGGAGTGGTGCCTTCAAAAGGGACACATCTCTTTTCAATGCCCTGTCGGTGTGATTCTATCATTTCTACAGGACCTGATTGATAAACACAGAGCTTTCTCTACGATTAAAGTGTACCTGGCTGCTATTGCCGCATGCCATGTGGGCTTTGAGGGAAAGACGGCTAGCCAACATCCCTTGGTCTGCCGTTTTATGAAAGGGGCTCGCAGGCTCCTCCCGTTTCCAGGTCACTGGTGCCCTTATGGGACTTGGCAGTGGTTTTAGATGGGCTCACTCGACCTCCATTTGAACCCCTGGAAGAAGCTGACATAAAACACCTGTCACTAAAGACAGTGTTGTTACTGGCTCTGGCATCTGCCAAGCGAGTCAGTGACATTCACGCGCTCTCTGTACATCCTTCATGCACTCAGTTTGCCCCGGGGCAAACGAGAGTGTTGCTGAAGCCCAACCCTGCCTTTGTGCCCAAGGTGGTTGGCTCATGCACCCCCATTGACCTTGAGGCATTTCCTTCACCGCTATGTTCCTCTGAAGAACAGCGGCCGAATTTGCTGTGCCCAGTTCGTGCTTTGCGCACCTATATGGACAGGTCAAAAGAGTTTCGATGCAATGACCAACTCTTTGTATCCTGGGCTAACCCTCATAAGGGCAAGCCCGTTACCAGGCAACGGCTCTCCCACTGGATTGTGGAAGCGATAGCTCTGGCTTATACGAGTCAGGGTTTGCAGGCACCAACGGGCCTGCGTGCTCATTCTACTCGTGGACTGGCTACATCCTGGGCTTTGTTCAAGGGTGTTTCCATCCAGGACATTTGTGCAGCAGCGAGCTGGTCTTCACCGCTCACTTTTGTCCGCTTTTACAGACTAGATGTCTCTGCTCCAAGTGTGGCCCGTGCAGTGCTGGGCCCCGTGTTGGGACAGGGTTCTACCTGTTAAGTACTGTTTTGTTTGGTGATTTTCGAGATAAGCATGTCTAGCAATACGGAAGTCTCAATATCCCATAGTGAGACATCGAACGGAGTGCTATGAATGAGAACTATAGGTTACTAACGTAACCCCAGTTCTCAGAATAACATGAAGTGAGATGTCTCACCAGACGGCCCTTCTTGCTGAGGCGAAGCGAGAAGAGGTGCTTATTTTGAATGACGCTGCGACGTAGCGCAAGCTACTTAAAGGGTGGGTGGATTCCCTGACGTAGTCGTCAAGATCACCAGCCAATCAGGATTGGCGTAATGAGATTGATGCTTCTGATGCATACGCGTTGAGGCGCATCCCATAGTGAGACATCTCACTTCATGTTACTCTGAGAACTGGGGTTACGTTAGTAACCTATAGTTTTTACCACAATATAGGATCACATTTTGTAATGATGACGCATACACACTAACAAGCTGAAAATAATACCAGCGTTGTTGTCAAGGCTCATATTTGCCATTTCTTTCATTAAGAATATTTGTGAACATCATGGACAAGCAGGTATTCCCTTCAATGAAAAGCAACAATGTGGTGCAGTAAAAGAGTATTGGAGGCTTTTCTGAATGTAATGAGGCAAACATAAATACAAATATCACATCACCAATAACGAGACAAAACAAAAATGGATTCAAGATATAAAAGGGAGGTTATGGCTCAGGGGGGCGATGCACTGACTTACCAATCATAGGGTCAGTGGTTCAATCCTAGCCCCTGCAGTCATGTCACACGTCATAGTGTCTTTGAATATCAAGTCCAAAAATACCCCAGTAGGCGTGTTTACATGAATGGTTTAGGCCCAAAATACATTTCTGACCTCCTGCTAAATGATGAACCATCCAGATCTCTCAGGTCTTCAGGGACTGGTCAGCTTTCTGTCCCCAGAGTCAGAACTAAACATGGAGAAGCAGCGTTCAGTTATTATGCTCCAAACATCAGGAACAAACTCCCAGAAAACTGCCGGTCCGCTGCAACTCTGACTACTTTTAAATCCAGGCTGAAGACTTTTCTTTTTGCCGCTGCTTTTAATTGAACTATTCATATCTTAAACTGCACTGTAACTTTTATTCATGTATTTTTTCTTTTAATGTTTATTTTATTATCTTTGCTTTGTATTGACTGTTTTTAAATGCCATTTTCTTAATGTCTTTCATTTTTGTAAAGCACTTTGAATTGCCTTGTGTTGAAAGGTGCTATATAAATAAACTTGCCAATTGCTTTGCCTTGCCTTACATATACTGTATATGTTGCTTTGGGTTAAAGTATCAGCTAAAACACTTGTATCATGTCTGATTTATTTTAATAAAGCAACACATTGTAGACATTAGTTGAGTTAAAATATGGATAGAATATGAAAAGGCTTGCCATGCTTCTACTGTTAGGTAATCATTTGATATTACATACAGTCACATATAGTCTGAAATGTAAGGAATTATATATTTTTGTGCAGGTTTTTTTTATTGTGATTATATTCATTAATTTATATTATCATATTATTTGCAAAGCAAACTCTGTCTTACAGACCATTGTATCCTTATTCTCCCTGAAACTCTCTCTGTCTCTTTTTTTTACCACATGCAGACATGCAATGCTTTATGCAGTACATTTAGCTGAGGGAAGTGATTTGAACTGCTGGCCTAAAGCCCTCACACCCTGCCACACAAGTGCACAGTTGACGTGAGACTCTGGGAACCCTGATGTGATAGCCCATGCCACCAAATCCACAGTTAATTGGACACTTCCTTCACAACAGGCCTCTGGTAAACAGCAGCAAGCAAATAACAAGGCTAAGACGAGCTTCCACAATGAACAAGAGAAAATAGCTCAGATAACGAAAACAGCAGCAGATGTGTTGTCCTCTGCAGTATATTGTGTTTAGAACAACAACTCTTTTCTGACTGCATAATCCTCAGCATTCTGCTAAACTGATTAGCCTGCCCATGCTTAACAGCTGGTATCTTAGCCCAATTTGTCCGGCTTGGAAATGTTAAGCAGAATCATGTCTGCTGCATTCCCTGTGCCAAACGGACATTTGTGTGTGAAAAATGGTCAGCAGCCAGGTATTGAGTAGGGATTGCACATGATCAAAAAGGATTTCATGGAAGCAGATTGAGAGAAAGGAGTCTTATGTAAATGTAGCACTGCATTGTGCTGCATGTCTCAGCTTTCGAGAGCCAGTCCACATGTTTTTTTTAAACTGTTGGAAGATGTTAAGGTTTAGAGAGCTTTCCAGCTCACCACAGACAGTTAGTTCCAGCTAATGTAATCGAGTCAATGGTGAAGAATGTCAAACACCAAGAAAAACAAAGAGACACAAACAGTTTTCTCAGAATCTGCTGGGCTGAAAGGCAAGTGAATATTTGACTACAAAGGGATGTTGCATCTCAGCACTGCAGTGTGCACTTTGCAAAGAACTCTGAATTCCAAAATAGTAGCAAGCTGTAAACATACATCAGTCAAAAAATATCGAAACTGGTGGGTTTGCAGACCATGTACAAATCTATAAGGCAAGGCAAGTTTATTTATATAGCACAATTCAACACAAGGCGATTCAAAGTGCTTTACAAAAATGAAACACATTAAGAGCCTAAGAAACATATAATGAAATGATATTTAAAAACACTCATTTAAAAGCAAAGATACATGAATAAAAGTTACAGTGCAGTGTGAGATACACACATCTGAAATGTTTAGCTCTGACTCCCAATGATTGCTAACTTTTTAGCAGAAATAGTTTTCTATCACCTCCCTTTCTTTCCTCTTTCTTGTTTAACTTGTCCTTTAGTTATTTCAAGTGTTTCATGCTAACGAACCCCCCTTTGGAAAATTCTAATCTGACCCCATGGTACCTTTTAGTTTTCGCCAAAACTATTCCTCTTTTTTAAATGCATATAGTTAAGTTTACCTTGTCTTTCTAGGACTTTTTTGGTATCCTCCGTGAACCAGGGTCTTGAAACCAAAACGGCATACGTAGGGGACTTTAACCCCAATACACAAAGGGGACTTTAACAGGGAAAAAAGCATTCATCATGGTGCCTTTTTCTCCTGCTGCCTATCACTTACACTTTGAGAACTCAGTCTAATCATTAAACCAGCAAACTGATAACAAAAAAAAATGAAACTGAAACATGACACTTGAATCATTTGGATGAGGAACAGGCTATTTCTCATAAGACATAAATGGTTAGGAAGTTGTACTTGTTTGGTAGCTAAAGTTTCTATTGGGGAAACAAATCCTCCCCAAAAGGGTTTTGAATATGACTAAGTTGCAAAGCATCTTACTCTCCAGTGCAGCGTGAATCTGCCTTTTTTTGTGTGGCTTAAATTTGTATTTGTTGCATAATGAGCTTTGAACAGTGTCATCAAGTAAATGTTTAATTACTCAGTGACTTTATCAGATTATCAGTAAGTCAATATTTACAGTATTGGCTATTTAAATGTCATAAAGAGTATAGAATAACATAAAAAGTGTGGAAATAGTAATGGGTTGCTGCTAAGCAGTTGATGCAAAGTAATCAGTATAGATTTTCTGCTGGAAATGAAAGGCAGAATATCTAAACCGCGAAATGTTGTTACCTCTAAATTTGAACAGGAAAACACACAGTGTAGAGTCCATTAGTGTTATCCAGCACTCAAGTGCCTCTATCTTCATATTAAGGAAGAGTTAAGCATCACAATGAGGTCCACATCGACTCGTATACCTTTTTGGAGCCCGCAGCTGAAGGTTGACAAACAGCGTACTTATACAAACATTACATTGAAATTAAATTCAAAACAATGTATGATTTAGCACTGTGAAAGGAAATGAAATCGGAGCATTTTCTATCAACTCAGAGCTATTCTTGTGAACATTTAATTTCATGAGTGAAGGTGATGCAGATGGGAAACTGGTTTCTGGACAATTAGAATTACGTTATTTTTCAAATAAATCTGCCTTTAAGTAACACCTCGGTGTGCGTCATAGAAGGTTTTTGACAGAATTTGACTGCAAACAACTGCTTCTAACTGAATAATAAATGTTCCCAGAAAACAATCATCAAATTCAGCGTGTCACTGTGCATGTGAGCCTGTCACTGTGAGCTCTGCGCTGCCATGAGTTATTCTTCATCGGGGTGGCTGTGACTCATTGCATAATGTGCAGGACTTCGAATGAGGGGATAGCAAGTTCGAGTCCCACTGCAGTCATCTGTTTTTTTCATCTGTTTCATGCATATCCCCAGCCTTTGTGCAGCACTGTGCCCTCAGGAATTCACTACTATTGTTTGTTTTGTATTCAAGTTTCTGAATGTTCTTACATCTGACTTTGTCTGACTCAGGCCTATGAATTAAGTATTAGTTTGTTGGCCTCCACAGCAAATGAGAGGGAAGGGTTTGAGTCATGCAAAGAAATACAACTGCATCACGTAACACAGTCATTTATGTTATTTCGAAAATGTAACTTTAAACATATATATATGTATTCTCTTAAAATAAGCTAGAAAATGTCTTGTACAGAGTTGACGGGCACCAATGCAAAAATGTACAAGATAAATGTGTATATTCATGTATTTAGTCCATCCCTTTTCATTACAGTGCATGTTAGAGGTACAATATATCATTGATAATTGTCTGCCACATGCACGCTCTTAGTCAAAACAATAACAAAATACAGAATTTGGCAACATAGAGGTTCATGAGCGTTTGTCATTGTAGGCAGTTTATCATGAATAGGATTGTTCATTGTTTTGGAGGTTTTTACTGGGAGTCCTGGAAAAGTTACCAAACTGAAAGAAAAAGGAACTATACTAGTGAAAGCACTACATAAAAAGAGTTTCAGGATGGAACAGTATGCGTTTCCCGGGGGACCAAGGAGAGATGTTTAGAGTTAAACAGGTCTGAGATCTAAATAGTGCATCATCAAAATGTGGCCTAGATCTGGAAAAAAGTGAATTAATGTCAGCTTCTGAAAGACAACCAGCATTCGCATGTGCAAAGACAATACATCACCATTGCATGTGAACAAATAACAAAAAAACATTAATTTGTTTTATAGAAATCCATACCCTTATTAAAACAAAATTGTTTTCCTCTAGTATATATATGTATATATATATATATGAAAAACAACCTATAAAATAGATGAAAAGATGATTTGTTCAGGCATTCGTTGTGTGGGGTTTGTATGGTATCCGGGGATGAAAAAAAAACAGAAGCTTTACCAACAAAAAAACACCATTGAATAATCAAACAGAAGCCATATACATTTATTTTGTAACAATGAGGTCTAACCTGCCATTCTGTAGACCCAGCTGTCAAAGAGGACGGTCCAATCAAAAGGTCGAAGCTCAAGCATTCATCTCATAGATAACAATCTCTTAGGTGTCAGCAGAAATGTCAGCTGTTATCTGCTTCCTTTTTAATTGATTCCTCTCTCTTCCATCTACACAGGTGCTTCTTCGCTCTCAGGTCAATCTCTGTGTAACCATCGATGGCAGCTGCCAGTGTGACTCAAAGTTGTGCTTCTTTTAGCCAACATGATACAACATGTTTCCGTTGAATGAGGTCAGTTAATTACATTTCATGGATTGAATGTTGTAGTTAGACAGCTTGATTTTTTTCAATTTCCTTTATCCTAGCTTGAAATTAACTGGTTTATAACCACAAGCAATGTGGATTGCTTTTATCTGCTGTAATAATAGAAATACTTGACTTTAAATGTGTGAGTCACAGATTCTCGCTTTTGGTTATTGTGATTCAATATCACACAACTAAGTGGCCTTTTATTGTCAAAGAATAACGGGGTGAAACAAATGTGATACAGTTTGGCGTGTCCAATGCAGAGCAGCTGGAGTCCTTGAAATGAACATTGTGCTAGAACTCAAAACTTGTCATTAAACACACAACTGCTGCTGAATAACCAGAGAAGAACAAGCACATGTTCCTTAGTAAAGAGATGCAACCACAGTATTACATAAATAAGATATCTTAAGGCATTATGAATGTATTTGTCTTCAGTATTTTGGACACACAGCATGGATGTGCAATGCTGTGTGTCACATGTGTTCTTTTTGTATTTTTGTATGAAGCATTGATTATGTGAAGGGAGAGAACCTACTGTTTTATTTACAGTAGTTCTAGGGGATCAAATCAAATACAATAAATAACCAATATGAGTTTTTTTTTTAATACTATCCAAAGGACAAAATCTGAAACAGAAAATAAATTGTATAAAACAAAATGCAATCAATACTTTGTTTCTATATTGTACGTATCATATTTATTTTCCTACGATAACAGACCGTATATTAAGGATATGCCATCACACTAAGGCATTTATTTCACAGCAACACCAGTGTTTGATTTTTACACTTTGCATACTAGATAGCTCTACTGTGGCAGTTCAACATTTGCTGCTATAAGAACACAATAAATCATTAAGTTTCTAACAGACAAGTGTGCAATCATCTCCAGAAGAGCTCTGTGCTAGTCTTGACAGAACAACAGTACATATTCTGTCCTGATTATCTAACATGTTATGGACCATTTGAGTGAACTGTTTTGTTCTCCCTTGTTCCTGACTTTGCATACATTACATTATAAGAATGTATAGGACTTGATGGTGTTCCTTGCATAAGTGTGACAGCTCAGCTGGAATAAAGCAAGTTGTGAATAAGTGCTGTGGTTGATTTGACACCTGAAAGTGTTTGCAGTCAGAAAAAGTCCTGCGCCATTGCAATCTCTCAGGAAGTTCACCCGTTCATTTGAAAAAACCCAGCTAATATGTATTGTGGGTTACTACAGTTACTAATGTACCAAAATAGTTGTTATTTCCCAGTTAATCATAATACAAGAGTCATCATCATTTGCTGGATTTCTCTTTCGATTTTGTTTTATTCAGAAATGTTGCTGCTGAAATTTGAAATGTTCTTCATGTTTTTGGAACACCATCATCCGCAGTCATTTTATGGTTTTAAAATAAACCCTTTTACAGAGTGATCTGACACTTCTCATTTTTGTCAGTGTAGTGGATTGTAAGGGTGTGAACTGTTAATGGTGATTTTTCATAACTCTTGGTGCTGACACTGCTCCTGTTTCCTTGCTTGTGCTGACACTTAAAAAATGTGTGTTGCCAGTTGGAAGATACCAGCAACTCCAACATATGCTTCTTGCAGTTACCACTAGTAGGATGACATGAACAGTTATTTTAGCTGGCAGTTCATATATATGGAGCTTCAGATAACACAGCATCCAGCAGGCTATTTGCCAATAGCACATGCTGGCATACATGCGGGTGTCGGGCAAAGGATAAATGGACATTGGAGGCAGGCAGGTCCCACTGCATTGTGAGTTATCCTTTTAGAAATAAATGTAATAGGTTTCTCAATAATGTAAAATTAAGTATTCATTCATTAAGTAATACTTGCTGTAGAGCCACACAAAGGTAGAAAAATACATGGCAGGAAAACTACTTGTGTATTTTCATTTTCCACAAGTTGTTTGGCAAAAATGCTGCAAATCCAATGTTAAAGTCTTTTTTACCCGTTTGGTGGGTGAATATGAGGTCAAAACCAATGCATCCATATCTTTTTTTCATGTTTGTACAGATTTGAGCGTTACCTTGGAGAGGAAGCTTGCAGCTGCCACTAGTCAGCTAATCAACTCCGCTGGCATGAAGAAAGTAGAGGTGGAGTAGGCTCTGTGTGGTGAGAGATGGGGTTCAAATGAGTGTGGAGAACTTAAGGTCAATTGGTGCATTATAAAAGAAGCGAGTCAAAACATGGACTGTATCAGATGATGGGTTAGGATGTGGAAAAGCTTCAGCAGCCTCACTCTTTGTGTGTCCACACTGCTCATCTCACTCTATGATGCTCCTGGCCAGTTTTATTTTTAAAACTACTTGGTTAAGATTGAGGAGAAGACAGCTTAACTCAATCTCCTGCCTAAAGCACAAACACATACAGATACAAAACATTAGGGGGTTTTGGGAATCCCGTGAAACCAGACTTTTTTTCGCCATAGTCGTCGTACCACACTCAAGGAGGTTGTTCATTTCCTGTTCCATAGTTTGTTTCCTGAGTATGGACTAGCTTTGTTTTTCTGGTCGTTTACCTTGACAGCTTTATTACAACAATGACAGCTGGGATTGCATGACTGACGCCATTGTTGTCTTCTTTCTGTGCTGGAATTGTTCTCCTCTCCTCAACTACTGCGAGCGTCTGTCTCTAAAGGACTTTAAAGAAGCGCGATTGGCTCTCACATGGTTGTAGCTTGCAATGTGTCAAGAGGGAATTTACATATATCTTTTCTCAACTCCATACACTGTATGTCATTTTTGCCGTGGTAAAACATTGTGATTGTTCTTCCACAACCAACCCAACAAACAATGCTGTTGATTTACTTTTGTTTGCATGGTATTCTATTGATTTATTCCCCTTCCTCTTCCATTCCCCAAGCATATACACATATTAACTTTGGTTTCCCTGTCTTTTCCTTTCTCCTCCACCTGTTTGTCTCACACTAGTCATTGCAGAAGCATTGCATCAGGAAGTGCTGTAGGTCTCCTTGACAAGAACTTGATACTTAGAGGATCAATCGGGGATTGGATCTTCACTGCACCAAAAGTCAAGATACCTTTTAAATCATTGACCTGCTAAGTGGAATCAGCTTCTGTTATTCTGCTCCTTACTTTGCTATTACATGCCAATTCAAAGAAGAAATAACCTATTTACCAAACTGAACATGTGATTTAAAAGAACCTTTAATCTGTAATGTCCATATTTATAGCGTTTGTTTGTCAAGTCAAGGCGTAGTATTGACTAAGACTAATCATTTGCAGCTGGTAAGCTACTGTATATAAGTGGTTTATTTTTATTTTGTTAAAGAAACAGACTCAAATTAAATCAGACCATTATAGCAGTTGATATATACTGTGTCCACACACTCAAGAACATGAGAATGCTCAAACCTGCACATCTTTGAGACGAACAATATTAACAGTTTAATAAAATTGATGTTGAATTAATGTATGCAATCAACACTTCTGCAACCGTAGATATCTAACCCCATGTTTTAGTTATCTTAGATGTATAAAACCTTTCAAATATATTGTAAAACAACAATGTCTCAAATCTACTTTAAAACACAAAACCTTCCATTGCATTTGGTTCATAAGAACACGAGTTAGCACTTATTGACTTAAGGATTTGGCAGTGAGAAATGGTAATCTCTTTAACTTGACCTTTCTCTACTGATTTTCTCTAGATAGTCTGTTTGTTATCCAACTGCTGAATGATACAACAAGTCCATCTAGACGAGGACCCTCATTTATTTCCCGGTGTGTCGGTGCTCTCCTCTTCAGGCTATTGGTTTCCATTTTGGAAGGGATCTTTTACAGACAATAATGTATTGATCAACACCACAGAGGCTTATTTGAATCCATGAGACACTTGCCAGAGAAAGAAAGCAATGTTTTAAGAGGATTATTTGTATTATACTGTACAATGCTTCAGTCTACTTATGACACATTTAATTAATTCACTGTGAAAAGACAGCACCCACATTATTGTCCACCAAATAAAATGGTCCCATAGAGACAAATGTGCAAAGGAGGCGGATTTTGGCGAGAATTCTGCCAAATGATGTCACTGCAAAAACTGGATTATATCATAGACAAATATAAATAAAGGCTGAAAAAGTGATAAAAGCACCTTGTATCTCAAAGGGCCTGAGGACAGAAAACACAATGTACTGAGAGACATTAATACACATCAAAATGAGTTGAACCACCAGTCCTCAACTTCAGTTCTACTTAACTACTAAGGGTTGGTGCTTTGTAAATTATGACAACAGTGAAATACAAAGTAATCTGACATATTGACACTTGTTCCTCTGCCCTATACTGTGAACATGTGGCAGCGTTTGGTCTTTTACCTCAGTTATCATTAGACCTTTACACACATCATTATCCAGGGTGATGTGAAGAGCAATGATGGAATCTATAATGTCTGTCCCTTTGTCTGGCTGCTCAATTTAATGAGCGGGCAGGTATTAATGATGATGGAGACCAAGACTGGCCCTGGCCAAAGAGCCATGAGCAAAGCGTAATGGGGTGAAAAGCTTGCTTTGGGACAAAAGTAAATTATGACCCTCACAATCAATAGTCAGCATGACTGAAAGCCAATGGGCTTTGCTCCAGTTCTCATAATTATAGGAAGGAAACACATTGATTCTTACCCTGTTATATTATGTTTGATTTCAGTTATTGACTTTGCTGAACACGGTATTTACCAAAATCATTCTGTGTGGTACCATCATGACTAAATAGGAACATATTAACAGGACAGTCCATGCAGATGGAGGGGCTTTCACAGCATTCATAGTGATGAAATACAATCAACCCAGTTGTAGAACTAACAAAATTCAGTACCAGATGATACACAAGTACTAAATAAATATTTAAATCATTAAACCTAATGAATTAATGGCCATATAAGTCTCTTATATAAGTAATACAGAAATTAAGACATTTACCACTTGACTTTTGTCATTTTTGGCAAGAATGGTGCCCTACAGCTTTAAGAATTGATGCCGTCAGTTGGTATATTTGACTTGCTAGAGATTTATAAAGCACCTTGCCTGGGCACCTTGATTGGTCTTTAACTCATTATCCAGACAAGGAGCGTGATTATTACTGACTCTGCTCTTTTGTGAAAAGGTGTTTGTCAGCTAAATTGCCCATAATACTTATGACTAATGTACCAGCTGCTATGAGGATTTGATTCTTTAACAAGCTCTAACAACTGAACTTTCCATAAAAGAATAATTACATTGTCAAAGTTTGTATGACCTGTAAAACATGATCTTCTGAATTTCCTAAGGCAACTTGTTTAGTTTGATGATTCACCGAACCAAACCAACTCTAGTAGTTACGTTTCAGCTACATTGACTCAGCTTTAATAAGGCCAAAGTTAATGACAAATCATAGATCAAAGTTGCAGGCTCACCTCTTTCAGTACCCAAAGACACGTTATGACATATACCGCATATATCATTCTGTTTTTAAACCTGCATTTCTTTCACTTTTTTTTCTTAAGACTCACCACCCTCATTAGAATACACTTGTCTCTCAGGCTCGGACTGCCAGCATCACCGAAGGCACACAAACTCAATGTGGCCAACATTTGCTCATAGAAACGCATGCTCTCTGCATTTCAATTGCAAGTTATCCACTAATGTTTTCACACATTTTGAAAACAGCATGGAATGTTCTACCCTGGACCTGTGAAATGCAAAGTTCATTATTTCATTAATTATAACACAAATATTCTATCCTTACGTTACCATTGGATACTGGCTTAGGTACTGTAACATGTTACTAAGGCAAACATTGAAACTCTGGTAATTTTCTGGGGACACTCAGTTTATAATGGTTTTAAAAATTGCCACATAAACACGTACATGTCATTTAGAACTGGGTCAATGAATGTGCAAACTAAAAATCTACTGTTCAAAGGACTATTTTGAATTGACTGATTTTCGTTTTGTTTTACTCAAACATAATTCCAACCACGGCTAGAAAACAGTCAATGTAAGCACAATGTATCTTTTAGAGCAACATTTCTCTGCTACATGTAGTCTATATGATCTATTGTGAATAGGTGACTTTGTACCTGTAATAGTTTCAAAGTCTTTGTTCAGCCAAGATCTTCTCTGGTAGATCACTAAAGTAAAACCCCCATTACTAGTAAAACCAGCACACTGGCTTGATCTCAGAAATCTCAGGTTAACCCACACAAGAGCCGATAAAAGCCTTTCTGTCTCACCTCAAAGGAAAATGCTCTTCCTAACTCTCTGAGGTACAAGTTAAAGAAAAACAAATGTAAAGCTTTTCTGCCTCCCATCTCTGACAGACACGCACGTTTTCAGACAAGAGGAACTTTCAGTGGGACTTCTATGGTAATTCAGACTGCAATCATATGGCCTTGAGGCTGCTGCTGCTGACACCAACACCAAATGAGGCCCCAGATGCGTCATTATAATTAGTTGCTGTTCGTGTGACGTGCTCATTAATGCGCATATTACTCTCTCTTCCCCAGATTTCCTAATTCTGAGGAAGTAAACATCAACAAATTCACAAGGTGTTGAGGGGTTAGCTCATTAGCTCAACCGTAAATGACAGCCTACGTGAATGTAGAGATCAGAGAGTTAATTCACAAATGTTAGGTTAGATAGGTGCACGGATAAAATGTTTAATGTAGAGAAAGTAAAGATAAAAATATGGCATGATATTATTCAAATAGATACAGTTATGTTAATGACTTAGCAACGCCTGACACTGTGTCGTTGTTCTCTTGGGTCATGTTTATGGAAAACATACATTGTGTCTCAACAGCAGATTAATTTACCTCCGTTTACATCTGCCTCACTTTGTTACCACTGCTTTATCAAAGCTAATTGAATGACGCAGCAGTTGTGTCTATTATTTGAAATACATTTGCTATTCTATGTATTGTATGCATATTCTCATTTATTGTATGGGCTTTCAGACAGTGGTATGAGAACAACTGAGCTATCTACACTTTACAGGCACTCTATTTATCTTCGTCAAAAAGAAAAAACTAAAGAGGAGGGGGCTATTTCTTCAGGTAATTGCTGATGTTAATCACAGTCATATTTCAGACAGGGAAGAACCTCTGCCATTCTTTTAAGCAAGCAGAGCCCGTGGTCAGCTGCCCCTTAAGCGCAGAGAGCTCCACTGACTAATTACTGCAGTCCAGCTGCCTACACTCTGCAGCTTCTCTATCTCAGCCCTTCTCTTCTCTTCTCTTCTGTAATCACCACAAGTCCTTATCCAGTTGGGTAAGACCATTCTGTTTTCTTGAGATCGAGCCTGTGCCAGATTGTCACTGCATGCTTATGAATGTAGTTGTTCTGAATTCAATCCAGTTGGAGTGACTAAGCAGGTGGTAGCATATTCACTCCATCCTCATTTGAGCCAACCCAACATCTGCGCCTCTGGTATTAACTATTCTAAAATGATTAATTCACTAAAAAGAGAACATCTAATCAATTTAATATGGTTTACATATGAACAGTATTACAAACCAAAGAAGGATAGGCTAGTTGGTAAGCCTAAGTCTATCAGTGTAGAGGGTACACATGACATACAGTAAATTAAAGGGATACAACGTGTGGTGCCCAATTCAAATGAGCTGTTTTGCCTAATAGACTACAGGGTTGCAATCAGAACCGTTATTTAAATGGATTTAACCGATGAGTACAGCCTTTGAAAGAAAATAATAGTAATTGTACTCAGTTTTGTATGATGTGTAGCGTATTATTCAGTTATATTCAATAGAAACATTATTAACAATCCTGTGGATATAAAGAAGAAAAAGTACCAACCTGGCAGACGTACTGTGCAGCTTTTAAGAGGGGCCAGCATCACACATTGTTTTCTTTGTTGCAGTGACTCTTTACACCTATCCATCCACACGGTATTTCAATTCACTTCCCTGCATGGCCATGCTGCAGAGCAACATTATTGATTTTTCCTTTGTTTCTATTTTTTTACTTTCCATTATAGTGAACCGTCTCTCTGCTGGTGCCCAATATTCCTGTTTCTTTCTCTTTTTCCTTCTATAAGAAAATGCACCTGTATCCATTAGGGAAAAAAGCTAAAGTCTGTCCCTACACATCTTCTTCAAGACTACCAGAGATATTGAGCATTGCTACCTCATGGGGGCCAATCAGGGACCCACAGTTTCAGTGGCTTCAAGATAAATTGACTGGCTCCCCGCAAAACCCTTGTTTGATGTTATATAAATCAATGGTTACCCTTAGTTCTTACTCTTGGTTCATAAATATATATTGAAAATATATCTTTCAATTAATCAAATACAATCCCTATTCAGAATACTTTACTGACAAACACCATACAAATTAAACATGGTATAGGCCTGATAAAGATGAATTAAATCAGATAACTTGTATCACAAACATGAAACTTCAAGAAGAAAGTAGTAAAAAGCTGTCCTCTAAAAGTCTGGTGTTCAAATAAAATATTTCAATTTCTTAGATGAGTCGTTGCAACAAATACTACGTTGTTGGGACAAGGGCGGCTTAATGTGTGTCCGTGACAAGTGTGTGGATGAGCGGCAGTGAAAGAGATGGATGGCGGATGGATGAGCTCAGAGCGGATCAGCTGTTTGATCATTGCAGAGAAGAGGTTAGCAGTAATGTTGTCTCGAGGTGTCAAATGTACAGTGACACGCTCATGTAAACACAAACATCATTAGTGACTTTCTTGTGTAGAAATGATTCCAGTTAAATAAAACTCATGTATGAAATAGACTACCGATGGAACCAAATGCCATTAACTGCAGATGGTTGAACTTCCTGTTTGGATTGTGAATGCACAGAAAAGTTCAACAACAATATATCTTAGATTGTCAGGTTTTGTTTTGTTAGAATATGTAGCTGAAGTTGAGGTATAAAACATGTAAATCATTACATTGTATTGTGTTTCTTGTATAAAGCTTTAGTAAATATAAGGATTAGGGTTATCCTGCTTTTATTGTGATTTCTGTCCCCTCCAAAAAATGTGTGTCTATATTTGAGCTACACCAGTTAGCTGTGTCTCAACACCCTTCAAAGGATCTATATAGGATCCAGTCCCTCCAGGCACTTTGGAAGCTCACTTAAAGACATCAATACTGTGGGAAATGAGACACAGAACAATGGCTCCAGAGACTGAGAAGTTAGACGGCTGAGTGAGATGCCCTTACATCTTATTTAAGGTACTTCTAGTCAATGCAGTAGAGTTCATTGAGGGAACTGTTTCACTCGTTAAAACATCAAACTGCACGGGAAGCCGAGCCAAAGGCAGCGACAGTAATTAGCAAGACAGGTGAACTAAATGAATTGAATTCTCCTTTTTGTTCCAACTACTTCTACCAGTAACAAGACATCTTTCAGAGTTTCCTAATCAATATAAATAATTGGATTTCACGAAAGCAGTTTGTTGTATTTTAAAGAAAAACATTGTACCAAATGGGTTAACAGGACCCATCCAGTGCAGTGCTTCAGGAAGCTTTGTCCCTTCTATATGACCTATGAGTTATTCGCTGGTTGATTCAGTTGTGTGTGAAAAACTCAATTCAATTTGCCTAATATAAGCATTGTTAATACATCTTCAACAATGTGCTTCAATTAACTCAAACTTCAAATATCATTTTCAAACACCTTTCTCCTATGCTGTCCACAGCTGAAGATAACCAGGAGTACATTACGAGAAGGATTAATCCATATTAAATATTTATATTTTTCCCTGCCTTTCTGCTGTCAATCAAATGTCATCCATTCAGTACTGAGGGTTACAAACCTCCCTTTTTGCCATAGCAACAAAAACGACAAATGTATGGGGAATACAAATGGACTGGCATTAAAAAGACAGAGGGGGGAGTTGGAGATAGCTGAACGATCTGTGATGAAAATATCACAGATCACTCATGACAAATGGCCTGCAGTCTATCAATTTCCAATTCTAAACAAAATTGATGCAGTATGAAGAGTGTAGGATGCAAAGGTTGCGCTAGTCTGCCTCAATCTGATGAATTGATGATATATTTTCTCAGATGAGTGATACAGTGATAACAGACATACAGTTGCAATGTGTCTCAGTGGGTGATTTCAGAAGTTCCAACAAAGAATGCATCATCTCCGTCTCAGCAGTGACTGTCTGCCATGATTGATGATGTTGTCACAATGCCCCTATGTTGCCACAATGTGGCTCCACTTCCTTATCACTTAGGCAAAAAATGTATACGTTAGCAGCTATCTACACATAGGCGTCTAACCCAATAGGCAAGAGAGTTGTGCTGCACTCTGTCAGCCGTACCGAGAGACACTGCAGCACCCGAGCTCTAACGTCTGAGAGAAAACAACAGCAAGTGGGAGCCGTACATTTCACTGTGTCAAATCGATGAGATCGATAGTCACTTCTCTTGCACATTCACTCCTAAGTTACTACTGAGAACTGTGAATGGCTGTAACTTGCTTTCAACAAACTCCACTTTCATGTATAAAATCTATTTTGGCCAACACTGTATCAGGTGGCTGAATATTCCCTTATTCTGCTATAAGAAAAGGCTTCAAAACTACCTTAGTCAAACTTAAAAAGTAAGTTATCAAGGATATGTTTGAGCTCAACCTGTTTTGACATTTTCAGACTTTTGCCCCTCTCACTATCCCACTTTGTCCCCATATCTTGTGCTGCCTCTATCTTCTGCTCACAGCTAGGTGCTTTAGTCTTACCCTGTTCAAGCTCCCGTTGACTTGCAGCCTATCTAATGCATCCTTTCATGCTCTGCCACATCCTCACCCAATGGCATGATGCTGATAACTGCCAGCTCCCCAGAAAAGCTTCTGATGTGACAACTTCTGCTCTACACCTGCAGCTGGGCTCTTGGTGAGAAAGTGAAATGTGTGTTGAGAGACACTAATGCAACACATTAGTTTGCATGAGCAGGTATGCGGCAGGTGGCATCAAACGGATTTATCATCAATGTAGTGCGATAGAGAGATGGGCTCCGAGGTTTCAGATGTAGGAAAAGATTTAAAAAATAAAGAAGTCAAATCAAAGGTGTTTTATTCTTATTTTATTACGTTCCCATGAAACTATGCATCTTGCAAATGTAGCAATACCTAATACTGACTTTGATCTTTGGAAGAAAACCAAACTTTGAACATTTCTATGAAGTTGTGTCTTGTATAGTCTTCACCGCAGTGCAGATATAATAAATCTACTTTGATAACAAAACTTGTTTTCTCAGACGGGATTACAGCACCAGGCAGGACTGTCTGTATTTGGCTGTTGCCTTTTTGCTTGTGCCCAGGGCTTCATTAAACCCATCTCAAAGAAAAATGTTAAGATCTTGGTTTTCATTGAGTGCACAAAGGCATGTGTGCCAATGCCGAGACAGAATAACAAGTTGCATCATGCATCATGGCACAACGGGGGCATCTCAGTGAATGCTGTAGGAAATGTAAAACAAGTGTTTCTCAGACAGAGGCAGGCCATCAGGCTCTTCGATTATTTTGCAACATGAATCACACAGCCCCCCATTTACAAAGTAATGTCAGTATTGATTAGCTCACCTCGCCCTGAAAAAGGTACTTAAACTGGACCTAATCAGCCATGCTCACATATTTATTTATCTGATCTTGATGAGATAAGGTAGACAACTTGTATAATGCATCCAACATGTATCACTTCAGCAAGTCAGTATTAGCTTTGAGAGGATAACGGTGAATATAAATGTCACCATTTATGTTTGCCTTTACGTAAGATATTGTGATTGAAAAATAATAAACATAATCCAGACACCGACTAACTCAACCTTATCTTGGAACAAGTATACGTGTGTGATTTGCAATCTTTTAAAAAATGTTAATGACTGCAGTAAAGCTGTCAGCAAACAAGGAGTGATTCCAATCCATTATACTAACCCCTAACCAAAGTGTAGCTGTTGTAGTTCTGAAGCACAACAATCCCCTTCAAAGTAAAAGGTCATGCGTGAGCAAAATATCTTCTATTATTTATCATTGTTAAGTTAGACTCAACTTTAGGAAAATAAGGAAAACAGTTAAGCGAGTAATGACAAACAAGGGTATGAAAATCATAGTATTTTTTCTTAATTTCTGTAGCAGGGGACTTAACATCAATCCTGCAGTAAGTTCTGCATCATTATGTTGTATTGTCATTAACCATGTGCAGAAATACCAACAGTATATACTAATTTGTAAAAAAAAATCTTGACCTCAGTATATTCGATTGTTTTCCCCCAAACAGTACAATGGGGGTTTTCAGCAAGACAAATCCATGAAACAGGATTAACAATTAAGAAATGTTACTCTTAACTTCAGCGCTTCTGTCTCTCAGCTTTGAAGTCAAGTTTGTATAAATTCAAGGTTTACCTAATTAATAACCATTAAAACAACAAAAACAAATATACTCGTCACATTTCACAAATAATGCTGAGGAATGATAAATAACATTTTTTTCAAAATGAGTGAATATTTGCAAAAAAACATCAAGTTTATCAGTTTGAACATGAAATATCTTGTCTTTGTAGTGTATTCAATTGAATATAGGTCGAAAAAGATTTGCAAATCATTGTAACCTATTTTTATTTACACAACATGTAATATTGCAATAGTGTGTCGTATTGCTAACCATTTCCTTCATTTTAAGCTATACAACATGCTCTATTAAGGCGTGATGAGATCACAGTGGGGGGGTGGCAGCTACCTGTGGTGTACAGACTGGCAGGATCCAAGTTATCTGGCAGCGGCTTTGCGCCCTGCTGCTGCCAATTCAAAATACAGAACATCAATGTTGCCGGGTGGCAGCCACAGCGGTTCCCACTCGTTGTCTGAAACCCCCTTCAATCCCACCTTCAAACCTCTCATTTTTGAACTGGATACTTCCAACGGCAGAAATGGACGTCAATGAGCACAACACCAGACCACCGTGATCCCTGGACAAATCTGAGATGTGGGCAGTGATTAAAAAAGGTCTTGGACCAGAGTAACATTTTCTCTGGGGCTGCAATAGATATGATATTATTATTAATTGTTTTATTTCATTAATTAAATGCTTTGAGGATTTGTGTGAATTGTTAGCTAAACCCCTTGCTCTATACTACCAGTATTTCAGTTCCTGTGACAAGCCAGAGATAAGACTCATTATGATCCATGTTTAGGGCAATTAAGCCTGTAGTCAGATGAGGTAACTTCTTGAACATGTATGCAATAACATTCTAATTGCTTCTTCAATAGTAAGGATTAGATTTAAAGAGTTAATTATTCAATTAAAACAACCTTGTTGTAAAAAAGGAAGTTGCAAATGACAAACTAATAATATGAGCATCGTCTTTATTTGAAATTGATTAGGTATCAGACTTAATACAATGCTAAATCACATCCCCAGTAAACCCAATATGACAATAATTATTTAAACTGATCGTATTTTCCATTTATAATAAAATAACATATATAAGTTTCTCTTGATGGAGAAGAAGAAATTCATATTTTTTTAGCAATTTCCAAAAGTTTGACATTTCACTCTAGGAATGTTTCATGTGTATATCATGAAACATCTTTGATTTAACAAGATCCAATCCACCTTGAGACTTTCACCAATCTACCGTGCCATGTCCAATATAGTAGCGACAACATATTTAAAATGTTATTTAAAAGGAGAAAAATAAATAATTATTTGCATCGCCATTCGGTGTTCCACACTTAGCATTTCATAATGTCTTCAGAGCCGTCTGATAATCTACAGTTGCTATAGATCATTTTTACGGCAACGTCTGCTTCGACACAGCTAATGGAATTTAGCTGGATCCACATAAACCTTCGGCAACATTTCAACCTCTTTTTTGATTAGCTGTATTAGCAATTAAAATAAAACAACCTGCTCATGTTGTTAATGTAAAACAGTATCCATGTAGTTAACACTTAAACTGTTATTAAAAAAAAAGGATTAACAAGACATTCTGTAATAATTGGCTACATCATGCTTCATTGCTCTTCTTTCCACTGTGCCATGTCCTCCCCTCTAACCTCACCAGTACACTTTGGGATTGCTGAATGGGCACAGTGGTTGGCATGGAGCTGTGAGCTGCTCTTATCATGTTAAGCACAATGACAGAGGGTTGGTAGAAGGGAACAGCTTTAATGATTCTGGATGTGCGCCCCAGGGCTGCAATCACCCTGACCAACCTTTGTATACCCATGTTTAGCCCCGGGGCTGCAAGTGTTTCAGCTTCTATTTTGAGAATGTTCTTGAACAACAAATACAGACTTTTTAAATAGCTGTGCACAACACTGTGATGTACCATATATAAATCACAACAAGAACTGTTTTTAATGCAACAGCATGAGGGTAAACTATAGTGCCCTAGATTGGAAACCTTCAAGAGGTTCGCACTGTAGCACATCAACGCTAACATTCATCAGATCCATTTATAATACTGAGTTGACAAAGTGATGTCAAAAGCAATGTTATTTTCAAATTTGTTGACAGATTCAAAAATAGCTTTATGTGAAAAGAACAGTGTGTTCTGCTGGCATGTTTAAAATAAAAGCCACCCACGGATTTACCAGCCATCAATACATCCACGGGTGGGTTTATAACTACCATGTTCAAGAGGGAATCTGACATAGGGTGCCAGAAGCTCTTACAATCATGTCACAGTTCCCACAGTGTAAGAAGTGTGTTTCTTCCCTCGAAAAAAGTGTAAAAAAATACACAAGAACAGGAAGGCACAAAGGGTAAGGTTATCATCTTGGTTTATACATGCATTTACCACCATATTTTTGTCAGAATAACTTTCCTTTCTAACCAGATAGTGTCTGGCACTCCTTGACCTGCATCTGTTCAATTACTAAGAATATTCATAGCCAACACGTGGTTACCAAAATCTATAACGAGTCATGCATGAAGCCCTGCTGCTTTCCCTGAGGAACACAGTTATTCATACCAAAAGAGATATGAAAGATCAACTTACCATACTGGAACAGAGGCAAAGAACATATCTGCTTTCTGCCAGGGGAGAGGATAGGGGCCTATGCAGATTCAGTCTGAAACACAAAAAGGAGAAGAGTTCCGTAAGGACAAGCAACATCAATGACTTGTGATTTTACACAAGGCAGACAAAAGAGAATTTTGGAATGTCAGCATACATGAAGCTTGTGTGTGTCATCCACTAATTGTACTGTATGTCACATTGGATAAGAGCATGCTGAGCAGATGAATGCTGAAAGATATGTAAATCCTAGGCTTTATATAACTCCCATAAATCTAACCCTGTATATTAAGGGACAGAGAACATTTACACAGTACAGTATGATATTGCTATTTTAACAGATAATATCCTGCAAGGCTTCATAAAGGCATTGTTAAAACATAAAATTATGCTTGAACCACCCTGAACACACTCAGAGATGAACCTAGTTGAATATTCACATAAAGATTTATTTAACATTTTGAGCAGTGATAACCGCACCCTAGTTCTATCAAATCCTTTGTGAACTGTTAACTCCCATACTTTTCTGATTTGTGTTGGTATAGGAAAGAAGAATCAAAATAAAAATGTTATCCGTACAGTGAGTGGCCACTCCATCAAATTCTTCATCAATCTACTTTATGAAAAAAGCTTTTGTGGATATATTGTCCACATTCAGTGTAAACGTGTATCAGGACTGTCATTGCTGTTGGATTTCCCAAACATCACAATAAGAACCTGTGTTTATTTCCATTGAATTGCTTTTTCAGTCTGTGTTTTTTTGTCCCATAGGAAGTCTAGCAGCAGCGGCTTAAGGTGGCTTCTACTGCTGTCAACCTGAACCACTTTAAATACTAGAAATATGTCTCCGTGTAGCAAAATTCAACTATAAAAAAGAATGCTAACAATGAGGAAGCTTTTGGTTGCTCACTCCTGAATACTTAACATTGGAATTTTCAACTTCTTTTTATTTCAGTTTACTATGTCTATTATATTTAATGAGCTTGTGTTTGAAGTGAAAAGGAAAACAGAGAAAGAAAACACAATCTGCCATTCACTGCATCTCTGGCTCTCTGAGAGCAATGTTTTTGAAATAATGAGATCTCTAGCATGGTTTACCCTGAAAGGTACTGTATGATCCAGCAGAAAAGAGGATGACAGGAATAGTCAAACAGCCATGCAGGTTTTTAACACAGAGCCGTCTTAATGATTGCATCCAAGCTAGCTATCGGCTGTAGTCTTCCCACACTAACCACCATCCTGTCGGTTTCAATCACAGCCCATATGAAAAATTATTAAGGTGGCAGACCGAAATCCTGGCGTATTTTTTTCCCAAATCTGCGGGATCATTTGGCTTCTCTACACAAAGAGAGGAGAATAGCACTGTCCTAGGAGGGTGTTCGGGTGGAGTAAGGGTGGTATGATGAGGAGAAAGGAGAAGAGGGGGATGAGACCCCGTTGGGATGGAATCTTGAGTATGCCAAGGTCAGCAGAACACTCACAATGAAATGAAATGCAGCCAAACACACACACACACACACACACACACACACACACACACACACAAACACAGACAAACTTACACGTAGCAACACACTGCCCACATAAGCTCCTCCCTGAGGAAAACCTGCTGAGAACTGCTAAATTACCACTGGGCTCACACTTGGCTATAGGTGCCTGAAAAACCTCCGAACACAAACACATTTTCTTATTCTCGTGTCTTTACGTTGGCATTGATCATTTTTTAGAACTTCACCTTCACCCTTGCTGCATTCTGGCGTGGTCCAACCTCTCTTTGTGGATATGAAAGGCTTTCGTTTGAGTGGAAGCTGTCTTGTAGCAAAACAAATGCCATTCATGGGGGCTGATAGTTAATACTTGAATGCCTTTCTTTTAGTTACCACAGGTGTATCTGTGGAGGCATGAATGAACTTGTCTTGGATGTGGAATTACTGTAGTGTTAGTTTATCCCCGAACACAAGCAAGTACAATTTTTTTGACTTTAAATGCTTTCACTTTGACAGGTGGGAACAAATGAGATGAACAAAATATTGGCTCTAGACAAAACATATTTCACACATGAACGATCAAGTCTCAATAAAATGAAGTTATTACAATTGTGCCTCCTGTACTCAATCACCAAGCGCTTGTCTATACACAGAAGCTGTGATTGATGAACCTAAAGTACTGATATATTTATATATTTCCATTTATTTGCCATTTACGCTGCCATATTCATTTGCTAAATCATCACTTGCAATACACATCAGAGGGCATTACAATCCCTCCCTCTTGTAACTGCCATATATTGTTATGAATATCACTTTTATTTTGTATTGATCAAACGTTAAATGTATGTTGACATTCTATAGGATGTCCAACAGGGCCTTACATACTAAAAGCTGATTGATATGACCTGCTACCTGCTGAGGAGACTGAGGTGTTTAAGGGTGCAGGGGACACTTCTTCAGACCTTCTATGACTGTGGGGGCTTCAGCCATCTTTTATGGTGTGGCCTGGTGGGGCAGAAGCACCTCGGCTGCTGACAGGAAGAGACTGAACGGACTGGTAAGGAAGGCTAGCTCTGTCCTGGGGAGTCCTCTGGACACTGTGGAGGTGGTGGGAGACAGGAGTCCTCACTGTGGAGGTGGTGGGACACAGGAGTCCTCACTGTGGAGGTGGTGGGAGACAGGAGTCCTCACTGTGGAGGTGGTGGGAGACAGGAGTCCTCACTGTGGAGGTGGTGGGACACAGGAGTCCTCACTGTGGAGGTGGTGGGAGACAGGAGTCCTCACTGTGGAGGTGGTGGGACACAGGAGTCCTCACTGTGGAGGTGGTGGGAGACAGGAGAATGGCAGCCAAGCTGTCCTCCCTGCTGGACAACGTGTCCCACCCCCTCCAGGACACCCTGTCTGCACTGTGCAGCTCCTTCAGTGACAGGCTGATGCACCCACGGTGTCTCACGGAGAGATACCTGCAGCGGTCAGACTGTACAACCACCACGGCCCCTGGCAGACCCCAACACACAACAAAAACTGCAATTATAAATATACACACCGAAAATAGTTGTGCAATTTATTCTACCACCTTTTATACTCTTACCTTGCTGCTATATCGCTAAACGGTTATTGGTACTGGATGTGTATTTTTGTATATATTGTAGTTTCTAGTTTTGTATCTTTAATATGAATATTTGTTTCTTATGCATGCATCTTGAGAGATATTAAGCTGTCTTTGGCTCTTTGCTGTAACTATTGTAAATGTGACTGTTGACTAGGAAATCGTCTCCACGAGTGCCATTTCAGAGCCTCTTTTTAAATGTGTAGTAAACACAAGGAAACATCTAATTTACCAAAACACTGCAGTCTTACCCGAGAAGGAGAATCCTTAAATGTACTCTTAAATGTCATTTAGTATTTCAATATAATCCATATTGTCCAATAAAGACTCATCCTTTAGTCCCCTTATGACATTTCAATGGGAGACAAAGAGATTGTTGTAGTTTGGCTGCATATTGAACTAGTTATCTTTCGTAAAATATTCATGCTTATTCAGAATAAAGGACCCAGTGCAGATGGGGAGAATAAGGGGAAACATTTAAACATCACACGGGTATTTACCCATTATAACAGAGTGCCTTTTGTAATCCTCTCAAAGACCTCCCTTAACTACCAGAGTGCTTTTTGTGTTTCTACATTTTTTGGTGGCGATATGGAGGGAGTTTTGGGAGACTAACAATTTCGACCAGTCTTTACCTTCCAACTCCTTATAAAGAGATATTAAAAATATTAAACATACAGATATCTTAATACATATTTTCTGTGCCCGGATTGCATTCATCATCATTTTTCTCAGGAGTTCCCTGAAGGCAACCGGCGCTAAATTATTGATGGGCCTGAAAGCTGTTTGGCTCTGTTAGGGAGTGCCTGCAACTCTCTTGGGAAACAAAAAGCACCAGCTTCTTTGAAACCAGAGGAAGCAGCAAAGTCTCGGTTAGAATTTGTATTGTGTTCCTTCATGCCAAACATTTAGCGCTGAGACAATGCAATACAGTTTCATTACAATGCCAGAGCCTCGCAGGCGGAGACATCAAAGGAAGGGTTAGTCTCTGCTTCAGTCAATAAATAGATGGAGATATAGTTAAGACTAATTTCAAAGAGAACTACTGACAAATTCATTATAAACATGCGAGGAGCTGAAATAATGAAATACTACAGGATGCACCTCGAGGTAGAAAACTCTGTGGATGTCAAACCTAAAATGGAACCCATGTTTTGTAACCCTCTTCTTGCATCTTTTAAAGCTACAAAGACCCCAACATGCTGGAGCAAGTTCATCAATATTGTATAATGACTGATGACACCATTTCTGTTTTAGATCCAAAGTCGTGTACTCAGGAGTCAGGAACTTTTCTAAAAAAACAACTGGGTACAAGTTGGTCTTTCATTAATTATCAATCATGTTACTGCAAGCCGGTTGTTTTTATGTTGTGGCTCATATGTTGCAAACTTTGGCAACAACTTGATCATGTCAGAAATATGGAATCTCATGATTAAACCCCTTGAGATGCATCTTCTTATTTTCAAACAAACACTCAAATCTAGGCCCAACTGCCCCAGATCAGGCGAATAACTGAAATCTTTATGGCTGACGTTCACATTAAACAGTATGCAATAATGGTTGGCCTCATAATTTGCCTCTTGAACTGAAAAAAAAAAGTTATCTTCAATGCGTTTAAATAGGAGGACAACCTTGATTGAGATATTATTTGTTCAATAAAATATCTGGAGCATTCTTGTAAACAGTGTCACATTTCCCACTGGGACCTATGCAGCATACTTTTGGGAGGCTATAAATCTCAAGAATCAGTATGTAGGCCACAGTACAAAGGCTTTAGAACACAAAAAGCACAGGATTCAGTCAAGGTTTTTCAAAATGCCACAGTAGAGACAGATAGTGTTTGACAGAAGTGCACCCTGCGGAACAAAAATGGCTGTATCTAGTAAAGGCTATCTCGTACAGTGTTAGCATTTTTGAAGTGTCCCACCCTACAGTGAGGATGGAGCACCTTTGACATGGTTGCGGCAGTTTTCAGCAGCAAATTTGAGATGACTGCTCACTACAGGTTTCTTTTTGCTATCTGATGCAAAAGTTATGGAAATCTGAAACTTTATTTGTGTGGAAACTGAAAGTGTGCGTTGGAAACTGGCAGAGACGTGCCTTCACAGCTTGAGCCCTTCGTTTGTCTGTGAAATGTTGTCTTTAAGAAGGTCTGGGTGATGGTGGAGGAGCGGCTTCACTCTATACAGAGCTAACACATGTAGTTTATTTCACAGCGGAGATCTCGCTTTCCTCTGATAAGCACTCTCAATGTTTTCAATGAGTCATGTTTACCTGCCGATTTAGTTATATACACACGTCTTTTAAAGATGACTTTTTTCTGGCTTTTTTACCTATATTATAGTGCAGCCAGAGATAAACAAAGAAATGGGGACTACAGCAGCAAATTGGTTAAACCTTACCTGCTCATATGGACTAGGCGTTAGTCTTCTGTTGCTCTACAAGAAGATTGCAAAAATATTTTGTCTTCCAAAACAAGCTGTCCGTCTTGCATTCGTTTGATAAGTGTGTATTACTGACAATAAAGTGCGTTCAGATCATGTGCTGCACATTTAAACTGATCATTTTTACTAAATGCACTCTGAAAAGATATATTGTTCAACTATTAGCCATCTATAAAGACCCACGTCTATTCTGTTTCTTTTTTTTTTTTATGAGATACATGTACCAAGGCACACACACAATCATTCCTAAATTATAAACGTCACAAGAAAAAGTGAAAATGTAAATGAAGACCCCCCTTTGGCTGTTCTCACATACAAGTGAAGTCTGGAGAAGGCTACGAAGACAGCTGTCAGCCTTCAATGTCCTTTTATGTCCACAGAAAGATACTTTGTACATAGTAATGTTAAAACCACTGAAGCAAGAAAATGGAAAAATCGTAATGTGTCCATTTCAAAACAATATCTTATCTGTTTCTGTATTATCAAAGTTAATGTCTGAGGAGAGGCAATACTGCCATTGGAATTGTAATACACAATAAATCTGCATATCAGAGCATAAAGTCTAATCAGAATCATCATACACTATGAAAAACACTGTAAATGATAATATTTCAAAATGTTGATGGACAGCTTATTGCAATACTTTCTGGAGATTGAAGACTTTATATCAAATGAAACAGACACTATAATATCCCAAAAAATGCATCATATTCATCATCTTTGTGTTATACTAATAACACAAGTGTGCGACAGTTGACACTTCAAAACAAATATTATTAATTAACTAAAAGTGTTTTGATTATACTCATTTGAATTCATTCTGACTAAATGCACTGCAAAGATCTACTTTCTTTGACTTTTTTTCAGACAGAAACTGAGTTTATATGAACGGTTTATCCATCCATGTATTCATTTCCGCTAACCGCTATATTGATAAACATACTATACATATTGTGGGAGAATCTTTTTGGGTAAAAAATGTTGATTGACAGCTTATTGCAATACTTTCTGGAGATTGAAGACTGTATTTTCTAGTAACCATCCTTACTGTATACTCCAATTATTGTCTGTTCCTTATGAGACTAAAGCTCATTCCAATGTATCAAATATCTTCACTGCACATGTACAAAACCACAAGATGAAGCAGACATTCATTGCATTAACCTTAAAGTCATAATTTAATTTCAGATATATCTCATATATACTTTTTCTTTAGTACCTCTAGTTTCACCATCTAGTTATATGCACTATGTGGACAAATAACAGTGATTTACCTCGGTTCTGAACACTATTTCCCAAGGAGGTGTTTGCCTTGATTAGCATTAGATGGCTTTTAGATTGGGCATTATATTTCTCTGAACAATGAACTGAACTGTATTTCCCATAAAAAAATAATTATGATGGAAAAATTATACCTTTGTTTCTTTTCATAGTGAAGGCACACACAAATAACAACATAAATGTTTTCGGCTCCCACCTGTTCATTAGATTTAGTTAGAGAAATTGGACATAATAACAGAATGTAATTGCACTTTTCAGCATTTCTCATATATTCTTGACATGAGTAGCATTATTGTGGGTACTTATAGGACTGGGTTGCGTGCTACACAGCAGTTAAAAAATGTAAATAAGATATCACACATAGAATTTTCCTGCACTTATTTTGAAGTTGCAAACAGAGCCTTAGACTAATGCAAAAGCTGTCACTATAGCTGTTGTTCCTGGTAATGTGGTATATATTGAAGTACTGTTCGTGAGCACTTCTGTGCAACTATGTATTTCCCCGAAAACATTGTGCAGATAGAAGCAAGATTATCTGTGTGTGGCAGTAAGTGACGGCTGGTTTGCCCTTTGCACACGTTTCTTCTAATCATCAGCGACTATTCTGCATTTCTGACAGAATATCAGCTACAAAGTGCCAGGATACATAACATTAGCTTAATTTTCTTTTTTATCCCTCGCAACTGCAAAGGATGTTTTTCACTGCCTTGGAGAAGGTTGTATGCTGCTGATTGGATAATGAATGTTCTGAATGCCACAGTAAAGAAATGCAGAGGGTTATTTTATCTTCTGTTATACAATGAATGATCAAATGTAATCGTGGAATGGTCAGTGTCAATCAACTATCTGCAAATGAACAATGACAAAGGGATGGTGTCCCAAGACGCTGAGGCAAAAAGACAAGTGTATTCCCAGGGTCTAACAAACGTGTGTAAGGTATTTTCTTCCTCATACATTTTAAAAGCCTGTCATGTCTTTACATGTTAACTAGGAAGCAGTCTTCTCTCCATGCCTTTGTTAGCATATTGCTGCAGTTCTTGGTGCATTACAGCCAACCATAATTGGAAAAGTGGGAAACATTGTGAACACAGAGAACATGTGACAGTTGCAGGAGGCCAATGAAATGTTAAAGAAATACACCATTGACTAAGAAGGCCATGTCAACACCAGCACTAACTAATTTAAGAAGGGACTGTGATTCAGGTCCAAGACACAAGATGTCAGTGAGAAAGGTGTCTTGCTATAAAGCCCATGAAATGGATAGCCTTGGTTTGACAAGGTCCTGTCCAAATGACAGGATTTTAACAACTGATCAGTTTGCCTTAATTCCTGAGTGCGCTGAATGTACAGGGCCAGGGAACTGAGCAGGCACAATTAACCTCAGTCGCTCAACCTCCTCCCATCCTATAGGATAAAAAAGTGTGAACTCAGAAAAAACTTCTGGAAGAAATCCAGAGATAGGGAAGTGGACTTCACCCTCCACTTCATGAGGGAATCATCAGTCAGTGTAAAGTGACACGGATTGAAGATCACCAAATGATATCACATCTGATGGAAATAATTTGTCAAGGACAAGACATTTGAATAAGCCAGTAGATGCCCATTTGATCAGAGGGGCTCAAATGGATAATGCTACAGTGCACTAAAGACCTTGTACAAAGTACTGCAGCTAGCAGAAACAAGAAATTGAAAAGTAAAGATCACTCATCAGCAAAATGAAAATCTGTGACTGCGGTCCCGGTACTCACATCACAATGACATATTCATCTGGAGCTATTTGATCTTGAGCATCTTGCCCAAGAACACTTCTACATGTAGACTGTAGTGGACAACAACTCTACCTCCTGAACCACAGCCACCCCAAACTGTTTTAGATACCATCAAGTTCAAGTCAATGTTCCTATCCTTACTAGAGAAAAAAGTAGAAAAAGTCATTTTCATCATCCCAACTTCCCAAAACCTTAATACAATCTCAAAATAACGGTTAAGCTGTTCCAACATTCACTTTGCTACTAGATTGTGTGAGTTAACTTGTTTACTCCATATGGACGACTACTGTTTTATTGCTTTTACTAAGCAAAGAAACGTCAACAGAAACTCATTCAATGAAAGACTATGGACCCTCACAAATGTTCGAAATATATATATTTGATGCCATCAATTGTTGGATGCCGGATACAGCAGAGACTGTGTCCGCTACCTAAGTAAAAGTTTTTACAACACTGACTGTCCCACACTGCACGATGACTTAATTGAGAATTCATAAGAAATACCACCCAGTGATTCAATTGTTATTTTATTATTGTCACCTGTCAATGTAGATGAAAGTCGTTTGTTATGCAGGACTATAACAGTTTATAATTTAAACTCTGATAACTGTATGTCTGCTTTCATCTAATTACTGGTGCTAGTGTGCAAGACTTGCTTTGTTTAGTATTATCACACACCTTGTATGTGCAGTGATATTCCTTCCAAACCTAACCGGAGACATTTTAAATGTCACTGCATAACAGAATAGTCTGAACACTTCTTCCAATTACTAACATGCAAGGTTCTTGAAAATGACAAAACAGCCATCTAAATCGATTCTCCTGCAACAACGAGAGCACAATTTGATTTCATGTTACCCCTTTTTTATAAAGTTTAATCATCTGTATATGACATGGTACAAAACCTAATCTATGCAGGAAAAGTGCTATCTAGTACCATGGTTGAATGTCATTTTCCACAGCGAACAGTGTTACGTGTGCACCAACTTTAGCTATCATACTCAGTCCCAGTTTGTTCACTGACCCAAAGAAAACTAGCAATGTCCTTATGTTGGCTGAGTAGAGGTAGCACTGCTATGCATGCAAGCTTTTAATGCTCTCTGTGTACATATTTGAATGAATAAAACATGGCATCCAAAAGGTTCCATTGCAACATGCAAACTCTGCAGCTTGCCCTCCTCCCATGGTTCCCTATGGTACTATTGTAAATAAGAGTGACCATTATCTAGAAAATGAACAAAGAACCCTTGGATGATTAAGAGATTTGTTTCCGAACGTGGAGAAACTAGTATGTAAAGTATAAGAGCTCAAAGGATGAGGACCCCGTACTATTCTGTAGTATTGTATACAAATTAAATACTATATTAAAGCTTAAACCTCTCAACACAAACTGCAAAGATATGAAAATAACATGCTCTTAGATAGAAATGAGGGATAAGACACTTGTTAGATATGTATTTGGGTATACAGTACACCAGAAGTGGTTGTCTTATTGCTAATTTATACTGCACAAATCTGTTTTTTCTCATCTAACTGCTACATTACTGTTTGTTTTCAGTTTTACTTTGCTAACATACTCATTTATAATTCAAATGTCAACAGAATATATAAAAACACATTAGCACAGAATGTCCTACAGCACTGAGTGCATTTTAGTTAAACATACTTTACCCTGGTGGGAAAGTAACCATTTACATACATAAACAACAGAGTATTCCACACTGCACTGAATATTAGATACAAACTGTGTTCACAGTATTCATAAACACATTTTGACTCTAAATCCGTGCAATGTTGTATTTTCTTATCAATTGTTTTTATAATTTAATAAGGTGTATTGTTAATGCTTACAAATAATGCTACTTTTCAGTATTGTAGTCGTCCCCTGCATAGTACCCACACAAATAGGCGAGAGTGATGCGGTACATTTGCTTAAACCCTTTTTCAGGGTGAGCAAGAGCATTTTGTCGAAATGTCCCATACCTTTATACAGAGAGCCTTATCTCTCTACTGCAGTGTTTTCCTTTTTTGTTCTCTCGATGTCATGCTACTATTCATCCACAATCTGTCTCTGTTCAGAACAACAAATAACCATTTGGCTCTTTTTGTCTTCAGGACAACCAACTGTCTGTTTCTTATTCAGACTCTCTGCCTCCTTGTCACATTGTCCTCACTTGCTCATTGTCTTTGCCTCCGTCTGCCCCTTGTTATTTATGGGATGCAGAACTGCAGGAGTACAGAGAAGTAGCCTGGAGCTATAATATGCCCATAGCCAAGCTGCCCAATGACTGCCAAGAGATTATGGAAAGGCCTTGTCGAAGACAGGAAGCCTTCTGTCACCTCTGCCACGCCATCTCCCCTGCACGGTATCCTGCCTATTCTTCCAGCCTGATTAACACTTTTATTTGAGGATGAAGTGATGGCTTAGTGTGGCTCATATAGCCCATGTGTGTTCTACTTCCCTCGAGGAAGCCATTAGTTCTTCCTCACATGTGTAGGCAGTCTGATGAACATGTGTGAGTGAGATGCATCTTTATCTCTATGTCTATATTCGTAGAATGACTGATTGAGCTGTTGAAATGTAATATGTTGATGATGTTAACTTAACCCTCACAGTGATCAAATGACATATAAACAAATGTGACTTTTATTTTTCATCACTTTAAAATGTATCAATGCCCTAGCTCATCATCTTATTTATGTTTTATACTTATGTTCATAAGAAAAGGTATTTATTTTGTAGGATAGGTAATTTAAGTTGACTTTGAAATGTTGTTTTACTGCAGGTGTTAATTTGAAGAGAAAAATGCCCTTCTGTCAAGGTCAGGAGAAGAGCTAAACCCAGGATGTCATGTCTGGTTTCAACCATACGATCCGGAAAACTCTCGTGCAAAGCCCGGTTAACCATAAACCCAATTACCATAAAAAACACATCATGGCTTTTACATAGAGGATGGTAAGCACTCGCTGCTGCATACAAAAGCACTAAAGGCTGGAGCTCGATGACTAAGGAGCCATTGTAAATCACTGACCCTGGTCCCTCATGTGTCTTCAGTGCACGTTAGCCCTAAGATAAAGATCTGAGCAGAAGATGAACGGAGGAAAAATGATCCTGGCTGCAAGTTAGGTCTTCTAGAATGACAGCTGAGAAAGCAACACAAAGAAAATGAAATATCTATGCTATTTTATTCAACATCTCAAGCCATTCTAATGCCCTGTTCACTCTGAAGCTTTTGAAATGTCTAGATAAGCAAGGATGCAAGCCATAACATTATCAAATTACTGTTAACGATGGCATGAGTACTTTTTTTCCTTTTTAGCCATGCCATGCACAGTCAGACGTAGCAATTGGAAACTATGTCTGTTATCTGTAGAGGCCGGAAGGGATCTTTAAATTGGGCAGTAATGGTAGGTTAACTCATGTTCTGCTCTTTGCATTGTGTTTCTAAGATGCCTCTAAAATAAAGGTTCAATGAGTCCCAACTGCCAAAGACTCAAGGTCCAATAATCACTCATTCTCAATGAACCATTAGGTTTCTGGCTGGATCTGCTGTCCAGTTTAACAGAAGGCGTTTATTGAGCTGCTGCTCTGTTGCGCAGCCAATTAGATAGGCTCTGTTGTTTTTGTACTACATGTATTAGCTTGTTTGTATGACTGAGTGCACGCCAGGGACCTTTTTACATGGTCAGTACAATCACCCATTCATGTATAACCTTAGACTATAGACAGGATCACAACGATGCTTATCAGCAAGCTAAACCTCCCCTTTGGCTACGAAAAGCAGAAATGCGGCTTAATTCCAGTCATTGGCAAATTAAGCAAACATTTGACATGCATATATATATATATAGTGTAACTGTAACTAGAGCAGAATTAAGATGACAGCAGCTATAGAGACACTGCCTATGTAAGACCATTATAGAAAATAACTAAATCAGTTTGTTATATTAGTCATGATGATGATCATGAGCAGTTGGTGTAATTTGATAATGCAATAATAATGAATCACTGCACAATCATTGAACAATTAAGTATAAATGTGCATCTTTATACTGGATACTGTGCATCCTATATTGGATATAGGTATACTGGATAATGCTTTCAATACAGAGGTCTGCAATTCAACCAAAGGACAAAGGTGCTCGACATTCTTGGAAAATTGTCTCATTTGCACTTAAGGGGTTCATTCTGTCCTCCCACCTGTTTAACAAACGCAACAGGAGGGATGCCACCGGTTTTGTCTTTTGGATTTGTTATCAAATAATATATGGAGTTGAATGCACCAAAAGGAGTACTCACAAACCTGTGAGGTTCTTAAGTGTCTGCAGATTTATCCAGCAGGAGCAGAGTTTGTTCACTAAATCATGATGTGTAGGCTGATAGCTTGTAACTGATAACAGTGCATCATCATCTGTTTGAGGCCATGTACCGTGTGTGTAGAGAAGTGAGAAAAGCAAACAAAGAAAAAAGGATGTGCCGTCAATGTATATTAGCTTTGAGATTAGAGGAAATGTCATTGGATAAATCAGATTAAGTTTAAAATTGTATGCTGTGCTCTCATCTGATTTTGGATTAACGTTCTGATACTGTACAATTTGTCGGCGGGTTTTGTTAGGAAATAGTGATATACTATACACTTTCTGCATATGGCCAATGAGGTATTGTCGTTTCAACATAAAACAAACAGGAAAGAAAAGTAAAAAGCAAAGTATTTAGAATAGCAGGCATTTGAAATCTGTATTCTCTCTGTGCCTTGTCGTGTGCAACCTGAATCTGTTCTCAGCTTGAGAGAAGCCGCCTGATTTACCAAGGTAAAACAAGAGGTACTCTTCTGTTTAAGGCTACAACTGTGCAGCTGTGAGCAATATCCGGCCATGATCATATGTTGATCCAAGAGGAGAGGACATGCCCCTCTAAATATTACCATATATTTATAGCTCAATCCATAACAGAGGATGTAAATTGAGCAATCATTTCCTATGATGCATGGCAGTCTCAGGTGAAGAAACAACACGTCACAGTGTCGTGAACCTCATCTGCAATCTATTCCAGTCATTAACATTCGGTTTGGCCATGCAGAAACAGCTGTCTGGCTCACCACTGGTTACAGTTTACCATCGGGGGCCTCAATTCAACCGTTTGGGGTGCTCAGTGGCGTTGAACTTGCATTTTAATAACATTCCCATTTAAGAGCCAATCAGTGAAGCCCAAGTTCTGACAGCTGTGGTAGAGCAATAAATCATAAAATGTGGGGAGGCAGAAAAAAAAAAGCTCTGCATGCAATTATAAACGTGGCTCGAGCAATGTGGCTTGGCTAGCAAACACGTGCCCACGCAAAGGATCTATAATAGCTTATCTCACAACAGGCCAAATATGTCCAAGTGGTGTGCTACACTGATGAAGATGTCTGTTTGTTTTGTGATAAGCACACAGACATGTACGTGTATATTGTAGTCATATTACAGTGATTAAGATATGATCAGTTTGATATCCATCAGCTACTTTAAATATATGTTTTTTTCACAATACAAGCATTGATGGGAATGCCTTTTTTGGATCTTCTGAAATTTGGTGCTGTATTTTTGTAAACATGTAGTGATATACAGTAGATATAGGTGCAGTCATGTTTTTAATATTATTTTTCTTATATTACAAAGCCCCTCATTCTATTGATCTTAAATTGTATGTGTACTTTAAATGATACGATTTTGGTATTTACTGCAGTGTTCGCGATTGTGCTTTTTCTAAGCTCTTTGTTCCTACATTATGTGAACAACTAATTGTTTAAACAGTAACGTACCTCCCATGAATCCTTCATCAATCAATTCAAATGAATAATGGAAACATGATGTGAAAGCATATCAAAAGTAAAGAATGGAACATTTAGGTTTCTGGTTTCATTTAGGTTTCTGATTCCCTTGTTGGGGTATTTTTGCATTTATTACGGATGTAGGACAGGTGTAATGTAAACTGGGATAGTGATTAGATAACAGCAGTAAAGCAAAGGACGTACTCCAACGTTGGCCGCTACGTTATAAGACAAGAAGCTATCTGGGTGCCCTGAATGAACACCCATTTTTGTTTGAAAAATGAAATGAGAGAGCTTCACACATGGCTCAGTTGAAAGTGTGCCTCCAGTCATGAGGCATTGAATGGAAATCTCTGGAAATCCAATCAACACACAAAAGGATTAAGCAGCATTTGAAGTCCTTCAGGCCAGCGTGCTCACCACAGAAGAATAACAGAGATGAGGATTGTGGTCTGGATTATAGACCTAAGTCTGAAGAACTAAGAACAGGAAAAGACAAAGGAAGGAAAAACGTCTTAAAACATAAATTAAGATATAATCCAGCTCTCCATGTCTGTGTTAGCTGATTGCTAGGCTAGGCTTGAACAGCTCTGATCATATCAAGTCATCATTTCCAGAACGTACAACGTATTTAGAGCACTGAACCTTCGGAAGCTCCTGCCTGATAAATCATTCATTATTGTCCTGAAAGCATTATAAAAGTTATGGGATGATTATCTTCTTTATTAAGGTATAAATGTTTAGTTGGTTTCCCACAGGCTGACTTGGGTCATTCTGTAGAGAGTTTGCATGTTCTCCAATGTTGGTGTTGGTTTTCTTCAGGTTGTCAGGTTTCACCCCTCAGTCAAAAGAGCAGGAAAGGTTAGTTTTGGTAATTCCAGCTTGATCAGCTCCAACTATAAAGGTTAGGCAGTTAATGGATGGAAAGGTTTTAGTTGCTTTGTCCTATTTCTCATTAAGCCTAATCATTTATTATATTTACTTTTTTAATGTGTTTTGTTTAAAATCCAAGTCTCATCGAGTAGCTGTTTTTGACCAAACATTTATTGTATCCCTAGCAATGCATGAACAAAAAACTGAGTTTGAAATGCTGTTTTCAAACCTCAGCAGCACCTTAGCTCCATGACACACCTGAAAGAGAAACCCTGCTGAAATGAGGCGAAACCACTCTTTTTCACTGAAAGTGGCTCTGTTCACCTCGCTTATTTAATCCAACTGTCACCGTGAATATATTCACTGGAACCGCTCCACCACTGCTTGGTTTGCTTGGTCACAGCACTTTGTATGCTCATGCTTCCCTCCATTTGGATGTGATCACAAAACAGACTTTTTTAAATGCATCAACTGTAACCAGGAAAATATGTTCACCTTCATCTGTTGACAGATGTCCGTGTAAGGCTTTACTTGTTTTTTATTGATTACATTCTATCAAAAGTGGCTCGCCTTCACAGCCTCTGGTACAACATTATGTAACATATGAGTAGAGTTGCAGAGTTATAAGTATTTATGTTATCTCTCCTATCATGATAAACTCCAAAGGCACTCAGCAGCCTCCAAATGTCATCCAAAGAAAAGGAAATGGTTACATTAGCTGATTCATTTCTGGTAAAACACCACAGCTCAGAACTCAGCTCAGATGACCACACAGAGGAAAAAAATGCACTCTACCAATTCCATTTTAAATATTATCCTTTCATCAACAAATCAAATTACCATCTTCCTGTTCAATTATGTAATCAATGAAGGAAATACTCTACGCCTAATTGGATGCAGCGAATACTTCAGACTGCTAGCACAAAGTCTTATCCTGAATTTATGAGATGAAATTACTTTGAAGTGAACTGATGTTTGTTTATCTAATTATAAGTACAGTATATTATGTACTCAACTCTAGTAGACCAGTATGGAGGAGCAAAACATTACCTCTAAAAAGGCTTCAAAAAATAGATAAAATACTGCACTGTGCACAAGAATCATCACGCATAGAGCAACAATACATGTACACAGCAACACACAGTCCTGCTCATTTCAGTAGAGGGAATTCAATGGTATTCTAAGATCTTTGAAATATTATACATGTTTTGCTGTAACATCCTTAAAAAGGAAAGGATATTTTGGCAGAAAATGCAAGGTAACCTAAATCAAAATCAATCAACGTATTATATACAAAATATACTTACATTCTACATTAGATTTAGTCCTGTCCAGTAGGATTATAATCAAACAAGTGTTATACATAAATTAAGTTATTTTAATGCTTCATTATTATTATAAAACAATACTTTTTGTTACACAATACCATTACAGTGAAGTCAGTTATCAACAAGCGTGTTTTCTTTCAAAATCTATTTTCCGGAACCAAAAACTGCTTCAAAATGTCAAAGCGGGACAAATGTGTGCACCTCCCAGAGCGGCGGAGAGATCAAAGTTTGTGCTCTGGAGGGTCAGACAGACAGTCTAATACAAGCCACAAAGGATCTTGGGAGTAAGCCCCTGAAACCCAAGGGCAATCACTCAGTGCTCCACCTCAGAGCCTGTGTACTCCAAGTGTAACCTGACAGCAAGAACATCCTGTGCTCAGAGTTATAAGGCGTGTTATGATAGGATGTTTCCCTCCAACAGTCTAATGATATGCAGTTCAAATAAGGTGAAAACATAATGTATTTGTACTGCAACAGACTGATGATCAAAAGCTCAAGCTTCTTGTAATCTTATAGGAATGAGCAGTGCCGATTCTAGAGTCTGTGGGGGCCCTAGGCAAACATTCACTGGGGGCCCCTCGAACCAGCTTTTCATCACCACGCACAGCCGACAGCAACCCCCCCCCCCCCCCCCCCCCCCCAGCATTTTACGGCGCGGTATGCACGGGGCTGCCTTGAGGGGGTTTCTCGACATGTCGTTGCAGTAAATTAAAGGGTGTTTCATGGTGTCGTTGCTGTGGACCTTCTTAACCTTCTTTGAGGGCCCCCTTCTGGTCCGGGGCCCCAAGCAGTTGCCTGCCTTTCTGTCCGCAAGCGGCGGCCCTGGGAATGATTAAATACAGACACACGTGAAGTGACTACTTAAAGTTATTTTGTCAAAAAACAAAAATTCTGACTCATGATATGATCCCAGCCTATCGTGTATTACTTTTTCTACATATCTTCTATTTTGTTTTTTACTTATTTTTTTATTGATAACGTTTACATACTAAGACACTTATTTATTTCCCTCACTTTATCTGCACTATATGCTGTTGTAATGATGGAAATGTACCCATTGCGGGACAAATAACGGATTTATGATTGTGATAAATATATTAATATCGATAATGATTCACTGCAAAAACCGAAAAACATCAGACATGCTAATGAAACAATAGATGACCGAACATGGAACTTCAACGTTTTATGTATAAATTAAAAAGGAGAAAAACTGCATTTATCTTACAATGTCAATGCAAGGAGATGGAGGGTGTGAAAATAAACAAGTCATTTTGAAGGGGACCTATTTGCCTAACTTTCATGTTGCATTTTGTGTTTGTTGTAGAACATGTTCACATGCTTTAATAGTCAATAAATACATTCATCTCTGTGTCTGTGTAAATATACCAGCCTCTGCCCGTAGACTATACCAGAGAATACACTCAAAAACGTAGGTAATTACGCTCCTCTAGCCTCCTAAAAGAGTTTCAACTCTACAAAAAGCACAATTACTCATAACATATTTTAAAAGCCCGGCAATAACTTGCAGCAGATCATTGTTTAATGTATTCCATATTATGTAAAGGGAAGCTCAGTGGAAACAGTAAAAGTGTAAATGAGCAGCTGTGTATAGGATATATATAGGAGCAGAAATGCAAATCCATAGAAAGGAAATGTTTTGAATGTCTTTGTTATGCGGAAGCTTCAACACTGCCTTATGCCTGTGTTACAGAAATCTTAAAAAGGGAAGATTGTATCGCAGGGAGAAAATATTAGAGACTTGACTTTAAGTCATGCAGTCAAGTGGAATTCAAATGCAGTATATAGCACAAATGACAGCGGGAGAGTAAACATAAGCTCCTAAAACTGTGACTATGCTCATTGCATACTGTCACAAAAATATTTTACCAACCATCTTCACGAACGTGGGAATTAAAAAGAAAACCTAATAATAACATAATTGGAGTAGGACCCCTTTCATTAAAAACTATTTCTCAAAATTAAGTTACAGTCTCATACAGATTATCAAGCGTTTCTCTCCTCAGTTTATCTCATAGCATTTTCTGAAAAATGATGAAACTCAGGTGATAACACTGGCCTACATGAATGTGTTAAATATGAAAACTCACAAAGCTTGTGTTCTACATCCAAGGCCAAGCCCTGTCTCCCAGGTGTGCTTCTTACAATCAGGCATGTAATCTACTTTACCCTGCTCCTGCACAGACACTGACCTACTTAAAATCTAATGAAAGTTCAATCCCCTCTCTCATCAAAGAAGTACACACAAGGTTACCTGAGCTCAGAGTCAACAAGAATACCTTTTGATCATTTTCCAAAAACTTGTGAAGCATTACAATTTAACATAATTTAAATATTTAAGGAGTTTACGGTTGACACTCAAGATTAGTGGCTTTTTCTCAATGCTTAATAAAATAAACAAAGCAGGAGTGAAACAACTAAAGCCTTATCCCCATTTATGAGCAGGGCTCACTTTTGCTCATGAATGGCATTTGCTCATTTGCTCAACCTGCTTCACCTAATGTAAATTCAACACCTCCTATTAACATCAAATTCACATTTTCTATTTTAGGAGGAGTAAAAAAGGGTGATCCACTCATGTGGGTGGTGAGTGTGGATCACATGACACACAGGCAATACAACATGTGGAAACGGTGACTCCATTTCTAAAGTGTTAACTCCTCTCAATCAGACAAGAAGAGACGCTTTCTGCCAATGAAACAGACTTTTCTAATAACATTTTAGATGATAGAAGGCGCATGCTCGATTTTTAACTGACAATCAGTGCCACATTTTCAATGATTATACAGATTGCTTTGTCAGTGAAAGTAAGGTGTAAATCAAGTAGATGATCAACTGAATTCATAATAATCATATTCTAAACTGAGTGGAGTTTGGCATTGAATGTTAGACTTATTTTTTGTAATATTGATCAAATACGGAGCAGGCATTTCATATATCATTTTGACTGTTTTTCTTATTGGTCATCTTCAGCAACTAACACCTTTAAGGTTAAATATAAAAATGTAAGGCTAGCACTGCCCAGTGCCAGCACAATCTTGGTGTGACATACTGCAGCTGGAGGTACTGCAGGCTAAAAAAAAATCAGTGTGACTAAGGACTCTTGTACCAGGTGGAATCTTTGTCCTTTCCAGCATACAAAGAACACTGATCGATGATTGCAGAGTCACACTGCAACAGTTTGGTGATTTGCCACACAGTTTTAATCCTTCAAATATTGTCTGGAATGCAAATTGGACAGATGAAACCAAGATATGCTCATTTGAAAACGGCACATAAAAAAGACCAGATCCAGTCATTACCAGTGGTATGACATCCGAGTAGCTGAAAAGGCATGGCACAACACGTGCTGGAGCATGACTTCAGTCCACCGTTTGATGCCTATCGAGTGCAGACCTTTGATCTATTTTAGTGTGTGCCTTGCCCTTCACACAAATACTCATTACACGATGCACAGCCAGAGTGGTGGTACAGTGCCAATCAGATGTACAATCAATTCTTCCTGAAGGAGTGACAATTTTACACTGTAGGAAATGAAAAAAATAGATACAAAAAAAAAATGAAAATAGTGGGATCGAGCCCAGCCATCTGGGAAAGGCAGAAAAAAACAGTGAAGAATATGAACTGAAAAATATATATGTGCCTTGGTGGTTTAAAGTCTTCTGTCACTTGTTGTTGGACCACAAAGATGCACATCAACGTCTTTAGTGTCTTCATTAATAAGTTCTATAAACAATTGGAAGCATGTAGTTTCTAATCATGATTCATCGATGCAGGTCATCAGGCTGTTTGGAAATCCTAAGAGGCAAAATGTATTATTCTGCAATCTCAGAACTCATCAGCTGTGGTCTGCCGCGATTAAGCTTAAAATTAGAATGTTAACTTGCTACTTGTGAAACAATCTGTTCAAAGACGCTGTCTTTCAACTCCAACTCCCTTGTTCTATATCAAGTAGCTTATTGGACTGTAAGATATCACCTGCACAGGGAAGAGGAAGTCTTGGTCGAAATATCTGCTGGCTAAAAAGGAAACCTATAAATAGTGCCAGTTACCCCTATAGGCTGAATACTCAGACTCATTGGATCTGAGGTTGATTCATGTATGACCCTTTGCATCATTTTGAGATTCATATTCCTTTAGAGCGTGTTTTTAAACGCTCCGTTTCCCCTAGTAGATTAATTTGCCCAATACTGTTTATGCTCTCCGAAGGTAGGAGAGTCCACCTGAGTCGTACTCTAGTTAATACTTTGAACTGACATATGTTGCTTTCAAATGATCAGGAGCTCTTTAATGTTGCACTTTTTATCCGTCACATTGTATGAACACAGCACAAGCTAGTCTGCTATCATGCATACAGCTCTTCCTCCAGTATCCCTAAGAGGAATAGGAAGCTGCATCTCATAATTTTATTTTCTCCTCTCTCTCTTTCTCCTCCTATCTTTCTGTACAACAGTTCACTATTACCATCCATCTGCTGTTTTCATGTCTCATCAAAGATTTTTCTTCCCCTCACCAACTTTAAATATTCACTTCGTGTTCTTTCAACAACAGCTTACAAACACTTGGAAATAATTGAGTCTCAGCGGGCTGACAAAAAAGGGAGCAGTGATCGTGCGCAGTGGAAGTGATCAAATATGGCCTTGAGCCAACCCTCTTTGTAGATGGTCTTTGTATTGCCATTGATCTGGGGGTGGATACACCCAAGGAATACATTATTTATGCACTTTTTCTTTTTTCTCCCGACAGTTGAAAGTAGTGAGTCACAAACAGTAATGGGATTAGATGGGTGTTGCACCGGAAGAGAGGAAACCAGGGTCTCTGAGTATATGGGCAGCCCTGAGGACCAAAGGCAGTGGCCACAAAACATTGTGGTAAAGGCTTTCATCTCCTAATAGAACCGTAATTGTCAAGATAATGCACTGCTCAACCCCACTGTATACAAGCTGCCCTGTCATCATTATTTGGGGCACATAAAGTTATGTTAACAACCTTTCAATCCCTCAATGAGCCAATCTACCTCTGCAGTACACTTTTAGATGAAATTGTGTTCTTCCTCCAGGGCAAATAAGTAACTATGTGATCATCAACTGCAATCTGCCTCTGAGTTTACCTCATGTGGAACGTTTATGTGCGAGTGCTTTTGTTCCGCATATCCACATAAATTACATAAGATAAAACAATACATGTGGTGATTTTGTTTTGGCATGTCTCGTGTCTCAGTTCATTAAGTTGCTAATTAGCTTCTTTCAGCTAAGCTGTTTCCCTTTCTTAAGCAATACAAACATGTGAACAGGCTTCCTGATGCAGTCATGTACAATAAACCCATTACTTTCTGTTGAGTGCATTTAGAAAGAATTCAACTTAACATGTTCAAAGCATCTAAATTATTCATATTTCTATGAAGTGTTTATGCCTATGTGTGTGTTGGGTTGGTGGGTGTGTTTGTGGGAAACCTTCAGGCGACACATACATATTAAATAAGTTGAACATTGTCGAAGCCCTACCACTTCAAGACAGAGGGTAGCATATACTTATACAAAGTTTATTAGTGAACATAAAACTAAATATTGCGTAAAGCAAAATGATGAAATTAAATGATATAACATATTAACGCTATTTAAGTGTAAACAAACATGTGCTCTATTTCAAAGCAGGTTTGCAGTAGAGACTTGAGCTTCTCTGGAGAAAACGAGCTGACTTAATTTATGTGGCCACAGGTAACCGAGTTACCCATCATTCAGTGCATCTTACTAACTGTCTCCTACAGTATCTCCTCTGTTTTATTGACTGGCAGGTTCAGACGCATTATGGTTGTTCAAGGACCATGAACTGCTAAGATACAAAAATGTGGGTCACGTCCTCACCAAAGAGCTTTTCCACAAACAATTCCCTTGCTCGTTGATTAAATAGTCCATCAAATGCAAAGCTCAATGTTAAAACATCCTTTTTCTTGGCAGAGATGGTATCTGTGTTGCTAAGCACTAATTTCAGAATAGTATTTGCATTGCAAATCAAACGGATCACCTCGTTGAGTAATAGGCCACTGTCAAGTACTGTGATGTCTTTGTCTCTTTTATCGTTTTTTGTGGTCTGTTTTTCAGGAGCTTGAGATCTTTCCCATGTCGGTTCAACCAGGCAAGTCCCTCCTGTGATGACCTGACAAAGAGCCATATGATCTTGCGGAAAAGCAATCATTTTACCATTACATTTCAATATGTTTAGCTAGAAGAATCACTCAGTGCCTTTTCCTTTGTTGAATAGCTAATCAAAGCACACAGTCACAGAAACACATGCTTTTTTTCTGAGCAAATAATATATAAGCCCCTGTCTGTGTATCTGTATGGATGAGCTCCAGGCTGTGACCAGCAGACCCAGAGTTGGACAGCCTAACGTCCCCTGAGGTTCCCCTGTTTCCCCCCTATTCATTCTTCCATCGCAAGCAAAGCCCCAAGTGCTGGAGGATTTTACACTAATACATGTTCATTGATTTATAATTCACAGTGACCATGTCGGCTTCCAAGGCTAGGATTTACACATGTTGACAATAGCAGTGGTGCTTGTATACTTGGAAGTAAAGGTCAATTTAAAATATGGAGTTTTAATTCCCGGCTTATCAAAGAAGAGTGGGCTATGCAGTCCCTGCAATATCTAATGTGGCAAGTGCACTGGATTTGCACTATGTGTTCTGAGAATTTCTGAGGACATGTACATTTACTCTCTCTCAGGCATTTTCCGTATTTTAAAGGGTGGCAGGAAAGAGCTAGTTGCTGTGGTGCTGTCATCCACAATTTTGTTTGCCGATGCCATTTATACAGGACTGCTTGCAGTGCTTTGAGTGAATGTATATTATTTTTCTTTTTTGGATAGGGTCTACTGATTATGCCAATATGACATTCTGCACTATACGACTGCGTAGACTGTAGGGGAACATAGAATATGTATATTATGATGCCATCGCTGTTTGAACGTATACTTTATCACTGTTCTGCATCTCTGCCTTTTTTAACTTACATTTTAAATAACAATGATATGTTCATCAGGTTCGCATATCCATTTTTATTTATCGTTTATACACAATAAATACAGAAAAATACCTTTTGGAAGATTTAAACAACTTGTGCTGACATACAGGATGATGATGATTGATATCAATAGCACAAACAAATATCAGCGTGAAGTCAAGAGTTAATTCCAATGAATCACCATTTAACAAGCCCAAAGTGGCCCAGCTTTGTTTTCATACTGTAATGACAGATTACAAATGAACTCAACAATAACAATACTGTTTGTCATTACACACCGATTAAATGGTTTTTGAGATTTAATCAAGAATTATTGCTCTTTTCGCAAATAATTTTTCTTAAAAATGTATATCTAACTGGAACAAAGGTTGTATTAACAGCCACATAATGAAATTATTATTAATACCTGATTAATGTCCCAATCTGATTTTTTCACAAAGCGTAATACCTTGTAAAAACAAGCTATTAAATATAATCAAATATTGAACCAGCGATTATTCAAATATAAGGGTTGACACATTATAAGTGATGAGATAGTATGGCAAATCACTAATCACATTATTGGACTAGCGACTATTAATATGTAATCGGCTCAAACCAGCTATGCAATCACTAATGAACTGAAAAAAAAGTTATGTACATTTGTCGTTTATCCACGCAGACTTTATCTTTATAGTGTATCAGTTTTTATGCTCTGAAAGTATTTTCTCTCCATCTACCCAATAGCCATATATAAACCAGCAAACACACAGTCTTGTACACACACACACACACACACACACACACACACACACACACACACACACACACACACACACACACACACACACACACACACACACACACACACAATAGCTCCAGACAAACAACTGAATCATCAGACAACATCCCTCCGTAACCAAAATAACAAGAGTTAGAGCGCAGCAGGCAGAAGATTATGCGCTGCTTTCAGAACCTCCATCGCCTCCCTAACAGAATCCAAAAGACTTCCACTTGAGTCAAACCTCTGGTAACACACTGAGAAGACTAAGAAGAGAGAGAGAGCTGCAGAGAATATAAGGAAGAAGCATGCAATAAATTAAATGGGCAATACTGAATCAAAGCCCCTCCTCCATATTGAGTAGTAGTTCCTGCAACAGCCTGCTTTTGAGAAGGAAGTGACTGCAGTATATGCGAGTTGTAGAGCAATGCTGTCCTGATTGGGTTGGTTGCACTCACTGGAGAGCAGCCAAGTGTCACTATCTTAATAGAATGCTGCAGGTATGAGTTTTTTGTGCCTGTACGGGAATTAATCTTGTGGCATCTTGCCTTTCTTTTGTACCAATACAATTGTTAAAATTGACCCTATTCTTGAAACTCAATATTAGCCTGCCAATTATAAGAATTATGCTAATAAACCCAATATTTCTCTCACCAGGAGCTGAAAACTAATCTGAAAGACTTGGAATAACACTGTGTGAACCTAACACCTGGGGAGCTGAGACATTTCCAAAGTCCCAAAACAACAGTCTTCTGCTTTTGATCAGGTTTTAGGGTTGTACGTGTTCTTAGCCTTCCCCACAGATTCCTTAAAAGAGATGGAACTAGCAAACATCCAAGCTGTACTTTGGTCAACACCAGCTGCAAGCCCAAAGGAAGCCAGGATCAGTGACATGCACTAACAAGTGCAGGCCCAGTATCCTGTAGAGAGCCTTTAGTGTAGCAGATAGGGTTATGGTAGCTTGTCCTATGTAAGAGACACAAGTGCTTTTGGAGAGTCTATAGTCCCCTCAGAGGCAGAGGACTTATCCGTGTACTGACATTTTCACTATTGTTGCAACAAAAAGACGACACTGACATATCCGGATTTACCAGTGAATCATTAGAGGGGATACTGTATTGTATGTGATGACCTAACCTTTCTGGTCACCAGCCCGCCAGCTCACAGCGCATTTCATTTCAAACTGCTTCTTCGTGATATTTAAAGAATAAATATCAAGAAACCTTGAACATAAAGTTTGCACTAGTCTACGGAGCCCTGGAGGGTTCATAGAGAGAAAAAATTATAAAATGAGGCCACGTTTAATTAATTTGTGCGCACAAGATGTAATTTGTGGCCTCAATTTAAATAAAACGAGGCCACGCTTTATTAATTTGTGCGCACAAGATACTTTTTCGTGCGCACAAGATAATTTTTCGTTCGCACGAGAAAGTTACCGGTGCGCCAAGTAGGAAGTGGAGCGCACAGGAGACAACCGTTTCATTGCAGACTGTTATGTTTATGTGGGGAAATGGCAGTGCATACATTATTTGAGATATATTTCAAACTCGGACTTCATTTTAGGGATATTTCGGCCAGAGGTGTAGAGCTATTTGTTTAAGCACCGGATTCGCAAAACAGGATAGTCTGTGAACCAGTCTGCCTTGATCTATGAATTCATGTTCGTGACTCTCAGAGTATCTGCTATCTGCGCGCATAGAGCTGTGTCTTTTACGCAGCGCCTTCACTGTGTTTACCTTCATTAGAACAGCTGAATAGAGATCGAGGCTGCTACGTTTTAGCCACACACACACACCACACACACACACCTCTACACACATCAAACTGCCCGATTATTCCCCCTATTACTCGTTTTATGAAGGAGATGTCCGGTCACCAGGGTGCATGATGTGTAAATAACCCAATTTGTGTTCTGTGAAACTGAAAAGGATATGTTTTTGTTATTTTCGTTGCAGTTGTATATGTCTTCAATGTAATTTAGGTTAACTTCCTGTTTCGTGCGCACAAATTAATAAAGCATGGCCTCGTTTTATTGAAATTGAGGCCACGAAATACATCTCGTGCGCACAAATTAATACAATGTGGAAATCTTGGAAAACTTGAATGTTACACTTAAGAACAAAATTAATTCATCATTGCTCTTACCCTCTACTAATACCCATCCTTTAATTTATATTAAGTTTAACAGAAACATGTACACAACAAAGATTTGAATATGTAAGCAGCCCCTCACCTTGATAAAAAAAGACACAGCATTTCTGTTATCATAAAGGGCAAACCGGTCAATACTCTAAATACCCTGCTTCACGGCTGAAACTGAGGCTGCAGAGAAAGGATGAAGGTGGCAAAGTCGCTGTAAGGACATCCTAAAGTGGCTGATGGAGGCAAAATACAAAATGGATGGCTCCAACATTGGCTTTGCTGAAAAAAGAACCAGTATCAATCTTTCCTTGCCATCAGGATGTAGGCAGGTTATTCTACTGTGTGAATATTTAATGATCTATAATTAGTTTTAAAGAATTGGACAGGTCAGTAATGGCACAAAAGTGGTTTGGCTGTGTTAGCCTGTTTGTGGCTATAAAGACTAATTGGGTAGATACAGGCAGGATTACAAAGTTTGAAAAAACGTGCATAGCACAAAGACAAAAAGAGAAAAAATTAGGTCCCTTTTCATAGTGCAAAGAGGCTTTGTAACACATGGCGGCAAAATGTAGCACTGGTACAACAAGATCTCCTATTACAATACAGGATTTATTTTCATAAAGAAGATCTATTTTGTATACAGAATGTAAAACAATACGGTGTTTTATGATACTGTAGCTATTCTCAAAACCACTTTTTGTAAGTAAGTCATTTAAGTAATTTATTTTATTTTTAAAGGACAGATGCCCTCCCAAAGTAGTGCTCTGTGTGCAGGTTGTATGCTTGTACTCTGAGAAATGCAACTATATAGGGAGAAATGTACTTAGGGATGAAGATCAAGGTGATAACATAAGGCCTCTTAAAATTAATCTGCTGGAGGACATTTGATCTTTGTTTTTTTTTTTCCTGGGGCAAAAGCCCAATTAGTTATGTTCACCTTTTCCTCTCTTCTATCACAACTGCCATACAGTGAGACATCCTCTGCCCCCTTTTCTTTGCCAGCTACGTCACCCCTGGCCCTTCCTAATGCAAGTTGTCGACACAAACAGAAAGGGACTTTTCCAAAAGGTGATACGACGTGCCCTCGGCAGCTTGCCCAGGAAGGTCGAGCTGCAAAGTGACGCAGACAGCAAGGTCACTGTCAATGGGAGCCGTTTGTAGATCAGTCCTCATGCCCCAGACAGCCTCTTCCTGGTTACTATATCCCTAAAGGGCTACACTGCCACCAGCAGTCACTTAGCACATCACATCTTCAACAGACACAGATCCTTTGTGTTCATTTTCCTTATCTCTTTTGCCAACATTTGTCTTTTGTGTGAAGAGGAAACTGTGGCTACTTTTTTAAATTTCAGTTTAGGTTACATTCAGTGATATTGTTTTTGCTGCCTCAAATGATGTAATGCACATGTGCACAGTGAAACACAGACATGCCCTTATTATCAAACATTCAATGAAGACAGTTTTCTTAATCCACTTGGCCAATCATTTGTACTAAAAACGTCAATAATAGGAATATAGTGAGCATATAGGTCGTCATGTTTTTCCATAGGTGTCGCTCCAAATGTTTCTTTTAAAAAGTCAGATATTTTTGTGAGATAATAAATTATAATATTTTTCTCCTTTGAAGCATACTCTACTAAAATAGAATTCTTTCCCCCTCCTTAGCGGCTGTCAACCATGATGAGTAAGCATATTTCATAAATGACCCAGCTGTTGAAGCATATTGTGTTTCTCCTCATCAGGGATTCAAAGGGCTGATCAGCCACATCCGTTCACAGCTTGGTCTCCAGTTGACCAAACTCCCTTTTAATGCCGGGTTCTTCCGTTTGTCTCAGCCAGCTGGTGTATATGCTAGATGTGTGTCCCTTGATAGCTAGCATGACTATGTTATAGTGTTGTGACAGCAACTATCAAACATTTCTTATCCCTTAAACTGAATGTATGTGTGAATTTAAATGTAATAAATGTATTCCTAGTAATAATATTATCCATACTATTGAAAAATAACGTTTTACTGGGATAATTACCTTATAAATTAAGTTTAAATGAAACAATGAAAGTATTATATTAACACATTCTTTCATAACATCTATGAGACACTTTTATTGACCAAGTAAGAATCTGATATTTACAAAGTACATATTCACAACTGTATCCAAAAGGTCATTGAGGAAAAAATTGTAAATTTGAAACCCAGTGTTTCAGTCTAGGATCATTGATTTTTTTCTGTCCTTAATGGACAGGCTAAAAATACGTTGTTCAGCTTCTGGGTACAGTTCTTGTTTTTGACAGGTCTCTTTATAAATCTATCCTCTGAGAAGAAACTAAGTAAAAAAACATTTTTACAGCGTTTTACAAATTGAACAGAAACGATTTATGTAAGGCTGTGCAAAGATGCTACTGCATGCAAATGATCCGTGACACTCTGGAACAAATTCAATCTAATGTCCAGCTCAGTTTCAAATTAACAGCTTAAAATATATATTAAACTTAAAATATGTTTAACCTCTGCCATTTTTTTGCATATGTCAATTATTTTCTATCAATATATAGCCAAAGGTAACATGTCATGGAATTCAACATTTGCTAATTCAGTTTCCATTTACAATTACAGACAATGCAATACCTTTCTTACACGTTGTTTTATTCTATACGTTGTCATTTTGTAAAAGTAGTTCACTCATGATAATGTATGGCATCTTTAAATAAGCTATATAAATTAGTGATGTGCATAGAATATTCATATTCAAGACTTGACAATGTGTAGCCTTATGGTAATAATACAATTACTAAAATATAAGGCCATATTTGCCTGTTCTTTATTATAATGACATGTCGCTGATACTTATCAAGAAGGCACATGATTGCAAATATTAACAATACTTGGAAAAGTTATGTGCCAGATTATGCAGTAACACATCAAAAGCCCAGCCTCTTTGCCATCGAAGGTGTTTCCTATGATGTTTGCCCCATGTGAACATGGTGTTAATGCATTAAATAATGATTAGGTAGTAAAGAGAAGTCCTTCCCACTGCTCCGTCCATTCTGTGATTCAGTGGATGCATTTTATCACGGAAAATGGAGGGCCTTTTGTTTCACTCCTTCGCTAACATCAGAAATGGCTGAAAAAGAGACTGCATACTGTATACCCGTTTACGCCCAGAGAGAGAAGGGGATTTTACGCACACAGAGAGACAATCACCTGAGCATACACTGTATGTATGCACACATTACATATCCTATCTGCTTATACACAGACGTATACAAGCACAGCCACACTAACGCACATACACAGTGCCTGGACCAAATCATTTACCAAATCCAAAGGGCTGAAAGAGGCAGATCCAAACACAGCATTGCTAATTCAGAGTTAAAGGAAATACAAGGAAGAGCCAAGTCGGTCTTAGTGCTCTCCTTTAACCATGCTAGTCCATATCAGAGGCAATGCGTCAGCCCTGCCATGGTTAACATTCAATAAAACATCAAAAGGGATGAAGCACAGAGCTCTGGACAAATACACACCCACGCAGATCCAGACACACACAAAAACTCTCTCGCCCTCCAACACGCTCTCTTACACACGTACACACGCATGTTTGACGTATACGTAGAGTAGATATAGCTCATAAGACTAAATGAATACAGCAGGCACAGCAGATAACATGTTTGCATCTCTTTCAATAGGAAGCAATTACACCAGCCCTCTTGCATGCTAAATGTGACATCAATAGACTGTCTGTGCGTGAAGCTTCTTGCAATCAAGCTATATATTCAGAAGAACAAATGGCCATTTGAGCCAACAGTCAACAGCAGACACACAAGAGCTGTCATCAACTTTCCATCAGGCTCCACTTCCCCCCAGTGGATGTTTTGCAAGAGTAGAGACACTTCTTTTGAAAATGTTATATCCAGGGGCAAAGGCTTTCAATGGTCACTGTGCCGCATGTTACATGAGGAGGTGGCATTATAAGCATGAGGCCAGGCCAAAGTTGAGCATTGACAGCTTAGACAGGCAATTGACGGTTCAGCTCTTTTAAATATTTCAGGGAACCAACAGGATGCTCATGCAATCATAAATATTTCAACCGTTGCTTTACAAAAGGGGCTAGCCTTGCAGTCGTCTGGTATTGATCAAGAGGGCAGCAGATTCACTCTTCCCAACAACAAAAAAAACACAAAAATTATACCTTGATCATTCTGTCTTCGTCTGAACACTTTCTCCTGTCTTACATTCAGAAAGGGAACTTGGCAAACAACAGCCTTAAAAAATTATCAATAAACATAAGCAATAAAAACAGAGATAAAGAGAAAGAGATGCATTGCTGTACCACAATCACACAGACACACTTACTGGAACATAGAAACTGAGGGTGAAGGTATAATGTAGGGTGTTTGAGATAGTGTAATGCCGGACACAATCGGCTCTCTGTGAGTAGAGATAAAGGAGCAGCCTTTAAAATGCAGAAAGACACTCACCATTATGAATAAAATGTGGCTCCTGTATGGAAGTAATTCCCTGAGCTCAGAGATACTGGCTGTTGCAAAGACGAGGACAAACATCCACCGCAATTATGCCCCTTCCACTAGCTGCCTCCCCTGGTGATAACCGCTGTGTAGCAAGGAAGCAAAGAGATGGATTGCTTTGCAGACAGACATCTCCCCTCTCAGCAAACACACATGCATGAGTATGCAGATACACATAGAAACATTATTTTCTGCATATGGAAGTAGCCTTTCAAAAAATAAAACATACAAATTCTTATGAATGTTCATTTTGTCCATAAGCCCTGAAACTTGTTATTGTATAATTAAGATATTTATCCCAACTTTTTATGAAACTGGATAGATACAGTCAAGATTCATGCACCTTTTTCATCTACCTTTCTCTCTTTCCCACTCAACTGTATCTTTCAGATCTCCAATCTGCCCTTTTCTTAAAAAACCTGAAGGGTGCTATAATTATACAAGAGCTTGTGGATGTGCCCTTACCTTGAAATACCATCCAGAACCTTATAGTCCACAAGATAAGCTGTCTGAAGCTCGGTGCTGCTCCACAACAAAGATAAAAGGGCACAAATCCTCCAAGTCTCTCAGAATCAGAACCCAATTCAAAGCCTTTCTTGATTAGAACTTACTTTTTTGAACAGGATGTCCTTCATTGATTCTGCAAATAATCCGTTCCACTTTACCTCCCAGGTTCAGAAGATATTCTTATGGGTTGATTGCCCCTGATATTCCACCTCGTCACGGTGAAATAATGATATGTATTCTTCTGGAAAATGCGTGTGCGAGAGAGAAAGAGGCAGTGTAGGATCTCTTCTGGTGCACACTACCAGCTCCACTGCAAGTGAATCCAGCCGGTATTCACAGATCTCCTGCTGCCTTCAGGAATGAAATTCAGCATCCGCTGTTCATCCCCACAACAAGGGGAGGGTGTCCCCCCCGGACGGAAACTTTCAGACACCTCTCCCAAAGCTCTAAGAGTTGAAACTCGATGCCACAGAGACCTGATTACGGGTTATTTTCCTCGATATCCTCCTTCAGTGGATTTTCCCCCTTTTTTTCTTCTCCAATTTGCCAGTTAGGTAGCTCTCTCCTCTCCAGAATACGGACTCACAGAATGGATGCTGAGAAAGCAGCGGAATGAGGCGAGCCGCTTGTTCTCTCGCTCTGTCTCTCTCTCTCCCTCTCTCACCCTCCCTCGTACATGCCCCCTCCCTGCTTCTCACTGCACCTCCCCTCCCTTTCGTTTTCCCTCTCCTCCTCTCCTTCCCTCTGATACACACACACACACACACACATACAGATATGAACATCTCTAGCTCATGCTATTGACAATTGCTGCCTTGCCTTTGCTAGCCATCTCAGACAGAAGGGTTCAGTGCCCATACTCCTCAGAGAAACAAACAATCGTATGATAAATATGTAAAATTAAATAGTTATGAAGAAAAGGAGCAGCAGCATGGAAAGGAGCATGGGGCCAAGAGGCAATCTAATCTCCTTTCTTTATCCTCGTTCCCTCATTACAATTTATTTGGAGTGAACACTGTTTTGCATCTCTGTTTTGCCGTAACTTTTGTGTCAAGTGGAGTTGGTTCAGTAGTTAATGGTTGCCAACTGTCAAGAGTGAGTGAAGAGGAAGACGAAAATAGCAAACAAGAGAGGAGTTGCATAGAAACCAGGACGCTACATGTGCAGTAGCAGCCGCATAATTATACAATTAGCCAGTAGCCACCTAAACAAGTTGCCAGAATTTATGTTATCATTGTGTGTACATACACAGTGATTACTAGCCCAGAGGTATAGCACAAAAACAAACAACGTGAAGAACAATTAGAACAAAATAAAATTCTGAAATGTTTCTGAGAAAGCCTCCCACACATACAGTATCTCACATCCCCACATGTATTTACTGAGGGACTGTTTATGGCATATTCAATTTGTCATGTCCTCAGCGCTGAATGACAACAATACATGCCATTTGCACACTGCTATGAATACCTAACATTACTAAAGCCAATTATATTGCTAAGCCTGGACTTCACGGTCCAACAAAGGTTGCTTGATTACTTGTATCTGTAACTCCTTACACATGCATCAATTAGGATGCCCTGCAGCATGTGCACAATTTAACCTGTCAGTCATTTATGCAACATGGACAACTATAAGAGGACTTGCAGAGTATGTTAACAACATATAGGTTCCATTTTCACTTGGTCTTGATAAGAGGATGCTGACCTTGATAATATCGAGGTAAGCTCTCATCTTATCAACACCTTGTCACCAAAGCTCTGAGCCAAATGCTGAAGTGCCTTTGGCAGGGTCACTTGCAGCCCGTTTTCCATCCATCATTTACGTCTCCTCTAGGGAGTCATGTCAACAATGTCATCACGTTTATTCTAAAGAAATAAGATGATGAGTTTTGGAATTATCCATATAACACTCATGTTGTCCAGGAAGTCCATTATGTCTCTTTTACCATTTGCCTTTCCTCGGAGAAAACCATCTAAAGGACAATGTAGAGCAATGGCATACAACCTGCATCATCACTGGTTGCCACTAGGGGCTGTACGGGGTTGACTGATGAAAAAAAATCAATCAATCAATGGACAACCCCCATAGCTTTTTAAAAAGGTATACATGTCTACAAGATACCTTAAAATTGTACTATTGATTGACAGTTATCCTATAAACCGATTAAAACTTGTGTCAAGCATTATTGTGGGATTTGCCAGTTTGACAGTTATTTTGTGAAATTGGCCAGTTTCTGAGAAAGAAAGAAAAAGGTAGCTTCCCTAAATATATATCACTTATATTGAATGAAACAGGCAGCATATTTATTTGTGTCTATAACTTGAACTGGTTATTCTTGAAGTCATTGAGAATTGAAAAATATTAAAACCTTTTAGTAAAAAGTATTTATTTGTGAAAGTTAAGCATGAAAAAGTATTACGCTTGATCTTGGTTTGACTGGGTGTTTACAGTAAAGTAAAAACTCTAGTGATCCAATTTAAATGATGCAATTTATTTCAACACAAAATCATAGATAATGTGCAGCTTTTGTAGAGCACTCAAATCTGTTAAAAAACATTTGATAAACAAAATATCAAACTATAATTTATATGTCAACACCGAAGTATGTTGCCTGGTTGAGAGGAGGGCACAGAGGTGATTTAGAAATACATATTGAAGTCTTACCCACAGGGGACTTTCATGTCACTATTCATTTCCTTTCCAAGCATACATGTTTCTATTATGAGAGTCCAATGACATAACAAGACATTTGATGTACTGTCATGACTGACAGCGGATGGCCGAAATCAAATGGCATAAGTTATCGGCTAACATTTCCTAACTGAAGAGTGATATGGTGAGCGACAATTTTGACGAAGTAAAGTACCATTGTCTTATGTCAGGTCCACACACGCCTATAAATGTGAAAATAAAATACTTTTCTGTGTTGATTGTTTTCCATCAACATTAAAAGTCATCAGAGCTGTGGAACAGATTACTCAGATGCTTGTGACAAGTCCAAATTAATATTCCACCGTTAACTGACATGGAAAAGTTTGCCAAAAAAAGGCTGGAAGTGTAAAAACAGAAGAACAGCTAAATGGGTCTGCATTATCTCCATTACATGAAGGCACGACAGAAAACATCTCAACCACGTCCTCCCACATTGGAAAATATAGGATAGCATTTTCAGATGGATGCAAAAAACTAAAATCAATGAACAAAATAAACGGGTAATCTTTTTACTGCTGTTTGTATGTCACCTGCCTCCAATGTGTATCAGTGTTTACTATGAAAAGCAAGTGTATATACTAAAATATCCCTCTCTGTATCTCTTACTCTCACTTTCTCGCCATATGTGGTACAGCTTGCAGATAAGCCTGGGTAAGCCCTCTGGCTGAGGCGCCAACACGGACCTTCTTGAATCTCATTATCGATGGAGCAGTTTCCAACCAACTGTCCAAAGTCCAAGCCCATGTTCAACAACAGCCAGAAACTACAACTTGGCTTGTTCCACTGCCACTTCAACCAGGTTTGCAAACTTCTTACTAATAGTTGATCATAAAAAATGATTGATGTATCAACCTGTTTCTGTTTGTTTCCTTTAACATCAATCGTAACTTATATATTGAAATGATAGGTATATGATCCAAAACCACAATATCTCTTTAACCTGAACTTAACAATGGGTTTTAGTTACCTAAACTCAAAAGTACCTGAACCGTATTAAAGCTGCGATGCAATTTTATTGTTTTGACCATTCAAATTATCATCACTGAATGCAATCTATATGGGCTCAGAACAGTCTCATAATACACACATGCACACAGAAGGATTCAAACTTGTATTTCATGATCCGCAAAAGGATTCACACTTGTATTTCCGGATCCACACTTGTGTTTTTCAATGCACACACAAATGTGATCCGTTTCATGTACATGTAAATAAAATCCAAATACAGAAAAAAGTTTTACATGTGTATTTTTGATCCTCACATATTTGTTTTCCGTTTGAAACCTCTGAACCTTCAAACACAAACCGCTTTCTGTGCACGGATCGCTGTGCATTCGTGTGTGGGTTTTTTGAGACTCCCCCTGACGGTCACCCGATTCGTACTTGTAATTTCTTCTATCTATAGCCAATCAGATGTCTCCTTCATTCTAAGCCAATCACATGAGCACGCCCCCGCGAGGGTATGATTTATTGCGTTCATGGCGTAGCGGTTCATGTACGCATTTTGCGCTGTCCGGAGCTGACAGGTCCATGGAGCCGGCCTGCAGGCGCTAATCTCAGGACCGAAGGACCGTAGTATAGTCGTCTTTATTTTTACGGTATTATTATTCAAAGATAAATAAGGAAGTGTGTGTTATATGAGATGGCAGAGAGGTTTCAGCTCCGATTATTAAATCAAAGAGGCTTAATGTTTTCGATTATATTATTTCACTATAGCTATGTGGACGGTATCAAGGTCCAATGTTTACAAAATTAATCAATAGCGGGTGTAACTAAAACACAAGATGTTTTTATTTATATATATGTTATTATTAATAATAATATATATAAAAATAAACGATTTTATTTTTGTAATTATATAATGATATAATACTTGTAATAATGGTGCGTTCACACCGGACGCGATGCGAATAATCGCTCGAGTTTCATGCCGGTGTTGTGTCAAATTATGCACCGGCTTTCAGCTGTGTTTATTCGCGTCATTCATCTGAGTCAGCTTCTCGAGCCGTATCTGGCCGTGCAACACTTATACTGTATGCCGAAGCAGTGGCGGACTGGCCATCGGGACGTACCGAAGTGGGCCGGTTGGGCCACTCCGATCTGCCCACTTCGGTACCGGCAGGGGCGGACTGGCCATCTGAAGTTGCTTTGACAGGCGACAGAGGTCCACCGTTTCCCCGCAGCGAGGCTCCCCCCCGTTGACAGTTCACTGTCTAGCACCCACGGAAAGTGGCGCTGTACCTTAATAATATAAAAGCTTGTATTTGCGTGCATTTCCTGTTCGGAGAGTGGCAATGTACTGAGAGTGGAGGTGTCCTGAGATTAGCGCCTGCAGGCAGGCTCCATGGACCTGTCAGCTCCGGACAGCGCAAAATGCGTACATGAAGCGCTACGTCATGAACGCAAGAAATCATACCCTCGTGGGGGCGCGCTCATGTGATTGGATTAGAATTGAGGAGACATCTGATTGGCTATAGATAGAACAAATTACAAGTACGAATCGGGTGACCGTCAGGGGAGTCTCAAAAAACCCACACACGAATGCACAGCGATCCGTGCACAGAAAGCGGTTTGTGTTTGCAGGTTCATAGGTTTTAAACGGAAAACAAATATGTGAGGATCAAAAATACACATGTAAAACTTTTTTCTGTATTTGGATTTTATTTACATGTACATGAAACGGATCACATTTGTGTGTGCATTGAAAAACACAAGTCTGGATCCGGAAATACAAGTGTGAATCCTTTTGCGGATCATGAAATACAAGTGTGAATCCTTCTGTGTGCATATTATCATGAGACTGTTCTGAGCCCATAAATCTAAGGGTTTGGCAGAACCATTCTGTGTGGCTTTAGGGTTTCCCACCCGATGTTAGAAAAATAAAAGACAGACGATGAAGAGCACAAACTTACATATTTTCTAATTGTTTGCATATTTTGGAACCAAAACCCTTAAATATAAGAGAAACTAAATGTCATCAGAAAATAAAGCCATAACAGCTACTTTAAAATACTAAATGCTCACATTCAGTTAAGCCTAAACAGTATTAGTGTGTTGGGTTTTTTGGACAATGGATGGGGAGCAATGCAGAACAAAAAGTATACAACAATATTTTAAATGACAACCCATTAAAACATTTTTGGAGGAACAACGATTTAAAAGTTTTGAGACACCCTTTACCTTGGTTTGAGTGAATGCAGTTTCCTCTGATGGCAGCCAGCAAGGTCCTGAGTTTCCTGAGTGTTGAGGTCATGGTTTCTTCATCTTTTTTAAAAAACAAAAAAGAGAAAATCATTTACGTGTTTAATTATATGTTGAACATCATTCTCCATATATAACAAGATAACACCACTACTTGTATCTCTAACTCGAATTTAATTTGTACTTTAGGAATATTGTTCATTAAAATTAGTATTTAAATTATGTTAACTATTTTGCTCACCATTGCTAATCTCACCAGAAACTGTTGTCTGCAACGTTTTCAGAAATTGAGTTGTAAGACATTTTGACGTAGCCTTTCTCTGTAGAAATTATCACGTCCAGTTTAGCTGGTTATAGCTAAAGCCTCCCCTTAAACAGCAAAGTAAACTGGGTGAAAAATCCATACAAACCACGCCATTATCCAACATAGTTTGTTGTGAACTTTACAGCCACAACCAACCGCAATAAACCTCATAACATGACATATTATTGACCGTGTTTAGGCCAGTTTAACCAGCAATTCCTCTGTAACGCCAACCGTAATTCTGTCAATAAAAGCCAGCATCACTGACAGATGCGCTTAATTTAATTTGGACAAGACTTAATTAGCAACTAAATAACTTACTTTTGATGACTGCTCCATTACCGTAGCCTCCAATTCTGCTCCTTCACAGCTCAGAATCATATTTTAAAAGTAAAGTTAGTAAGTAAACAAGTGCTTTAGTTATCATCTGTCCAGTCCGTCCTGCGACAACCAGTTTAAGGTAACTCCTCCGGACATTCTGTGCGTTTTATAGACCCAATCCCAAACCACCCCACACACTACCCCGCCGTTTGCGCGTTCGCGCGGAGGGTCCGGCATACATTAAGTGCTGTTCCGAGTAGGTTATCAAGCCTTGTATATTCAATGTGCTAGCAGTAAGAGGCATAATTAGTTGCCCTTTCAACAGGATGAGTGGGTGGTTTTCTTGGTGATTACCTAATCCATATCTAGCATGGGGTCCAGAACACATGGGACAAGTTAAATGGGTTTTTTCTTCTGAAGTTCACAAAATGTAACTCAAAAGCTTTCATTAGAGTTCCGATAATACTTGTCATTGTCTTGGCATGTCAAAGAAAGGTTTAAAAATATGTAGGCTATGGCAGGGGAAAATTGAAGCATGTAGTGCCGATGAAAGTGAGTCTCACCACAAGCACTTATTTTTCTTTCAAAACCAATGTGCCTGAATGTGTAACGCAATCTTTTCTATTGTAAGCTGAGGCTGCTTATTTTCGCACTTAAGAAAGATCAAAATACATTCAATTACTGTACAATTAATACAATGGGTTATCAAGCCCTCTCAAACAGCGAGTCTGAATGAGTGCTGACTCAACGCTGTGTGTGTCCGTCAGCAGGCACGTGCACACATAGACATCAAAGTGGGCTTGAGCCCCTGCCCTTTTTCTTCCTCCAGAGAAAGTGCCCTTTTCCCCCCCCTTTTCTTTTATTTTTATAAATGAATATATATATACTGCTGTTTGCACACAGTTTCCCTTTCCAAAAATATATTGATTGAATACAAAATATCAGGTCGGGAGATTAGACTGTGAAGTTCCGTAGCTCTCCCTCCCTCCCTCCCTCCACGTCTCCTGCACAGCGGTGCGGACATTGGCAGTCCCTTCAGACAGACAGACAGCACCTCCCACTTTAATGTCCCATGTTATGCCGGCTTTTCTTGGCTTATTTTGAAGGTGAGTGGTGATGAACAAATTACTAAACTGCCAGTGCCTCGAGTTTACAGCTAATTAGCTGCCCTTTGTCTCACTTGAGCACCCGCCCCCCAAAATGTCTGTGGACGTCCCTGTCCGTCAGGACAAGTACAAGTAGTTCCAGCAAACATCCACTGATAAATTGCGATGTTAACAACCTCATGATAACCTCATATTTTTTTAACTTAGGATCATATACCTGTGTTTAGTCTAGAAAAAGGTAAATGTGTATTTTATTATAAAGTTGTGTATATTTACAGAGTGTTGCAAAAACTAAGAAGCTTATAAAAATCAGGTTTAAAACTAAAAGAGCTTTACAAAAAAGTAACACAATTAAAGATGTTTGGAGTTTTATTTGAGTTATTAATTTTAATGTATTGTCTAAGAGATGCTGATTTGAAACCGTTGTTACATACAGTTACGGCATTTCCTGTTTCTGCCGGAGAGAGGGGAGTTTGTCCCAAAGCTTGCTGCTGTATTTACTCCCTCCATCAGACAGGAGGGAGCCTCGTTGAGCTGCGAGTGTCACTCCACGGAGTTCACTCCGTCACGGAAGGGTAGGGTGTAGGGCGTGGTTTGGGATTGGGCCACCTTTCTCATTTCTCTAATTCCCCTCCTCGACTCCCCACAGGAGATGCGAGCGGAGGTGTCGAGGAGGGGAACCGAGGAGAGAGGAGAGGAAGCAGCAGGCGGTTAGAGAAATGAGAAATCCTCTCCTCTGAGCGGTCATTTTAAAGAGACGTCCGTTAATGATGACAGGAGGCACAGCACTCTGTCTGTTGGACAGAACTGTGTTCACGATGACTTATATATTTACTTTTAATTAATTGACAGTGCGGTATAATGAGACAATAACAGGCTACAGATGCGGACATACACACACACACACAGGCCCGGCGCCGTGGGAGGGCCAGGCCCTCCCTTTTGACATTCCTGCCCTCCCCCAATAAACACGTTTTTTATTATTTATAAAATAAAAAAAAAAAATTTAATTATTTTTTTTAATTATAAATAAACTGTGAACTTTAATGCTACGATGTATGTGATGTCAATTAGTAACTCAAAAATTACTTTTTTTTGGCAGCGTTCGGAGCTAACGCTAATGCTAATCACAGACTGAGACAAGTTGATGCAGCTAACGGAAAAAGCCCACGGAAAAGCTCTAATCCATTCTTGGTGAATATTGATGAGACTGGTCAAAGTAAGGTGGACATGTTTAACCAGACGGTTATGGATTATGCTGGATATGGGGACTGCACCAACCCCTTTGTGACTAGCATGGAGCTAACGCTAGCCGGAGCCGCAAGCTACGCCGCGCCGCCGGAACCATCACTGGTGCCAACTAACCCTTTCATCATGCTGACAAAAGAGCAAGCACAGCCAAATAGTGAGTTTCTAACCCCCTTTCCACCAAAATGTGAACGTTTAATGAGCATGGTATCAACCTCAGCTAAACCAGCTAATCCTTTCACCTCCATGGACTATAGCCACTCTATGCCAACCATACCAAGTTACTCCGCTCATTCACAGTGCCTTCAGCCGCCAGTGTCACCGTTAACGTATGCAGCAGCCTGCCACACTGCCTTGTAAAGTACAAGCTCACACAAGCTCAGCCGTGCACTGTGGGACTGCACCTGGCCAGTGTGAGTGTGATCAGCCTAACATGAGAAGAGCTTGGTCTGAACCACGCAGCTCTGCAGCTCGTGCAGCACACAGAGAGGACTATATGGACACAAGTGATGAAGATGAACACCGTGGACACAGAGAGAGAATACCAACATTACGCCGAAGCCAGTTTGATGGGGCTGGCTCATGGAGAGACTTCCTCTTCCATTTTGAAGGATGTGCTGAGACTAACCACTGGTCAGAGAGGACTATGGCTGTGCAGCTCAGATTCAGCTTGACTGGACCCGCGGCTGCCATCATCCACAAGAACCCCAGATCTGCTCGCTGGAGTTATCAGCGGATGTTGAGTGAGATTGAGGCGGCCTACGGACCGTGTTCAGAGCATGCTGCTGCCATAGGCATTGAACTGAGACAGAGAGTCAGAGGACCGGGGGAGGCCTTGCACCTGTTAAGAGACGACATCTATCAAAAGGTTTCAATTGTGTATGCTGACCGTACTGAGTCGGAGCAGGACGTCATCAGTGTGGAGATTTTCAACAATGCCCTTGCCGATGCACAAGTGATCCAAAAACTACTGGAGGATAAGCCGTGCACCTTGGCTAGAGCCTACGAGATAGCCCACAGGTATGAAGCCACCAGACGGGCTGCCAGAGCCGTCACACAGCTAATGCAGTCTGGTTATCGCAATGCTGCAGAGCAGAGACCCAGGGCAGCTATGGTGCACGAAAATGCTAATGTTTCCGCCTGTATGGAGGCTTTCGGGGTGGCTGAAGAGTGGACTGCGGAGCCCACTAGCACCCCGAGTAAAGCACCAAGGTTTAACCAGCAGTGGTCGTCTAACAGAGCTAAACCTGTACAAATGAACTCTAGAGAAGTCATCTGCCACAACTGCTCTGGTGTGAGGCACATACAGAGGAACTGTCCCTCTCCCCCGAAAACCCAAACACCATGCACCTAAGAACACTCCAGCTCCTGACTCAAGTACGGTGGTCACATGCACTAAAGGCTCTGATGATGACATGAGTATCCGGATCCTGATACAGGGACGTGAACTGTGTGCTCTGCTCGACTCTGGCGCTCGGAGGAATGTACTCCCCCTCCGCCACTTCAACGCCATTCCTGTTGAATCGAGGCCTCAAATCCAGCCATCCATCGTACAAGTGTTACAGGGCATCGGTCCTGAGGGCCTCACTGTCCGAGGGGAAGTCAACCTGCCAGTTCAAGCCGGAAGCAAGGTAACCAATGTGAACTTTATTATGGCAGACACAGCTGAAAATACAGAGGTTATCCTGGGGCACCCTTTTCTGCTGCAGTCACATGCTCACTTGCACTAAGGTCGCAGGGAAATCATCCTCTTCGGTGAGAGAGTGCCTCGCTCAAAACCCAGCAGACAGCCTGAAGTGGACCTCGTCAGGGTATCCCGCGCAACAGTATTGGAGTCGGGGTGTGAGTATGTGTTGCCTGGTACTGCCCGCCTCCGCTCTGCTGTTAATGAAGATATGATGCTGACCCCACTAAAGGCTTTATTGAGAGACAGCATGTCCTGGCAGCACACGTTGTTGTACAGACCCGGCATTCCTCCAACATTCCCATGCGGATTTACAATCCTGATCCTGCATCTGTTACTCTGAAGAGATGGGTGGTGGTCTGAGTTCTTCAGCCAGCGGAGGTGTTGGGTGAAGTGGGTCTCCATCCGACCAAGTCCCCAGTAACATCAGACCCCAATGACTTTCCTGTTATATCTGTGCCCAGTCATCTACAGGACATGTATGCAGAGAGCTGTGCTCACCTGTCTGAGGAGGACAGAGCCGGGCTAGCTCACGTGCTACGGAGGTTCGGTGATGTCTTCTCCACCGGGCCCACTGACCTTGGCCGCACCAGCTTAGTGCAGCACGACATAAAGACTACTCCTGGGCAGCCTGTGAAGCAGCCACCACGCAGAATGGCCGAGACAAACAGATTGCTGCAGATCTGCAGGTACAGCAGAGTCTGGAGTCTGGTGTAGCTCGTCCCAGCAACAGCAGCTGGGCTGCACCTATCGTCATGGTGAGGAAGAAAGACCAAAGCCGCGATTATGTGTGGATTCCAGACCCCTTAACGAAAGGACTATTAAAGATGCCTATCCCCTGCCACGTATTCAGACACTCTGGACACACTGTCCACTGCCAGGTACTTCAGTACACTAGACTTGACTTCAGGCTACTGGCAGGTGGAATTGACACCAAGGGCCCGCAAAGCCGCAGCTTTCTGCCCTCGCAAGGGGCTATTTGAATGGAACGTCATGCCCTTTGGACTGTGCAATGCACCGGCCACGTTTCAGAGGCTAATGGACAGAGTATTAGTGGGATTGCAGTGGGAGACCTGCTTGGTGTATCGTGATGACATCATCGTCCTGGGGCGGGACGGTTCCGAAATGCTAAGCCGGCTCAGTGAAGTGTTCGCCAGGCTACGAGGAGCTAACCTGAAGTTGAAACCGTCAAAGTGCTGCCTTTTCCGGGAGAAGGTGGGTTACCTTGGCCACATTGTCTCAGTCCAGGGTGTGTCTACTGATCCAGAGAAGGTGAAGAAAATGGCCTACGCCTCGTAACATCTCCGAAGTACGTCAGTTTGTGGGCCTGGCATCATATTACAGACGCTTTGTGGAAAACTTTGCTACGATAGCTAAACCTCTTCACGAGCTGACCAAAAAGTATGCGCAATTTAATTGGACAGAGGAATGCCAGGAGGCATTCACAGAGCTGAAAGGACGACTTTCAACAGCTCCTGTCCTAGGCTACCCCCTTGACAGCGGCGAGATGCTTCTCAACACCGATGCTAGTGACTGGGAAATCGGAGCAGTCCTCTCCCAAATCCAGGGGGGTGAGGAGAGGGTGCTAGCCTATGGAAGCAGGAGGGTGTCAGCCACAAAACAAAACTATTGCACCACCAGAAGCGAACTTCTGGCAGGCGTGGAGTTTGCCTGTCACTTCAGACAATACCTGCTTGGCAGACCATTCATTCTCTGGACTGATCACAGCAGCCTGCGCTGGTTAACCAGGTTAAAAGAACCAGAGGGACAGCTGGCCCGCTGGCTAGAGAAGCTGGCAGATTATGATTTTCAGGTGGTTCATCGACCAGGGAGACACCACCAAAATGCAGACGCACTTTCCAGGAGGCCCTGTAGGGAGTCGTGCCCCTGCACAGTGCCAGAGCATGACAGCGAGCGACACCAGCATAAGGAAATCCAGTGTGACCTGACAGAGAGTACAGCTGAAGTTGCCATGTATACTCACACAGAGCAACCTCTAGTGGGGGTAGCTGAGCCAGAGTTCCCTCCAGTGGGGTTAGCTGAGCCGGAGTTTCCTCCAGTGGGGGTAGAGGATGCCTGTAGTGACAACAATAACAACTATGGCCTGCTAAATCCAAGCATCAACTGGGTGAGTGATATTCCCAACGCCAGCTTAATTTCTGGTTGGACTCAAGAACAGCTGAGAATGGCTCAGGAATCTGACCCTGACATTGCACCAGTAAAAAAGTGGATGGATGAAGGGAGAGGCCGGCTGCCATATGCAGACATAGCACACTTCAGCCCCGCCACCAAATCATACTGGGCACAGTGGAATAGACTTTACCAGAAAGATGGAGTGCTAATGAGGAAATATTATAGCACTGAAGGACAACGTTTTACCCCCAGATTGTGCTGCCTCATATGTACCGCAGTTTAGTGATACCTGCTGACAACGAGCCAAGTCAGAAACCACCGGTGTGTATTCGAAACTACGGTTTCGGTGCAGAGATACCGTTATTAAATAAGGTAACAGCCGCATCTATGCAAACACACACACACACACACACACACACACACACACACACACACACACAACACACAGTACAACACGCATGCACCTACAGCTCCTAATGCATATAATATGTATCAGGATACAGCCGTTGTGTATTTTATTATGTGAAGCACTAAATGGCTTTAGAAATATATTGACTCTTTGTTTGTAGATATCTACTAAACTAAAGCATACAAATAAAGAGAGTAATGTAGGCCTGTTATACTGAGTGAAATATATTATACACACTGCTCTGCTTTCTGCATGGACCTCACAGCTGTTCTCACTGTAAGTAAACAGCGCGTCGCGATGAAAGCAGTTAATAAAATAATATCCAGGGGATGCATGCAGAGCTGTCATTGGCTGAGGTAAGTCCGACCGTGCGTCACGACTCTTTTAAACACCACTGTTGCCGGAAATACATCCGCGGAGGAGCCGCGGACTGGCGCGGAGGACCCATCAGTGTATCCTCGATTATAGCTCCTCAAAAGAGCCTCCTCGATGCTCGATCCTCGGTCCTCGAAGTGCATTTAGAGAAATGAGATGTCCTTCAACAGGGCGCACTGAAATCAAGTTCCGGGTCACTACCGGAGGACCGAGGATTCGAGGAGTCGAGGAGGGGAAATTAGTGAAATGAGAAAGGGCCATAGAGATGGCTGAGTCCTAATTCATCCGGATCATTAACCCGGATCATAGTAATGAGCTGGTCGTGACGAGTCTCCCCTCTCCATTAACCCGAGTCCTTTGAGTCCTACACCTGGTGACGTAAAAATGTAAACTATAAATTGCGTCACTCGCTACTCTCCTCCAACATGAAGTTTTTCAAATGTAGGCTACACCATTCACTAACAGGGGGAGTTGCAGCCCCTCTCCAGCACCCTACTTCCCGCGGCTATGTGCACGAGTCAACAGCCCCTCGATTCCACCGGGTCCGTCTGCGTCGCGTCATACCCTACCGGGCGCGTTTCAGATGGATTTCAGAAGCGGAGCGTCTTGCGTGCCGGCTAGCAGTTTTTGTTGATTTGGGCATATTTCCTGGACAGGCTACTTTGTACAGACAAAGTTAATAATAATTGTAATATTCCAGTTATAAACGACATGAATCAAAGATGTGTTGCTGTATTTTAGTGGTAAAAAAATGCATTCATCATCATAATTATTCTATATATATAATTTACACAGTGCCTGTAAACCGGAGGAGAACGCTAGCATTTCCTCCTACTTGAAAGACTACGGAGGGATAGGGTCTGCAAAATTAGTTTATTTTGGGGATTGACTGGATGCTCTGACCGGTCCACTTCCTGCCCGGCGCTATGCAACTTCTCGCGTGTCGTCGAAAATAGACTTGCATCCTATTTTTAGCAGAGCCCAGCGCCAAGACGCTTCTGGGACGCTTCTGAGCCATAACGCGGCGCGTCTGGTGGAATAGCACCCATTGACTAGAGTGGCTGCGATATTTGCGAACGCCGCGGCGCAGCCGTAACGCAGCCGTAACGCGGCCGTAACGCGACGCAGACGGACCTGGTGGAATCGAAGGGTCAGTGGAAGTCCTTGGTGCCAGAACTAGTATTAATTAAATTTGTCTTGGCATCCAAAGCATACAATAAATGTATTAGTAGCCTAGTGAATACAGGCACAAGCTGAATACTGCATAAGTCCAGAACATGTGTTCAAGGTCTGTGGTTGAATGTGTTTATTTTACTGTTTCATATTCACTAATAAAGCACCATGTGATGTTGTTCTATTTTATATGACATGCCCTTTATATATTTGCTTACTATGGAATAGAAAATGGCAATACAAATTAGAAAAATATACTATAATAAATACTGTTACACGGATGTTCACTATAACTGCAAAACCCATATGAAAATTAAGTTGTTGTTTTTTTTATCCTGTATCACCACATAGTTGTGAGGGTTTCTAAAGCCATGTGTTATTATGTGATGTTCAGTTTGTCTGGCCCTGGTTTCAGTGAGCTACATCAAAGCTTGCTGCGACAGTTGCTGTTTTAACAAGCACTTTTACATCATTATTTTATTCATATGATCTCTGTCACTAAACTCTTTTTTTGGGTTGACTCATGAATTCAAATGCATCCCATTAACCAAATGCCATCTTACGAAATTCAAATAAAGTTGTAAAGATTTTTTGGAAATGTTCAAACCAAGAAGCCTCATCATCGACATCATATTGATTTATATTAACTAATGCTTACTCAGTCTGACACAGTCCTTATTAAGACATTGTTTTGCCAAAAAGTGTAAATTAATTATCTGTACTGAGTAAATGTATTTCACCTTCCAACACTGAATGTGCCTTTCCCAAAAGATCGCCTGCCTTCAGTGAAGCTGTGTTCAGAAAATATCCAGCCATTATCACACTTTTTTTGCAGTCCAAAGATGAACCAGCGTTACCCATCATGTGCTGAGCCGGGGAGCCGTATTCTTTCCAATCTCAGCGTGTTGGTCCGTGATGCCCCTGGGAATGTTTCTTCTGTTTAGTACTTTTTTCTAAAAGAATACCAGGCCAGACATCTCTTTGTAATCAGGTTATCTGGGTGTAGGTGGCATTACCTCTCATCTATACCTCCTAAGACCTTCAGTCTTATATTAAAAACCATTAGTAAAAAGGCTTTTGTTTGGATACACTATTTTATATTTAACAGTGGCAGTAATTAGCTCAAGAGTTTTTCTGTTCCTGATTTCCTTGGTATTTGTCAACCATTTCTTCTTTTGTAGGTCATGTGGCTCTAGTTGCATAGTAAGTATAGTATTTGGAATCATTAAAGCTTGGGATTCCAACAAACTGTTGTCTGACACTTAGCCTTGAGGTAAATGAAATGGCTCGTCTCCACCCCATTGATCAACAGCGGAATTGAAACTCTGACATGTTAAGGGAGGGGGGGGGGCATACCTCATTAAGCCTCATTAAAGTAAAGATCGGGAAGACACCCAGCACATTCCTCTCATCCAGAAGTTTGGTCTGCCCCATATTTATGATAATAAATCCCCTGTGTAATTGATTATGAGGTAGATGTCTCTATTTTGACTTGAGTTTACCATAGCTCCGAGGAAGGATATTCTCCTCTGTTAAAGGCAGAGGGGTTTCATAAACCTCTCAGGATATTTATTTAAGGTAGGACCTATAACTGTTAAGCTTTATAATGCTCAATGAAGGACTTGATTGGTTTAAACAAGAAGTAAAATAACAATATAATACAAAAATCTTAGAATGTAAAACAGATATGACAATATAACACAATCAAAACTTTTACCAATGCTTCAAATAAGAAAATGCCCATTAAGTGTAATTGGGCGTATACAGAACGTGTGATTTCAAACAAGCACTTCAAACAAGAAAGACGTGATGTTAATAAAGCCAAATAGTGTGGCTTTCTATCTTTAATAATATGAAAGATTAAGTTGGAGAATCTGTGCTGTACCGTCCTCCACGGATTTGGACACTGATGTAATTCAAGTAGCAACTCCATCAGAGTGGCCTAAGTGACCTAAGGTTATGTAATCATCGAGTCGAGCTTTATGCCAGAAGAGTCCCAGCGTTTTTAACAGCATTTCAGCACACCTGCGGTACACTCGGTGGCAGAGCATGTGAGGATAATAATTAGACCATTTGATAGTTTTCGAGGGGTCTGAAGGTCCGCGTGGGTTTAACCTCTATCACCTAGACACAAATTAGATGTCCATGAGATCCTGCTTAATGTACCCTAGACTCATTTAGGATGGCATTACCAGCATAAATTGAGGGTTGTTGTTTGCAATTTAAATGGGAAAATGCTTTTTGAGATGGTGCTTTGTGCAAATACAGCCTGGCGCCAGTCATGTTTGGCCAAACAACAACCGCATTCAAATCTCTCGTTTTACAGTCTGTTCTTGTGCAGAATAGAATGATTTAATTCATGCTTGCTGGTAGCCTTTGAGCAAGTAAAAAATGTATTCAACTATTTCAACTGTATTAAGCACATTGTAACTAAACCAATACATTCTATGATCTCTAATATAATATCAAACATTACATTTTGAATGTGTTCAATTATCTTGGGCATGAAAATATAAGCCCATTTTGTTTGAGCATACACAAAGTATTCATATAGTATAAACCTTTAAAATATGGTGCCAGTTATCTTCTTTGAATGGTTTGATGAATGCAACAATGACGTGAAGTGGAATAACTGCAAAACAGTGAGAAACTTGGAGTGATGAATGACCTTCCTCTTTGTGTGTTTGTGTGTGTGATTACATTTATCAAAAGAAGAGTGAAAGGTAGACATCCTGAGTACACAGGGAAATGACTTGTCATGAAGAACTTTTCTCTTTGATAAACCTGTTCTTCTGTCTTCTTTTGATGCTTTTTTTATGCAAACAACATTTTGTTTTCACTTCGCTTACTAGGCAGGATGATCTATGTATTGCATTTAGCACAGGGTTTGAGACATGATGTATTGATTTTTGGGATAATGATCTTAAATGTATATGGACAATAGGTATATAGCTTTAAGTGCTGCGAACATAGATTTGTTAGCATACTGTAGATAAGTGAAATAAAAAAAATATGATGTCTTGATACAGTTCTGGACCGACTAGGCATATCTAAAGTATGTTATCCTTGTTTCTGTATTTTATTATTGTTTGTTTCTTATTTTTCAAAGAAGCAGTTTACATGATATGACTTTGATCAACAATACATAGATCCATAAATAACAATCACGATCCGTGGTATAGCAGGGTATATATTTCCATACAATTTACTATGTTGCCTTAATTAATAAATTAGCATTATGACGCTGAAGTACAAGAAAACAGTAATTCTGATGTAACATATACTGTAGCTGAATAGAGTTCAGAGCCCTCAGCCATCAGTAACACTTGGCACTGAATATTCAAAGAGTGTGGTATTTAAAAGTCATCCCGCTTGTATTGCTTTGGCCCTCAGTCAACATGACCCCTTTGCGACCTCCGCATTAACCACCTGGAACTGGCTGGAACCCGCCCAACTCCCCGACTTACTGTATGATAATCTATAATTATCTCTCAAACCTTGAAAGAGGTTGTCCTACTCTCTTGTGGCAGTGAATCCGCCTGAAGCTCAGTGTTGCGCTGTCAACAATTGCTGAATAAGTGAATGCTGGTGCTCGGGGTGCTTTGATGTCGTAAGTATATTTCTTTAATCAAGACTTATCCAAGGAGATAATAGCTTCGTAGATAATAAAAGGAATATAATGTGGTGGTCATTAAGGAATAAACATTTAAAATTGCAAGTGAATGGACAAGAAAGCCCTGAAGACTGTCCTGTCCTTCACAACTCCCTGCACATTAATACAGCAATAATCCTCTTTGACTTTTTGCCATTTAAGACGCACAGTGTATTAGGAGTATGCATAAATGCACCTCAAAATTGTGATAGCAAAGTCTCTTTATGGGTATACTTAACACTACTTTCAATTATGCATTGGGTTTATTAGCAAATGCATGACTCAGTGAACATTTGTGTAGGAAAGTGATACTTTATAATCTTAAATGCTTATAATCCATCCTTCACCTGACAAGATGTTTTTGTGCATTTTTGACACTAAAGCTGTAACTGTTGGGTGGCATTGGTTGTTTTTCAGTGAATATCAGCAAACCCATTTGATGTTGTTTTGTGAGTAGGGATTTGAGATAACATACGTAACCTCTCAAGTAGGAACAGCTAATGAGGATGAATGTTCCTGATTGGATGTAAGAAATGCTGAGGAGAGAGATAAAAAATGAATGCAGGGTTAATTAATTTATAATTGTTCCCCATAGATACTGAACTCTAGCTAAGCTGAAACTGGGAATACTCATCACAATGACTACATTTCCGTTTAATTTCTCACATGTGCTGTATAGGCAGAAGTGTAATTATTCTTGCCCTTATAAACATGTTTTAAATCCAACATTCAAGCTTGTTTGGTTCCCATAAGGAAAGCCTTCCAGCCAAGCATCATTCTGCAGTTTTGTAAATACATTATCAAAGAAATATCATGCTTCCAAACTTATTGTATTATTTTTTTGTTAGCTGTAGCCAGAATATATAACTTAAACATATTTGCGAAACTTAAACTTTCGCAATATATTTTGCGAAAAGGTATTTTTTAATATATCTAGGTGTGGAAACTAAGGTATTATTGCAAAAGGGATAAGCCGATCGGGGTAAAAAAGCATTACACACGTACAGACTGTTAGAAACCCCTGCATTACCCTGACCACCTTATTTTTCACCGCACTGTATGAAAGGCACACTACTTACTACAGTGGCACTGTGGACTGCCATGGAACATACTAACACTGAATGATTGTGTTTCTGTTTTCCTTGGAACAGAGTCTAGAAAGCATGACCAACAGCATATGAGGAGGGTCAGGACATTTCAACCTTCACATTACATATTTGCCGACTATATATATATATATGTTATATAATGTAGTTATAGACAGGTGGTTTATATGGAGCCTTCCTTCCCTAGCATCAAATAACTGTAAGGTACATTTTAATAAGACATGGGAGGCACCATACAGGCATAGTTCAATGGTGACAAAGGACAATGAATCCCTTTCTCTCATGACTTTAGTTAGGAATTATTGTAAACATAAAAATGTCAAAGCTACACTATTCTCAAGAAATGAGAAAAAACAAAACATTTGCAGGTTTTTAATGAGCTAGCACCTGCAGTGAGGACTGTATATAATGATCATTTTCAAGTGTGAAGTAATCTGAATCTAATAGAATTCTTGTTATGATATTGTCAATTCCATTTAATTGGTTGATTCAATTTTGATGTGTTGTATATTGATATCAAACCCTGCTCAAAATCATCATTGCACCGTTGTAAATCTGACTGCGTAGTTAATCTACTTTTGCCTTTTCCTTTAATTGAAATGATTTAGCATTCAGCATTTCAAATGTGAGATTTTACGGTATTCCTTGTACAGGATTAATAAAGGCTTAGTGGTTGAATTGTAAATCTACTGCAGTTTGAATGAATGGTTGAATTGGAGGAAGTGGAGAATTGGTATTGGCCTGGCACCTAAGAACTAAAAAAGTAATTAGATTAGTTTTCCCTAAGAAATTAAGCTATTTAAACCAGGGAATTGCCTTTTTGTAAAACCCTTCTGGAAGTACTGCCACTTGAAATGCAGTAGTTGGTTTCTACAATGCTCTCGTCCCTAATGCTCCTCTCTCTTTATTGTAACTATGTGGCCAACATGGTGAGGCTCATTTGTGCTTTCTACTCCTCACTTTCTATCGCCAGATACATTTTCTGAGCTGTCAACATTGCAAGAGGACCTTGCTTCCAGTGTTATGATCCGCTTCTTCTTGCAGCAAGAAAAGAAAAAGCTTTTAGGCTCACAGGGACGTACAATCCAAATTCTGTTCAGCTCATCATACAAAATCTGTGAAAACTGAAAAAGATTGATGTTTGCACGCACTTAAGTACTTTTCTGAATGTGTTTTGTTCTGTGTGCCATATGAATCCCAAAGTCAGTTGACATAACGATATATTATAAGTGATCTTTGTATACTTGACACTAATAACAAAACAACACGTGACATAAATATGAAATGTAGTTGTATGAGTCAAGATGGAATTTGTGTACACTTAACTCCTGTCAGCCTTTACTGTATATCTGATTTTTTAAGCATTTACCTAGAAATAACCTACAAATAAATATATTTTAACGTATCTTTATATAATGGATACCCTGGGGACCTCCTTTAGATAGTTATGCAGCATCACATGTCAAGAACATGGTAATATACAGCCGCTGAAAGTTGTCAATTAAAATGAAAAGCAGAGTAAAAGGAGAAAACAACTTAAAAGAGACGTTTCCTTTTTTATCTTAACATCATTGGAAAGGCTTCCGTTTCTTGGCATGTGCATTTGCTTGGCCCATTATCTTATATATTTTCTTTGGTGGCAGTGAAATGTCATGTTCTAACCTTAAAACTCGAAGCAGTCAGATATCTTCTTTAAGAATATCAATGGGAATACGGTGCTCGCGCAGCAAGTTGATGCCCCCCCGCAGTGATGTAGAGACGCCCAGCAGCTTTACAAATACCATTTCTTTATGAAGAAAGAAAAGGTTAGCATACTGTATGTTTTCTGTATGAGTGCTCACCCCCAATGCTTACCTGATTTCTTTACATCGTGCTCTAGCTGACATGGATATAAATCATCATAATGATCATAACAAAATCAACACCATTGACTAGAATAACAGCATTAATCCAAGGCTCACTGTGCTAACCCGTGTTCCTACAGGCTTACATTGGAATAACAACAAAACACTGTGAGCAGAATATTTATGTAGCATACCTGACTGCAGATGTCAGTGCAGATTTGACACGTAGTTAATTTAAATCTGCACTAGTGCACCGAATAATCAAAGTGGCACTCAAAATTGCTCTTTGTGAAAGAGAGATTTAAGAGGGGCGTAATGTGAAAATGTTTCGCTTGAACGCATTACCCCAAAACAAGTATTGACAAAAAAAGTCACACATATAAGAAAAGGGTTTTCAATTACACAAGCTTAAAGATGTATGGTTAACCCTAACTTATAAATATTAATGCGGGCATCATCCATGTCTTTGACAGGAACTGTACTGTGTAATCTATGAAAGTGCATTCTGTATGTCAGCTATTTCTATTCACGACGTGCCGCTGAACTCCAACAACATTTTATAGGAACCTACTTCCTAATTCATACGTAACACACAAGTTATTAAACTTCCAACTACACAATAACAGTGCATCTTTATTTATATAAACCTGGGAAATGTACAGTGCAGTGGTGAGAATGTTCCCACATTAAAATGCTTTAGACATCATGTGAATTCAATGCATTAGAGAATGTGATCTGAAGCAGAGTCACGACAGCAGGAATAATCTGTTTGATATTTGTTCGGCATGCAGAGACAGGTCAACATGTTACCATGCAACACAGAACACACACATAGAACAGGGACCGAACATCCACGCATGGAGTACAGCACAATGTGACAGGATGAATATGAAATAAGGCCATCCATTAAGCACCTACCACCACTATGGGCACTAAAATAAAATATGAATTCATTTGTATACAAGGGTGAGTGTGTGTAAAGCACAACACTGACGTAATGTGCCATCAGGTGGGTTGCTGTGTGGGATGAAATGCCTGAAATAAGTTATGACCACAATTACGGGAGCTAAAGTGGTGCGGTGCACAAAGGTGTCTCTATTACTCATTTCTTTTATTCTGTGGCTAAATGAATGAGCAGCCATCTTGCTAACGGTGTCCACGCCTCTGGTTGCACAAACAGGATCAAGTGGTGCCATAAACTGTTGTCTGCTGAACCACTGAATAATGAAGATTTACATCATCAATTAGTGCCTCTGAACATTAACTGCTCTCCTCATACCAGTTAAGCCAATGGATCAAGGTTTTCATGCAGGTTCAGCTCAATGTGGATCAAATGCTATGCAGAAATTCCCACCTATCATTGAGGCTCATTTGTCAAAGTGAGAAAATATGATGAAACATTTGACCTGTGTGCCAATGTACCTGCAGATTTAAGGAAGTGTATTCTGTGTATCTTCTGTTTGGCACAGGAACCTTTGCATAAGCATAAAGATAACAACATGCTGGGTTTCATTTATGCTTAATGCTACATTATTTCCCACATGCATCCTTGTTTCCACTGCACTCAGGATAGCCTACGGGAGACGCCTGCAGTTATTTATTATGGCTTAATAACTGCACGCCTGCCAAGTCAGAAAAGCGGTCAATAAGAAGAAGTGGCAATGAAAGCGCTTCATATTAAATGTGTCAGTGTTTGTTGAATACAGAGTGTGCCTCACCATGCTGTGAAGGGAAGAAAAATTGCATTTGAATCAGGTTCACCGTCAGCCCTTCCTTGATCTATATTAGTGCCGGGGTGTGATTAGTCAAAGACTGCTTTTGTTTGCATCAGAGCTGCCATCGTGAGAGTGAAGACCTGCAAGGCTGATAGAAGTTCAGTCAACACAAGTTCAGTCTTGACTCTGGAGAGGTAAACATAAAGTTTCATTATAATAAATATTACATGATAAAAGCATCTATTCTGCTCTCATTTTTAATAGCCTACATATTTGCTGAAGTGGTAGAAAAACATGTTGAGTCCTTCACAGCCCAAGCTCTCAAGCTGCTCTGAGAGAGCTATGTTTAACGCTGCTGGGAACACATCATGTTCTATACAATTACAGGATTAAACAGAGTATTTGTATAATAATAATAATAATAATCATAATAATAATCCTTATATTTATTATAGCGCTTTTTCAATGACTCTCAAAGCGCTTTACAAATACACATTACACATACAGATCATACATACATGTAATGGTCATGTACTGTGCACAATACCCACAGGAGCAAGTTCAGGTGAAGTGTCTTGCCCAAGGACACTTGTATACCTGTTGGGATAATTGAGAGGTTATGGCGCACACAATAAGAATGCCACTCATTGGTCAAGTATAAAAGCACATACTGTACAAAGACTTTACATGTCTTTTCTACCAGCATGTATACAATCAAAAAGACTAACTTTGAAAAGGTATACTTCCTCCTAATCCAGTATTCCCATTTGACATGAAATGACACAATCTTTTTTTTTAAAAGAACCCTGTTCCTTTCAATTTCACTCCGTTTCTTTCTATTTGAGAGTAAACAGTGAATATGGGTACCTGAGGTTTTTACATTTAAACATTTATAAGTAATGTGGTCATTATATTAGAGTAATCATTTTTTGAATTTCCGTTTAAATTAATTAAATGTCTCTTGAGTCACTGAATGAGGTAATACAATGGAGATTAGTCCTTTGGAGCACTGATAAAAGTATTGCACTATTTATATATTTGAAGTATTATAACCTTGTAGTCTATGGCATCACCACAGTAACAGGAAATACAATGTGTTCTTCAGTGGGATTGACAGTAACAGCTATTGTACGTCAAAACATTAATTTACAGAACAAGGCTTTGGTAATTTTCCGTATTTTTGGACAGCGGATGGGTTTGAAATATTCCAGGAGTAATGCAACATGAAGCAGCAGCCACACTGAGGTGTTAGATGAAGAGCTGCAGGCTGCACACCTCCAACATCTCAGCAGGGAAACCAAATACTTTCACTTTCTCTGTCCGCAGACCCACGCCATGTGCAGCATAAAATCTGATCACGCTTGTTCACAGAATGATGGAAAAAATCCCAAATATTTCATTTTTTATTAAAACCTCAATAGTTATTTTTGCTGCCTTCAGTATTCTGGGATCTGTAGTATTAAACTGCATTTGTTTTGAACACTAGCAAATGATATGTCACCAAATCGACCAGGACTGAAATCCTAAAAAAATCAACCATAATAATATTTATTCAGTTTAACATGAGTTACATAAGTCTGCATCCATCAGTCATACTGAACTCTGAGCCATTACACATGCTTCCCCTCATATTCAGTGGAGTTTTCCTCCTTTAGATCCATCTTCAAACTTTGTCTCTAAAGATTTGATATAACTAAATGTATGCAGTTATAGATTAATGATGTTTAACCTCCACCACTGCACATGTTTGTGATCATTTGTTCCCCCAAAGATGAAAGTGTAGACCTATCCTATGATTTATTTTGAGCAGAATAAATATGGCTCTGTGTCTGCAACCATTAAACAAACGTTTCCTGGTAATGTCATCCTTCAAAGCTCATACATGTTTATTTTCTTTTATTCAACCACAAGTAAAATACAACATACACAGAAACCTCATTATGTTTATATTTCTGAGTGATTATAAGTCATGTGATGACATGTGGGTCTGATTGAGAACCCAAACAAGTACACCTTTGAGTTATATTTTACTAAACTAACGTTTCAAATGTTAACATTAACTTCCATGACATTAACATAATATCTTCCTATGTAGCTTCCTATGATTCTGTATGTTATCCTTTATTCACTCCACAAGCTTTGTTTTGGTCTGCACCAGCTCATGGGTGAAATACTGTATCTGCTTCTTTAGCGGCTAAATACTGCAAAAAGTTCCACAGCTAGTTATGTATTCTGGTATCAATAGGGAAGGTTATGTGATTTTTGGGGAAATGGCGCACACAATGCTAATGATAGCAGCAGGACTGAGGGAAACAGAATAACATAAGACCAAAACTGAAAAATGCTTAATATTTCCAAGGGGAAGCTGCAGAATCTGGTGCTAATTGTCTGTGTGTCTGTCACTTCAAGTCACACTTTGTCATTTGATATTGCAATATTTTGAGGAGCCTTAAGTCTAGTGTGTTCAGTTTAAATACATGGCTTCTGACTTTAATCTAGATATTTACTCGAATCCTAAAGGATTACACATCTAAGTTGTTGAACATCATCAAATATGGAATGAACCGCACGTTGCTGTGACTCAGATTCATTTAACTTTATCTCTGGATCATAATCAAGAAAAACACATTTGAAACTAAAAATGCAGCAAAACAAAATATGTAAAATGTTGCCGACATGCATTACCCTGAAATATGTTAAAGCATTTTAATTTACTTACATGTAGAAAGTGGAGGTTGCACTCCCCTAAGGGTAACGTGGGTGGATTATACTGAATTGCTGATATCGGTGCCATAAGGAGCATGTGTTTTTTTAAATACAGAGACAATAATTCTGAAAAAATGGGTTAACATAAATTAATATGATGGGATGTTATGGAGTTGAATGTCGCCATGCTGAAAAACTGATTTAATTACAGGTAAGCCTTCCCAATCCATGTTTGACAGGGAACAGTTAAGACCATGTAGCTAAGTGGCTTGTTATCCTTGAATATGTAATGAAGTTAACCTCATGGAGCTCAAAGAATTTGATGAGCAAGCCCTCCACTTTGTCTTAAGGGATGCTGAAATGCAGAATGTGGTCCTTAGAAAACACTCATTTGCATGTCTACAACCATTTGGCATACTTCAGTGGTAGGTGGACAATGGATAATCCACTCCAAATATAGGAATCCCAAATCACACCGATAAGCATGTGTGCGTTTTGTAAGTGGTGTTGATAGATAATAAAATACATCAAATGTTAAAATATATATTACAGGATCCTCTAAAAGGCAGGAGGCAGGCTGATGTTGGTTTTGAATAAATATTGGTTTAAAGCCAACGTTAGAAAGCTGCCGCCTCTGATTTCATCATTAGTATGCCTTAAGCTATTTCTACTCTCATACTACGTCCATAATCTTTTAATCAACCAATTTACCCAGTGATTTTTAATACACAGCACTACAGCAATGTGCATTTCCTTGTACCCACATTTCAAGTTCCGGAGGCTCAAATGTACTTCAAACAGTGGCTGGATACACCCTCGTAGTTATCACATTTTCTATTTCTATGCACTTCATGGTCTGTTTGATGTTATTCATGAGCTGTAACTGAAAGTAATACAACTGCATGAGGCCTGAAAACGCTTTTGAATACAAAGTGTGGGCTTCTGTGCTGCAGGATCATATACATACCTGCTTTTAATAATAGATTGGAATTAAATGCCACGTATCAGGCATTACTGCGCCCCTCTGTTTGTGTCTTATGAACAGGTGCGGTCCTCAGCTATCTGTGGAAATGCCATTAAGAGTTTGTTTTAAATTAAGGTTTTCATAATGGGAATTCTCTCATTATTATGCAAGACTAAAGATAGATTTAAAATGATGTCGGGGTTTTGTCAAAAATAAAATGCAAATAATTTTCTCCAGTCTGCCTTCCTCTCAGCCTATAAGGAATATCCATAAACGGTTTGCTGAAAAAAATGTACACTTATCAGCAATGTTCCAATAAACTGTGAAGATAACTATTTCTGGAGGAAAGTCACCTGTATGTATGGGGCAAAGAAAATATGATTATCACAAGTCTGCCTGCAGGAAATCACATTCTGTTCATAGACAATTTAATGACCCATTGCCCTGCTCAGCGTGTTGATAAGATAACATTCCTGTTTACCGCTGTGTGCTCTGATATTCTTTGTGATTTGTATCCCCACTTCATATTTCTGCAACCTCATCCCCTCATTTGTCAACTAACTGCAGAAATCACGAGACTGGCTCTTGATATTGATTTGTGCAGCTGAGTTTGAGGGTTGATGTGAGAGTCTGTGCAGATATGATGTGCACATCATATGAATAACTGTGATTTGTCTTGGTTTCACTTACAGCCCTAGAATATAGATTGCAGTCAAGGGTGGTTCAGTCAATTTTTGATACACTGCTTTGAACACAGAGCGCTAACTACAGGTTGTATAATACATTCCTCACCAGTCTGTGGGTGGACTAGATTAGCCAATACAGCTACTGTATGTGAGGTGGCTTTGTCACTCCTCTTAAAAACCAACAACTTCTGAAGATGTTAAGGTTTCTGTCTCATTATCACTGCTACCGAAAACTTTCTCATCTCCCGCTGGGGTTCCTGTGGCTCAGCAGGCTAGGGTGCATATTACATGATGTGCTCATGACAAGGTGGATCAAAATCAGACCAAAGATCTGTGATTTCTCCTTCTTGTTCTGCCATCCCCTATACCTTTTCACTACTCCTAACAGAGCCTTATACACCACCTATTGATTACATTGATTATTATTGAGAACTGGTGCCTGTTCATCAGCTGATCTGAACATTGGCTGCTGTTCATTTGGTGGCTGTTAAGGACGAGTACATCATTTCTTGGTAACCATGCCAGCCGTTTGTCTACCTTTTGTAGAGGATGAGCCAGTAGTTGTAACTCCTTGAATGGATCCAGTATCAGCCTGGAGCTTTGCAGGATGGACATAAAGTGCCCTCACTCTTTCATTTCCTAATGCACTAAGCCCCTCCTAACCAGTTTATGCTCCCTGATTGTTGTTCAATACAGATGCCAGTTAGGCGCTGCGGGAATGTCTCTGTCTTCGTGTTCTCCGATTGCATTTTTCCAAATCAGCTTTGTGCCAGTGTTGCCTGCATCAAAGTGCAACATGCCTTAACACTCTGTTCATGTCAACATGACATACAAAGCTGATTATCTCTGGCTAGAGAGTCATTTGGACTTGTCACTGTGGACATTACAGCAGCCATATTGTCCTTTATGACATTGTTGGCCGAGCATGGAGCAGACTTGTGGGCTTTATGCTAGCTTGTGCTATAATGAAAGTTGAATCCCCACTACAAATGTCCTTAATTATGATTGTGTTTCCTACTGTTTGATAGGATGAGCCTCCAATAACATTGAAGCAGCGCGAAGTCAGCGGGGGCATTCACCAGTGTCTATGCTCCCATTTCAAATCATAGACGGTCCTCACATCAAAGGTACTCAAATACTGTCTCTCTGGTCAAAGCAAACAACAAACAAACATTTGAAGCAGCCAATCAATGGCGCTCATGCTCCAATGAGAGGAGATTACGTCTGAAGTTTGGGAAATTAATTGGAACAGGCTGCCACAGTGGGACATGAAAGCAGGGATTACACTGCACACCTTTATTACCGCAAAGTTTTGATACTGATACCAAGTTTGGGTTTGTGCTTTTGACGTATTTTAAAACACATCTCTTTGTTCTCAAAAATACCTTAAGGAATGTGGTTTTCAAAAGGCACATTTAGATCGAGCTCTCCTCACAGTGTGTACAGACAAGATTGCAGAAAATGCCGGTGACAGCATTTCAGGCACTTTTAAAAATGAGTCCTTTGGAAGCCGGAAAACCACTGATATTTTGACAACTTCATCAAGTCCCTGAATATACTACAGCATATATGATGGTTACTTTAAGATTAAGGACACTCTAATATGTACTAACGCTTTTAATAGTCCTTAATTTATAATAGTTGTCATCTCTAATGGTTGGGGATATCATATCGACTAAGTAGATTTGGCTTTTATGGGTTTTAAACAACCTATCTAATAACATAACCTTAATTTTCGATGATGGCCACACACAATAATTAATGAGAAAACATGAGCAGTAAATATTAAAACATGTCATCATATAATCTGTTCAACATCAGTGTTCAGGTTCATCAAAGTTTCAACATCATCACACAGTCTTTATCAGCTCAGTCTTAGTCCTTTTTATTTCCTCTGCTTTGGATTCTCATTTAGTTTGCTGACTGCTGATTATTTACTGATGAAGGGCTAAACACAGTGTTGCGTAACTTAATTTCTCTTGATGCAAAGTAATATGACAAGATTAGGGAGTTGAATTATATATCATAATTTCTGCATTGTCCGACTCCTATTATCATCAATGTATGTGTATGTCTTTAATCAGACATGACCTATATTGACTTCCAATCCTGCCTCCTGGAAATTGAAACTAGGTAGTTCTAAAATGTATCCGCGATTGCATGTTGGTGGCAAACACAAACACATTGCATTGTGGTTATGTTTAGTCAACTAAAACACTTTAATCAAGTTAGAGGAAATATTGTGGATGTGTAATTCACTGCATATTTTCCCGGATTAAACCAGACAACAATCTTTACCTGATCCTAACCAACTGCTACCAGAGCCTCTGATAAGAAAGTTTAACATTTCTGTAGACACATCAAACAGATATTGCGTTTGAAGATTGGATTTTCAAACAAAATTGAAAATGTTATCTTCAGTCTCAACATTGTTTAAATTTGCCAATTGTGTTCATTACCAAACATACATCTAATATATTAATATAAAACCATACTTCAGTCAGAATTACGATTCCTTTCAAACTGCTTTGATTTGCTGTGTTAGTTGTGCTTATGGTACACAGTCTATTTTCATTAGTTTATGGTTCTTGTTTGAAGTTGTTTTCATTACAAAAGTACAACAGATTAAATGGATCATGCTCTTTGGATCAAACTTGTACGCCATGGCACAAATGTATATGGTTCCACTATATCACATATTCAAATTGCTTGGTAGAAAGCACCGCACAGTCTATTCCTAAATTCATGCTACAGAATCATAAAAGCATTTCAGTGTAAGCTGCTCTGTTTACATTGTAATTGATCCAGTGTAGCATTATGCTGCCAGGCAATTAAAATCCCATGTGTTTATAGAAGATCTTGAATAAAAGCACCAACAATTCCACTATTCATGAGCTGCCTTGAACAGATGCTAAAGTATATAGCCTGTATGTGATGACATGTTTTGATGTCCAGACAGTAGGAGGCAGAGGTTGGGGGGCTTTGTATCCAAACCCTCCACACAGCCTTTTTTAATGAGTCCTCATTGGACTGACAGTAAGGAAGAGGTCAGTCTACCGTTGTGTGAGGTGCGAGGAAGGATCACAGATTTCATGCAAAACTAGGCCAAGGTCAGCAGAAAAACCTCAGCGTGTGCTGCAGATGCTGAGCACAACACTTACAAATCTGATGAAAGGCAGACCTCAATTGTTGTTGTATAATCAAGTTCATAGATAATTTCACTTGGCAACACTCCCAAACTTACTGATTAAATTGGCAGCTCTTTTTCAGCATTTATAGAATAGTAATTTAATGGTGCATTGTTAACCATGGTTGTCCATCTCTATGGATGTAAATCCTCACTAATAACATGACGGGGTCATGAGGAGTTTATGTGAAAGCGATGTGTTTTACTTGGTTGAGTTGTATAGAAAAATGTAATTAATGTGTGTTGAATATAAACACATGGTAAAATGCTAAGACTAATTATTTAACGGACTCCTTTCTTTAATAATAGAATCAGGAATAATAAATCAGAAACCAGTTTATTGATTTACATAATCAAGTAGTTTGCTTTGGTTTATATTGGTGTAACAAATGTGTGAAAATAGAAACAAAATAATATATATTTAAAAACTATTGTGAAATAAAAAATAAAGAGAACACGTTGACAATACATAATAAACATACTAAGTACAATGAACATATGATGAACATATTAATTCAAATGTCAAGTATATCAAAGTTCAAAGTTCAGAGCTATGCATCAAAGGATGCAAGCTTGAGTTGTTAAACATCCTTTCTTTTGTTGTTATACATGAATAGCTATCTTTCGCTGTGTCTCTCATAAATGTAAATGTATTTCTGCTACGAACAAACTACTAAGATTTGAGCAAATCTAAATCAAACATGACAGTCCATGCTCTCTGTGGTCCCCTCGGTTGGAAGCTAAGTTTGGTGTGAAGACCTTTGCTTTCCGTCTATGCTAAGAAGATACCCTTGTCACTCACAGTCTTTTCAATTCTGCAGATACAGATGATGGCTCCTCACGAGAGCCCTCCGCCAACAACCTCCAGGCTGTATGCATTCTCATCATTTAAAAAAAGAGTATTTTTTTAGTAAAGATACTAAGAAACTCCCCAAACCACATTCCCATTTAAGTAATTTCAAGAGCCATATGGCAGGATCACATGGTCTGGAGACTAGTGCTAAAGATGCTACTCTACACAAATTCCCATACAGCCCTTTCAAAATGCATCATGCAAGCACTGTTGTGGGTTCTTGGAGTAGTAAAGTTCACTGTCACTTGTCAGACTAAATTACATCAAGATTGCACTTCCACACACAAACACAGCCACAGAGTCCCTTCTTGCAAAAAACAAAATAAGAAAAAGAGTCAGGCATCACCACAAAGGTATCTGCCTGGATTTCAGCCCTAAATAATTCTTATCATGTCATTTTCCCTAACAAAAGCACTTTTTTACCTAATCCCCAAACACTTTCTGCATGAGTGAAGTCCGATGTTTTCATCTGATGTCTTTTTTAAAGGAGCACATGACCTTTGTGTGGGGCATCTTCATTTGTTGGCTGTCTTTCAGTATTGGTCAGCTGAAAGGTCACCTCCTCTTTGACAGAATGGAAAAAGGCATCACATGTAGTTGACGAATACTGGATGTTTCTCAGTCTATTTTCTATTTTGCAATCTTTTGCCGAGAAAGTAAATATATATACACAAGAAGTGGGCTGCTTTTAAAATTCACAATCCTGTTTTGATTTTCTATGTTTTTTTTGCTGGCTAAAAAGTTAGAAAAAAATATCCATAAAACATAATGACACTGGTCTTTCTTAAAAGATGCCTTGCTGACCGCTGTCATTTACCCAGGGCCGTCCCTCCCTACAGGCCGATCATGCAGACTGCGTGTGGCCTCACCTTGCGGAGGGGGCCTCATCTTGCGGAGGTCTGCCTCAACTGAGCCGAAAATGCGGAGCACCTATGCGCTTATGCGGCGCAATTAGTGTGGCGCAGCACGGTTTCGCCGCTGCAAGGCTCCACTCACACATTGTTAGTGCCGGTGAATTAGTTACAAGGCCTAAACCAATGTCAATGGGGCGCTCATTCCACCATTTAGGAGCCAGGATAGAAAACAGGCGTGTTTTTGAGGGGTACCTGGGTCCCAATCACAGAGATGGAGTAGCAAGCTGATTGGCTAACACCGAGCAAAGTGCACGTGCTGGAGTGTATGGTTTAACCAAGGCCTGAATGTAGGAAGGGGCTGATCCCTTCACAGCTCGGTAGGCCAGTACCAGTGTCTTGTGTCAATTTTGGTGACATGGCAGCCAGTGAAGGGAGTGAAGGAGTAGTACTCCCACAAGGAGTAGTGTGGGAGCACTTGGGGAGGTTGAAGACCAGTCGAGCTGCAGCATTCTGAATAAGCTGTAGAGGTCGGATGGCGTTTGCAGGTAGACCAGCCAGGAGGGAGATGCAGTAGTCAAGGTGTGAGATGACCAGGGGCCTCATTTATAAAGCCTTGGGAAGCCGTGGGAAGGTTGCTTACGTAGGACAAAGCAAATAAATATGAACAGACATTTTCCGATTCATAAAAGACTGCGTACCGGCGCAGGACTTGCGTACGGCACATCCTACGCCGGTTTCCCTTTATAAATCACAATCAACTCGAAATGCGGCGCAGCTTTTGTGGGCTTCACGTAACGCCCATATTTGCCTATAAATAGTCAAAGAAACGCCCATTCATTCATTTTGACTGACTGCATGAAGAAGATCGCAGGAAATGACGACAGAACAGCTAAAAAAGACATCTCACTCCAGGTCAGATTTTGGTTATTTTGGGGAGGTCGAGATAAATCATATTGTTTGGTGGATGCAGTTTGAACCAGAGTAGCAGCATGAGGTCGGATCGTCACCAAAATAAATAAATAAGTGGTCCGAAAAAGGTTAATGACAAAAAAATACACATAGCCTAACCTTCCTCAGGCAGTGTGTTTGTACCGGGGACAGGAGACCCCCCCATGATGAGAAACTGTAAGAAATGATCGGGGAATCCCTCCGGAGTGGAGTCATGACGACTGGATCTGAATTATTTGTTTGTATTTGGTGGTTTGTGTTCCAGCTGTCGATCAGCAACTATATATCCATGATCCACCAGTTAAAGGAAATACAACTAATGTGTTGTGTTATATTAGCTGTACAATTGACCGGTTACAATTATGGTGTTCTTAGTTTCCATACCTCCTGTGTTTTACGAGCGACTTATCAACTAGGCTATTGGCGAACGGCATAAAACATGATTAAACATGATAGTATATAAAACCATGCTCATATCTATACAACCTATAGAAATGCAAAACGGCGTCAGTTTAAAGTAATTCTGTCCTTCTGTTTACCGCATCATTTATGAGAATACATTTCTAAACAAGAAAACATCATTAATCGAGGGGTGATCAATAACATTTCCGTATTTATTTATTTCTCCAAGTTATGTTTTTGTGTGCACTGAGGGGTCTCAAACAGGCGTTTGTTAAATCATTTTAAGATTGGCTTTAATCAATTTGTGAAAAAGAATTCTTCATATATGATACATGAGAGTAACATTTTATTTATGGTATTATTTCCACATATTTCTCTCCATTCTTCCTCCTGCCAACGGTGTCGCAGTTTCTCGTCTCTCCCGTTGTTGTGCTTAGTGCGTACGCATGGGTCAGAGTTTGCGTGGAGGACCGCACATTTTCCCGTCAAGTTTATTTTTTTATAAATCGCAAACATTGCGTAGAAACTGGCGTACGCCATCTTTTGAGCGTACGCACCGTTTATAAATGAGGCCCCAGAGCCTGGACCAGGACCTGCTTTGCCTCCTGGGACAGTAGGGGACATATCCTCCTGATGTTGTGTATCTGTGGGATGAGCTATAAGTAATGACTACTTTTAGGGATTATATATAAGCATAATTATTAACTTGTTAAAAATGACATTGGTTTAGACTAAGCTACCCAACAGTATATGAAGTAGATAATATTGCTCCATATAGACCAGCAGCAACTTTTATATGCTTATTATGATTGTATACATCTCATGTTATTATAATTGTCAATGTATGACCTTTACTTTTAATGGAGAATAGTTGTACATTTCAATATTTCTACACATTCATAAGTGAAGGATCAGTGTCCTTCCACCACAGTGTGCACAGTATTCTATGTGTTTTGCTTATGACCTTTTATTATATGAGTAGGAGTAAACTATAGAGGCAATTACTAGAATTTCATCAGTTGTGCCTTTCTCATTTCATATTTTGGTTAAAATAGTTACGTTGCTTGAATATAATTAATATATGATGTGTCATTTAGTGTTAAGAGTCATGACTTATTTACACCAGAGATGGGATGGAAATTACAGGTTTGAAGATGACGCATGCATTTTAGTTCCTCTCTTTCACCAAACATTTTTGCTGAACTCCAGAGAGCAGGTTAACTAGACATATGGTAGAGATGTACATACAAGCCTCAAATTATGTTTCATCCTGGGAAAAAAAACACCCACACACACATCCAAATGTGTTTTGAATGAGGATGAGCCAACACATATAGGGAAACTGCTCCCAAGCTATACACAGGGGTTATTTATATCATATTTGAGGGATTTTAAACAAAGTAAATGTGAAAACACTGTAAATCATGTCTTATCAATGTTTCATGTCAGTAACTATAGTTTCTCTTCTATATACGGCCCTGTGCACATAGGGGGACCACAGTCTGCCATTTGCACATGTTTTGACATTTATTTCGCACACGTCCCTGAAACAGTGACCTGCTCTGACAGGGATAAACGTAACAGTGCTGCTCCCTCATGCTGACAGCTGGCGTGCCACGGTTTTCTGCAACCTCTCGTCATTAATTCAGCTCAGGTCGATGGTCATCTCGGTAAAAAAACGGCACGCGGACTCCCCTGCATTGTTCTCTGACAGTTATGTTATCATAAAAAAAAAATGGTATTCCAATAATGCTTATGTGTTAAAAGATTAAATATGGTACAGGCAATTAATTTACCTCCTACTAGATATAGAACCTCTCGCCCCTGTGGACTTCATTGTACTCAGCACTATATAGGCTATTGTTCAAGTCATTACTTTTTATCACCTGGTAATGTGAAATCCTTCCCAAAGAGCACCGGGTTGAGTTGGGCAAGAGTAAACATTTACAATATTGGCCTTTGTTTGTTTAAAAGAAAAATCCACATCGAAAGCTAGACCACATTCAGACCCAGTGACCAGATAATACTATAAAGAAGGGATGAACTCATAAAACTGTGTCTGTGTCAGGACTGCAACTATAGTTAAATAGATCCCTTGTAATGTTGCAAAGGGTAATGCAACCAGTTTAAAAAGGTTATAAAAGGGAAGCAAGAAGTGCCTGGGGTTAAAACAAAAAACAAAATGAAACTACAACAAAGCCCATACTGTGTTCCCCTGAGGTTTTACTTCCTGTCTGTCTTCTGCTGATTTCTCTGACGTCCAGCGCTTTATCATTTAATCTCTTTCCTTCTCTTGCGCTCTTTTTCTCTTTTTTTCTTTTCTGGGGAAAGTTTAGCCATCATGAATACAAAGTTTCGTGCTCTCCACAAACATATAAATGAATATTAAAAAGGTATTCCATTATGTTTTCTGTTGGATGAAAACTAGTTTTAGTTTCCACAGATGACGTAAAATCAACCGGACTTCTTTCTAAGGATTGATATGAATGCACATAGTCCAATGATCCCCCTTAGCAATGGTCTATTCTCCTTAGCAACAGTCTGTTATCCTTAGCAGCGGTCTGTTATCGACTACCTTTCCAATGTCCAAATGTACTAATCAAAATCAGATCGTTCAACTAAGCCGTGTAATAAATAATAACATTATATGCGTAAAGCGACATTAAATAAGAAACATTTTATGCAACATGAAATTAACTGAAATTATCCTTTTGTGTAATTCAGATAAATGGTGCCCCACTACTTTTAGATAGATAGATAGATAGATAGATAGAGATAGATAGATAGATAGATAGATAGATAGATGGATGGATGGACGGACGGACGGACGGACGGACGGACGGACGGACGGACGGACGGACGACGGACGGACAGACAGACAGACAGACAGACAGACAGACAGACAGACAGACAGACAGACAGACAGACAGACAGACAGACAGACAGACAGACAGACAGATAGACAGACATAAGATAGATAGATAGATAGATAGATAGATAGATAGATGGATAGATATATGGATAGATGGATAGATGGATAGATAGATAGATAGATAGATAGATAGATAGATATACAAAACATCAAAGTGTTTTATGTACTCTTACTGAATGCTTCTTACACAAAAGTAAAAGACATCAGACTTTTTCTCTTTCTTCTGATGACTGCAGTATAATAAACCATCCCAGTCTTATTTTTTCCTTTTGTAGCTTTAATCCAAGGCTGCAGCCTAGCCAACACATACAATAGCTTTTCTCAAACTATTGTCTGATCATAATACACTAAAGAACGTCTCCTTGGTGGATCACTGAGTCTGTCTCCGTCAGCGCTGCATGCTACGACACTCAAGGTTTTGGAGACAGGAGGCGGGGCCCAAGGAAAAAAACAGCTCTGTGTCCATGTGCAGGATGTGTGTGCATATTTCTTTCTTGTTGTTACATCTAGCATGACTGCAAGGCAATTTAATAGCTGTTACATATAAGCAATACATTTTCCATGTTGATGGAAAAAGTAATAGCTTTTCTGCGAAGAACCAATGTTCATGAATGAAATGTACCATATAAATGAAGTTCTGCTTGCTTTTTGCATATTATATATCCTGTTAGGCATTGTGTTGGAGGGATAAAAGACCAGCAAATTGCTTTCTGAAGGAATTATCTAGAGTAATTGTTGGCTTAAATGTAAGGTCTCCAGAATCTCTTAAGTTTTATTATATTTGCCAAGCACCTGTATGTTCTGGCTACATTCTAAGTGCACAGAGAAAAAAAAAAAATCTCTGGCGATGCTACCTTGTCTCCATTCAGCCCCATTCGCACTACCCCCAGGAAAACCCTCCCGCCTTGAGAAGTCTTTGTAAGCTGAATCACTTCCAGACAAGTGGGCCAGAGATTTGCTGCTGTGCACAATGGATGAAATACTTAGAGGGGGATGCGGATTGGATGTTCCTTGAGTACCAGAAATCATGAATTATAAGTACACAAAATGCTTTTCCCTCTGCCTTTTGCTCCGCTTCCAAAAATGTATTGGTAATATGATTTGGCTTAACATGTGTTGAACTTCTTATTTGAATGGCGGTGACACAAAGTTGAATTTGTTGTGACTTGTACAAATTCCTAGTGAGGCTCATTGAACGTGTTTTATTCTGTTGGATGAAAAGATGTTCCCGCTGAATTCACGGGTGATCGAGTCATCTCGGCATCTAAACATTATCATTTTTTCTGCCTGTGGTTACTTATTTTGGGGTACCAGAGGTGTTCTTGTTCATAAACATGATATTCTGTCATTTTGTCATGTGTTAAAAATGATTTCTGAAAGTCTAGAAACCATTGAACATCATCCATGTCTTTGTATCTTGCTGTCAGACACACATTCAATACTTGTTTGTATGTCTTTTTGGATGTAGTTGGTAGCGCTCCTTAAATTACTCTCAGCCATTATGGAGCACACAGCTAAGGTAATTGTGAGCGGGTAAATAAACATCTGATTTATCAAACCAGCTCCAAATTACAATATAATGAAGCCGTGCAGCGCCGGCTTTGGATTTACTTTTTCACATCACAGTGTCCTCTGTCTTGTTTACTCCATTTAGCCCTCTTAGGCTCCCTGCCATCTTAATGAAAATGAAAAAAGCTTCAGTGGACAGTCCGTTTGGCAGAGAGGTGACACGGTGGCTCAATACTGCTGACAGATCCAAGCGAGTCAAATAGCTGCGGTTCGAGGTGAAAATACCACTTTAGAAAAAAAATCCATTTCGATCTGATTCGCAGTTGACAGCTGCTTCAGTCCACTTTTTAATTTGATGTTAACAATGGACTGAATGACCATGCTTTATGTGAAAGGGCTCTAATGAGGGTCATTTGCAGCAGCAGCAGGAAGCCATTTTCAGAGAAATACCCCTCACAAACCCTTAATATGTTACCTGAGCATCTGCTGGATGTGTAATGAGTTAGGTATTTGTTAACACATTACAATAACAACAACATGATAATATGTAATTGTTAAGTGTTTAACGTATTGTAACACCCCTAAGTCACTCAAATGATATTTTAAAGCAGGTGAAACACCAATCATGTTTAACTCAGATTGGATTTATTGATGTTGAAAACTGGATAAAATTGAATTGAATGGGCCAAGGTGTGTATTATGCAGATACATTCAGAATAGTTTTGTTGTTGAAGTTGTTTCTGAATGGTTGAATTTTATTTTATTGGATGATTGTTTCGGTTTTGAGGCCTTTGTTATGACAAGTAACTTAATTAAGTAGGAAATATAATCTTGAATCTTTTTTCGTACCATGTTAAAGTCAATTCAAACTTGTGTCCAAGTATATGCGTTGTAACTTTACATACTGGCATCTACATCTATGAACTCCCCTGGGGTTAGGAAGAGTGCCACCAGGCATGGAGCTGTATATTCAAACATCGAACTACAGGACCCTTAAAAGGAAAACTGAAAAACTGTCTTTAAACTAGTAATTCCACAAAAGAATGGCCCCACAATATCTGAAACTGAGCGTCTCAGTTGTCCTCCAAGCAACTGCAGTCACTGTCCTCAGAGTAGGACCAACATCTCTAACCTCGTGGGATATTGTGTTACCAAATCTCTGATCAATACACTCGTTATTTAAGAAGTCATATGTTTTTTGATCGAAAGCCTTGCAAGGAATTGTAATTTATAATATGTCACAGTGATAATGAACACCCCACCTATGAAAGAAGCAATACATTTTTGATTGTGGTTTAGACAAATGATAGAAAACGTTCTGTGTGATTGCAGCTTGCCTCCTAGGATATCAGATCACCCACCATCTCAGACATAACAGGCTCATGTGACAGCTGCCCCCGGGTGATATATAAATGCATTTCAGCAATCCGGGAATCAGGCCCAATTGAGCACATTAGCTAAAACACATGCAACAACCGTCAGGGAGAGAGGGTACATATACAAAATCTTGTTCTCATTTGCATAGTCCCTTGGGAGTGCTAGTACAGTATGTGTGTGTTTTTTTAAACTCCTTTAAATACCCACTCTTAATGAAAACCCACACTCCACATAGCCTGCAGCACAGGCTGTCTGCCAATGGAGGTTTTCGTTGTGACACATTAACAGACGTTGAATGTAATGGTTTCTGACATCAAGTTATAAGGTAAGGTGGTACTTTCATACATACTGTAAAGCAGTTATATGTTCCTATATGCATGAGATGTATAATGCTTTTCATTCCAAATAGTATTCACTTTCGTAACCTGTGAAAGCTCCAATATTCATAAAACATTAGTGTCAATATCAAAACTTGAGGGTTGTTTATGCTAAATATTTGCTATCCCATTACTAAAATATCATAGCATTAAAATATGGATTGAGCTGAGGTATCTCAAAAACATTCATCGTCTACAATGAATGGAATTACATACCAACTTCAGTAATGCTGGTTATTTTTTCCTCGTTAAATTCCAGCATGGATGTTTACCATGAATCACATCTTCCGGCGCAAACTGAAAACTCATCTCTTTCGACTCCACTTCGAGCGATAGAATTACTAACTAAGCACTTATATACTAATAAAGGACTGGCTTATCTAAAGCCAGTTGAGTAGCACTTGAAATGTTTTTAGCTCTATGAAACCTGATGTGCTTATATGATTCTGTTTTCTTCAAGTTTGTATCTTGTTGGTCGAATGCACTTATCGTAAGTCGCTTTGGATAAAAGCGTCAGCTAAATGCAATGTAATTAAATGTAATGTAATGAAAAGGCAAATAAAGCGGAGCAATCGGCATGCTACATGTATTGCACTGAATTTAGACCATTGGACTTTAGTAAGCAAAGGCACACCGAATCCACGAAAAACGGCAACTGAACATGTTTGCTTTAAGTGTGGTGAAAATGGAGGAAAGAGTGGGAGATAGAGGACAAGGTCACCTAGTGCTCTTAATGCGATAGTAGCAGAAGGAAATAATACTATAGGAGTATATGTCCTGTTTAGCGAATCATAGCTGCTCCCCATGACAGCGGTTTTGTCTGTGCTTTAAGTGTCCAAAAATGGTCAGACTTAATGCCAATAATTCCGAAATCATGTTAAAAGGCTTAAAAAAAAAGTCTGAATCAACAACTATTTTGTGATGCATTTCTTTATTATAAAACAACATATGCATTTTATTTATTTGTGTATTTAAATACAATAAAACTTGGGATTAATCACTGATTACTGATACATTGTGTTACTCCATAGCAGCTCTAGTATGATCTGCCTTGTTTTGACTGACTGCTTGTTTATGTTTGTATTCAGTTGTTCGATTAGCAGAAGATCTATTTCCACCTTGGTGGACAATAAAATGTCTTGTCTTTAAGCCCTATAATTCTTCATCTAGTGCTCCTATGAGGTTGACATTTATGGGTTTGGTTGATATGTTTTTAATAACTATTGGAAACATCAGAACTTTGTCTGAAACAGGTAACTCTTATTCAAAGCACAGTTAGTCTTACTGGGGAATATTTTCTGCCAAAATAAAAACACTTACAGAAAGAAAATCTGTTTCAAAAGCAGACAGTGATTAAGGTTATGTGGGTGCTTTCAAACTCAAGTTATGTGGAAGTTCCTTTTTTAGTCTTTTAAGTCATATTGGATAATTAGTAGGCTGAGCTGCTAAAATTGTTCCTCTGTCACTGTCAACATGTATTTATTACAGAGAGGAGTAATGGATATTTATAGTTTTAATAAGTGCTTTTTTAGTAAAGTAAGCCTCTTCACAGCAAAAGGTAAAACATCTACAGTAAGTTTGACTTATCATCCTAACCTGGCTGGGTGCTTTGCCAAGATATACTGACGGTTCTGTTTCAGTTCGTATTTGTGTTTTTTCTATTTTTTTTCTATTAAATGTTTGTCTGGTATTGGTCAGTGTGTCTATTTTAAATGACCAGGGATGATGACTGGCATTTGATCATTCCCGCTTACATCCTTTCAGCTATGTTTCAAAATGCATTAGCAAGTCTAGATGATAGTGTCGAAGATCATGATTGGTTATTTCCTGATTAATTTGCAGTTGATGTAGCAAAAACACATGTTCCATATGTCCCGTTATGGATTGGGATATTGATTGCTTTCATCTGGCATCCTTTTTAAGCATATACAAGAGGAGGAACTGATCGCAATTCTTCAGACAGATTCATTACATTCATTAAACACACGCATTATAAATCACTGGGGAGGAAAATTAGGCATTTGTCAGCACCATAAGAAGCTTTGTATAACACAATAAAGGAACAAGCAGTGACAAAATGCTAAATAAACTGCAATATTTATATTATAGAGTACCGACAAATAATTATGTCATTTAGGAATGTGTATTTATTAGCTTGCCTCAAAAGCCTTTAAGGGTAAAAAGAGTGAATAAATACTTTTGAGTGTGGTGATCTTTAATGTTTTATACTGTCTTAAATTTGCCTAAAGAGACTTCAGGTTAGCATTTTCATTAATACTCTATTTGACAGCAGCTGGCTTTTCATGCGTCACCTCCTCTGCGGTAAATCAGTCTGCCATTAGGGACGGAGCGACCGCTGACAAGACATCAAATCACTCGGGCCACAGCAACCAGCAGGTGACCGCGCCACCAAGCGGGTGCAAATGGCTTTAAATAGGGCTTTGCAAAATGTCAGTTTCCACACATCACTGAGCAATCTCAACACCCCTAACCCTGACTAACACGCCCCCACCCTGAGAGGTCTCGCACAAGAGGAACTACACAGGTCAAGCTCAAAGAGACTTCCAGACGCACTGGACTAGCTGCTACAGTTAATTATGCCCATGAGGTCCATCTGAAGAATCATCAAGTAGGTGACATTAAACTGTGAAGGGAAAATAAAGTGTGTTTGTGTCATACAAAAAACGAAAAGCTTTACATTGGATTTCATCCTTGAACTACTTTTACTACTAAGTTTTTAAAGGAAAATTATAGTAAGATTAAAAGCACATTGAAGTATTTTCTCCCCGACCAACGCAAAAAAAAGAGTAGGGCTGGGCAATATATTGATTTTTTATCAATATTGTGATATAAGAATATAGATACCTTAAATGTTGGTGATTGTTTTACCCTAAGTGTAGTCTTTTTCAGGTTTGGAATGCTGCATTACATTAAATAAACTATATATATATATATATATTAGGGTGGTCCTTCGTGCCATGTACATTTTCAAATTCAAACTCCAACCACCGGAATTTTTATGATAGTCAAGAAAACTCTCCTGGTGAATTTTATTCAAATTCCAACAACATGTACCCCTCCCTCATCAACCTTGAAGTTGAAGTTGAAGTTTAGCCTCGGTAGGATGTCCTTAAAATTGAAAGTCGGAAAGTCTAAGCTCCAACCCCCAGAATTCATTCTATTAGTCAAGAAGACTCTCCTGGTGAATTTTTTCTTTAATCTGACAACATGTACCCCTCCCTCATTGACCTGGGCTGCCACACCAGCAGCCACAGTGCTGCAACTGAGGCCAAACTTCAAGGTTCATGAGGGAGGGTAAATGTTGTCAGATTGAGGAAAACACCAGGAGAGTTTTCGTGACTAATAGAATGAATTCTGGGGGTTGGAGCTTAATTTCCGAATTTAATTTATATATATATATATATATATATATATATATATATATATATTTAATATTCAATATTTTGAATTTACTAGACAGTTTAAGCTCTCTGTTTATTGTTTGCCTTTACCCTCTTTGTCATTAAATCCATGTTACTGATTGATTATTCAAAATCTCTTTGTGTAAATATATTGTGAAAGCAAACTTAAGCCTATACTATCCTTACAATGTCAATATTGAGGTATTTGGTCAACAGTATGCCCAAGAGTGGACAGGTGAGCATACACAGTGCAGGATTTTGACAGCAGAGATCTGACTTTATGATCCCCATTCTACAAGTTGTTCAGCTTAGCTTACTATAACACAAATGTAATGGAAGGAACCATAATGGTTTTGGTCATTAAATCTTTCTTAAGTTTCAGTCAGTACAATATTTATCCAAGACTGTGGCCCCAAGCAAGAGTTGCCTAAACAAACTATCAAATCATTAATGGTGCTGTAATTGCAAGAATATGTGTAGTTGCACTTTACAAATATGCACAAAAAACCACAACATATTTGCTAATGTTAATGAGTGTTTATGAATGTCATTTTCAAGAGGCAGGGATAATTCAGTGGGCATAAAAAGAAGTTGAAATAAATTCACATAAACTCAGCAGACATTTTTCACACGTTTCAAATTTCACACCAGACCCAAAGATCATTCTTAGCTCTGCTGGCTGCTTGCTTGATAGACTATCAGCTGTTATTTTTAGAAAGATGTTCAAGAATAGCAGAAAGTGCATCAGAAAAAGTGAAGTACTCCCTTCAGAGTTTCTTTCTGTGCAAAAATGCATCATGTTTCAAGTTGTGCCATTATCCTTTTAAAGTGGTGCTCTCACTTTAGCAAAACATGAGGATGCTTTACACAATCGGTTTATAAAGGGGAAGCAGTGTGTTTAAATGATTGATATTTACCAAGACATTTGTGCAGCTACTGTATACTCAAATGTTTGCCTTCCTCAGAACTCCAACAACAAACAACAACACAATATTCATACTAACACTCTTGCTTGAATCCTTGTGTCTTTTAAGGATGCAATCACACCTGCAAAGCAAAGCAACAGCGAGTGCAGTGGTGTAGGCGCTAATTTGCGATGCTCCTGGTGAAATATCACATAGGGAATGTCTTTTATTTAGCAGCTTCTCTTTGCTGTGGGCTTGCTGTGTCTCACAGCTGGGTTTCATTGATTTGCATAGCGAGAGATAGAGAATGAAGCGTCCTAATTCTCCTGTTATCAGCATTTCTCGGTCACTCCATCAAGGCTTATCGTAGTGCACTGCTGGTCGTGTAATGACAGTAATACATTTAAAAACAAACACCTGCCTCAAAGTTAATTTAAGTTTCAATGGTTTCAAGAGGGAATGCTTGAACACAATGAACATGAATATACCTGTGCGTGAAATTCAATGTAGGTTGGAAAAAGTTATTTTTCTTCTGAGTCTGTTGGTAAATCACTTGTTTCTCAGCATCATTTATATTTTAACACGTTGTGCTTTGAAAAATAAATTACTACATGAAATGTTTCGAGATGCATTTAACCTCCATCAGAAAAGCCAATTGCATCAGTTGTTTCAGCAAAGGTGGTTGTGTAATGTTACAGAGCTTTAATGCCTTCAAAGGGAGGAGGTCAGGGTGGTGGGTTGGGTCAAGAAAAATCAGGCTTTCACACAAGAGATCGCTTCCGGTTTCCAACTGTAAACACTGGCTTCTGTTGACCATGACCACGATTGATAGAAAACATACTTAAGGGTGTGCACCAAGATATAAACAAAGGGGTCGAATGAGGATCAATGATGATGCCTGGAGGTGTTGAAGCAAGAAACCTAGTAGTTCAGATATACCAGAGGGAGTGAACACACTATAGGGTGAGGCGTCATGGCTCCATCGACCACCCTGCGGTTCTCTGAATGAGAGGGGAACGAAAGTGGTTTAAAGGAAAATGGAGAATTGAGAAAAACAGGAGATGGATGAAAGCATGAAGGGTCTTTTGTCCTAGTCTACCGTAAATTGTAGTAATTATACAGTATGTAAGGACTTTTGAGCTTTCTTAAGTGTGAGAAAATAAGCAGCCTCAGCTTGGGCCTTAAGATTTACAATAGAAACGATTGCGTTACACATTGAGGCGCATTGGTTTTGAAAGAAAAAGCATTAGCAAAGGGCTTCAATGTTCCTTTTTCATACTGCCATACATATGTTTAAACCTTTCTTTGACATGCCTTCTGACAATGTCACAAAGTATTATCGGAACTCTAATAAAATATGCTTTTTCAGTTGCATTTTGGGAAAAAACCTATTTAGCTTGTTTAGTGTTCTAGACCCCATGTTAGATCTATACATGGATTAGGTAATCACCAAGAAAATAATCCACTCATCCTGTTGAAAGGCCAACTTATTATCCCTCTTACTGCCATCACATTGAATATACAAGTAAATGCAGTATCTAGTAAATCTTCACTTGCAAAGAAATACAAAAAAATGCTTGGTCCCGCCTCCAGGGCATTGCTTTCCTTGATGTCGGAGGGACTATAATTGCTCATAAATCACCAGCTCTACCAAACTCACTTGTATATTGAGATACAATCAAGATGCAGGCAGGTAATATCAACATAAAAAGACATATTGTTAATAAAAAGTGTAAATGCAAAGGCCTGTAAATCAAATTCATTATCCAGATTATGTATCCGGATGCAGATGTCTATAATAGGTGAAAATAGTTTTTTGTTGCAAAACTAAATTGCGTGAGTATTGAGATATTGTGTTTGTTTAAACACTGAAATAAAATTGTGGATAACACATCTCTAATCTATGAACAGCGTTTGTATGTTGGAGCTGCTCTGTAAAATCACTGTCATACACTGAAGTGCCACTGAGCAGCTCTGGTTTCCGTGCTGTGTTCAAGGACACCTCAGTGGCAGTTGATTACCCGAGAACATTACTCATTCTCTTTCACTAGCCCAAGTTTTACAAATCAGGTCTCTTGATCTGAACTAGTGACCCTACAATCAAAAAGCCATTTATTTAACCTTCTGGCTTGATAAAGTTTAGTCTGCTGTTCCATAAATTAAGTATTGTTCTCTATCTTTTTACTTCCTCATCTTTCTCTCTCTTAGAAAAGCAATGAAACAAAACAATGTGGGGCCCCTGGGTAAAGTCTGGAGTAGCCACAAGTTCAGTAAAACATATTTTTTTACTTTTCCATCAATAATTCTGCAGAGCTGAGTGTATTCTCTCACTGCTAATAAGCCTGTGAACAGAAACATGCTCAGTCTTCACAGTGAAGTGGTGAGTTTATTTGAATATTTACCAGAGGTGAAAATTACACCAACGGTGCTGAGAACAAGTGTAGACATAAACCTCTGCATATGAAGTACTCCATCTTCAAAACAAAAACTCTGCATCTGAACCCTGTTGGTGAAAGTGAACACATTACAACAACCACAAACAACATGACAAATGCAACCATACTGGCTGTTTTTGTGGAGTGCAGATGTTCACTAGTTAAAAATAAAATGGAATTGTAATAGTCAGTTGTACTTTTGAATAATTTTGGTTTTGCTGTCTAACCATTTAAGACATATAAACACTGCTTTAGTTAGAAGCGTGTGCTCGGATACCATTCAAACCCCACTCACCAGCTGGCTAGTCATTACAAACTCATGCTGTGCAGCCAAAGATTGTCCAAATCCATTTGAAATTTCACATGACATGCAAGATTCCAAAGATATCGGGTACGTCAGCAGGGGCGTACTGGGACTCAATTCAGACTCTGAGATTAAGAAGCCTTTCATGTGTGTGCCCGAAGGGTGCAAGCTGAATATTTTTTTGCAGCAATTTGAACAGTAACACAGTTTTTCTGCTACAAAGAGAATCAGATAATGCTGAGAACCTTCAAGACACCTAACCCCTTTGTTTGTGTAAGTTCACCACCACTTCACTGATTTTAAAGCATTACTAAGTCTGCCATAAGTGTAATAAATGTGTGAGTTCATTTTCGTATTTGTAAGAAATAAAGCTGTATAAGGGCTGGTAGACTACATAAGCATTATATAAATGTAGTCCGTTCAACAATATATTTATTTGTTTAAACATTTTTTGAAGACTTGGCATCATGTAACAGAAGAGACTAAAACATTGAATAGAGTAAGGGCAGGGGAATACCCGATCAAAAACAAGAACAGTGATGTCTTTAAAGACCATGTCAGACATACATTTTTTAAATCATTTTTCAGAACTGCAAAACTTTGAAAAGATTAATGAAAAACTGGTCATAAACGGTCAAAAACAGTCATAAGGAGAAAAGAGTGTCATGGAAAATGGCGACTATGAATGTCTCCCAGAAAAAAATTCATACTATCACAATTGTTCACATGAGAAATTAAATAAACAATTGGATTAATAATTAGAAAGTACAGCTGATGCAGAGGTTCAGTACTAAGATTTCATGTCATGTTTAATTTGATTGTAAAAGTGCTACTGCATGAAACATGTATCGTTTCTCTCATTGTCTCTCGTGATTCTGTTAAGTGAATATTACTAGATAGCTTGGATATATAATATAGGCAGCTCTAAACATATTCCATCCCTTTGACTTGTGAATATACCTAGTTGCTTAAAATAAACTAGACACAGGTGGTAGCTGGTAAGGTTGCAAAAACCTAGCCTGCCTGTTTATCACATTCACTTTGCTATGTGACATTATTCCCAAATAACCCACTTCCATGGCGGTCAACACACTGAGAAGCCTTATTCTCATACATCATAAGGACATCTACATTCTTTGTTTAATTCAATTGTTTTCACCCAGCTTGTGATTAGTAGCTAGTATCTGGTGCAATAATTGAATACATTTAATAAGAGGAGGGATTGCCAAACTAAACAGCTGCTTGCTCAAGCCCATGTGTACACAGAATTAAATTATAGCAACTTACAACATTTATTGCATATCCAAGCTGTAGATGACTGCAGATGTATACTTGTTCTCTTTGGCAGGCCACTTACCGTCATTATGGAAATCCCTGGAGGAGGATCAAACTCAAGACTGATTAAAATTAGTAGTGTGGGATTTTAAGAATCCCAGAGGGAAACAGTAGTTACAATTATTCTTAGCAAATTCAACCAGTGGCTTGATGGCCTTGTCGTAAACCAACAAAATAAATTGGCCTTTCCAGATGGAGAACGAAATGCACCAAAGTGATTAGAAGACAAAGAAAGGATTTTATTGGACCAAATTGGACTTTGGACTATCATGAACCTTATCCCATTATTCAAATATTTTGAATCAAACTAAAGCAAGAGTTTAGCAGCTCTTTAAAATCATGGTCCATTGGCATGAAACCCACCAGCTGCAAATGGTTTTCAGTCTGGCAGGAAAGACATAATTAATGATGCCCATCTAATGACTATTAGCTAAGTGTGGCGCAGAGCAGAGGGGCAAAATTATGATTTTAATGAAAATCACCAAATTGAACCATCCATTGGACAATTATCTGTGAATTTGTTTAAACTATTTGATTGAGTGCTAGTTGAGCCGTTTATTGGTTAGCTTAGGACTCAATAGGGAGTGGCAAACTGGAGCAACTTTTGTCTTTTAAAGCACTTTGAGGGCATAAATCCACACTAAATAGAATGGTCAGCATGAATAAAAATGTTTTCAACGGTGTCAAAAGGTCCAAGCAGGGGTATTCACTGGGAATGAATGGCTCTGTATTATACTGTAGCTCATTTTGTATTGCCTAAGTATCCATTGTGACTGTTTTCACTGCATGCAAGTGGCCTGCCTCTCTGAAAGGCTGATTGGCATCGTTTGCTAGAACACAGTGTTGGTTATTGCCTGCTCGCCGTCCCTATTCTGAGCAATGACAAACACGTCAATTCAAAGTGCACAATGCAGTTAAGTAGTTCACTTCCCAGAAGTACCATTCTGTCAGTCACATATTGTAAAAGCAGTCACTTTACGTATGTGCACTGCATTATTACTGTTCTGCAAAAACTCTTGGTCTTGTTTGTATTTCGCCATGCTACAGGTTCGAGGATCGGCAGTCTGTATTTTGGCCTACCATTAAATATCTCGACAGCTATTACATTGAATTGCAATCATCATCATTTTGCACATACATTCATGGTGCCCAAAAATAATTTGAATACATTTAATGGTCCCCTGACTTTTCATCTAGTGACACCTCAATGTTGACACTGGTGGATTTGAGTGAAATATCTTGACAAAATTGACCTTATTTATGTCCTTGATGCCTGTGTGAACTGCGCCAATTTGAATGGACGTTTAAGCATCCTTGTAACACACTGATAACTATTTTTCAGTCTGAAAAAGTAATATCATGGAAATAGAGTTGGAGTCTTTTGGATTGTCCAATAGAAATCCCAATGGAGACAAAACAATTACAAAGGCATTGGTCAACCTTCAACCCAATTAGACATTACCATTAAACCTCGAATGGAACATCACATTGGAGTTTCGATAGTCTTTCTTTTTTTTAAATAACAACTACAGTACATAGTAGCTTTTGAATCCTCCCTCTGCTGCTGTACATGTCCCAATGCACTGAGGAACAGTGGTAGGGACAAAACACTTCTACTTTTCTGTAAACAAAAGAAACATTCAGGCAGACAGTTACGAGCTACAATCACAATTATCCAGGCAAAAGGGACAGGGCTTGTTTAAGCTGTCTCTGTAAAGTCTCAGAAGGACTGAGAGCCGGGGAGTGCGAGGTAAAGACACAGGAAGTGCAGGAAGTGATAGGAGGGGGCGGCTCTTGGGGTGGAGAGAGAGCACATGAATATGATGCAGTAAGCAGAGTGCAAATTAGTCTGGGGGGGTTTCAACAGTAAGTCAAGTGCTGAGTTCTTTGTTTTCCAGTTGCACACACACCCTGTAGGAAAACAGGGTGACTAGTCAAAATGTGCAGCCTGTGCCAAGCCCCCCTGTCCTACATGTTTGTCCCAGATCTGCTGATGCAGTCCTCTCCCTCTTTTTTTCTCAAGCTGTGGGCATTTATTATTCAAACCATTCCTTTTGAATTCTCCCTCTTTCGTGTTTTGCATAAGGATTAGCAATGCAGCACTAGTTTCTTTTTTTTCAATATCCAAATATTTGAGTAACATTAAATAGGTGGAATTTATTTTGTCTTTCCATTTGGCAGGACGGTATCCCAATTCAACGCCTCTTACGGGGCTTATAGTGTTAGATAAGATCACTCAACACGGCTCAGTTTGCTCAGTTCTAAGTGGATGTTGGTCTGTCTAAGGATGTAACAGATACTCCCCGAGGGAAAACAAATGCAAAGCAAGCTGAAGCTCTGCTGCATCACAGGAAGTTTCCCCAGCTTTCCCTGTTGCAAGCAACTTAAAGGTTTTTTCTTTAAATTCAATCTTAAAGCTAATGTATGTGCTGGACCTGTTTCAGCACTTTGAGATTACTGTCTGCTACTGTTACCCACACAGGACATTAATCAGAACATACACAGTCCACATCAGGTGTCAGAGTAGAAATGCATTGAAGCAACAAAGTGTAATTGAAAAAGGTTGTACATTGTTTTTCTTTTTAATAATACATGGAGCTGTTTCCTTGCCTGATGGTTCTTACTCATACCCTTGACAGTATTACCCTTTCCTTCACCTCATCAAGCCATCAGTGATACTAGACTGAACATCATAACACGAAGCCAACAGGGCTTTGAGAGATGATTCTGGGAAGTTCATTAAAATTCTTATCTGAAGATGTTTTAAGTGATGTGATTAGATTTCTTGAGGACCCCAGAGTTTCTGTTAAGCGTCCCACTGGTTGGTATCTCATCCTCTTTGTAATTAATTTCTCTACCAAGAAATAAAAAACAGCAGATAAAAAACCTGAGAGGTATTATGCAACAATTGCAGTGAGTATATTAACGTGATAAATAGTCAAAATTGCCAGGCTTGGAAAAACAGACAGTCCTTTTATTTGCACAGCTAAACCAAATGATTCGGACATAAAGTGAGTATTCAATTTACAGCCTTGTCAACTTCAAAATCTCTTTTTTGCTACAAACACAATTACAGGCCAGAATGCATTACCTTTAAATTGAATCACGGTTAATTTAAATTGCCCTTAAATCTTGCAAGACTAGCTATATGACCTTTGTAATTTCCTACGGACCAATTGCATTCTCTCAAAATCTTATCACGTACTACAACAACATTGTTGCAGTAAATAATTTCTGACTGTCACTGAGCTATTTCAGCGTTTTCTACTTGACCCTGCCAAGCAACGCACAGAAAACTCCTCAGTGCTCTCTCGCTCCTGTGTCGCCTTGTTCTCTCAGAGCCCATTTATTGCATACTTTCCCAAGGCTATCCATATCAGCTGAAAGTAATCCGGCGATATGCACCTGCTGCCGTGATCAACAGCAAGACAGCCACAGGGGAAACGTAAACAGTGAGAAAACCCCTGGGCTCTGTGGTTTCCTGTTCTCTGGCAAGTCAATTAGGCAGCAAATGACCCCTAGAATCCACTGTAATAAGCCAAGCACTGCAGAAGTGCCTTTAATATATCATAATGATGACAGTAATTGGATTGGACGGTTGATTGCATTTTCTCAAGCTGTAGAGATACAGTAACCAAACAATACAAATAAAAGTGCTGCCAATGTTCTAAAATTAAATATTTTTAGTCAAGCAGTTTGGGGGAGGTTAGTGTCTCGGGGCTGAAAAACAGATCAAATACCTCACAGAGCGTCACTTTTTTTCTGTAGCCAGAATCCAGATTACAGGGCAATCACAGTGAAGTGATCCATGTTGATCCAGTGAAAGGCAAATCAAGTTTATATTGCACCTTTCAACAACAAAGCAATTCAAGGTTCTTTAGATATACAATGTAAGACATTAAAGGCATTTTTCAAAGAAATACAAGGCAATGATTTGATCTTTCTTTCATTTTTTTTGGGTGAAGTGAGGGTGAGGGTCGAAAAAGAAAAATGGCATTGCCTCCTGAAGCAAAATGTGTCATATTGGGCTATACAAAATAAATTGACTTGACCTCACTCGCAATATCAAAGGACAAATTCAAATAGAATCTAAAATAGCAAAGTAAAGTAGGACAAAAAAACAATATGAAATCAAGTAGAACATAAAACAGGAGAATAAAAGTTAAGTGTAAAGCAAGATATGAATAAGCATTCCAAAGTTTTTATTTAATTACAGGCAGGAGCTAACAAATAAAGTCCAATTTTATATAACTGAGAGTTGATGAATACCTTTCATTTTTTGAGTTTTTCCCAGATGTGTGGTGCATAAAAAGTGAATGCAGCTTCTACATATTGAGTATCTTGAAATGAGTTATTTAATAGGCACAGGGCAAGTGAGAAGATCTGAACACCATAGTGGAGTGACGTTTGCACTTCTGGTTTGTTAGCACTGAATTTAATCATTATTTGTTCTCTCAGAGGACAGATTCAAGTGTATCTTTTTTTCCTATTGAGTTCCTATGTATATTTGCATATTTTATTATTTTATCTAATTATTGATTTGTTTAACACACCAACTCAGTGCTTTCATTTAACCACAGTCCCCTGGAAATATCATTATTTATATGTGTGTGTAGTCAAGTTGGCAGTGAGCTGGAAAGTCAAACCAAGTTTCCTGTTTAATTATATGCTGTGGTCTTTTTTATTCAATACAAGAGCAGTTTTAACGTTTTGGAGTGTTCAAAATACAGACTGGTTATGGTTGGGAAACCAATTATGGTTGGGAAAGAGTTCAATTGTTTGTAAAACAGCACTTTCTCATGGTTTTACTTCAAAATGAGAGGCTTGATATGGGCCTTTTGTTGTTCTACAGAGTTTCTTAACAACTATAATGTTCAGAGAATGTGGGAAATAGTCTGATATTATTAAAGTGTTCACTATTTGCAGAATATCCAATACCACCTAGTTAAAAACACTTTTGAAATTGCCTGTAGGTATAATATTAAGGCAACGGGAGGAGGGTTTCATTCGACTATTTCAAGATCAAATGCCGTAATAGTCATTTGGGTTTCAAATGAGCACAATTTACAGAAATGTATCTGATACTGTGGTTTTGACGGCTTGTCTAATGGTCCCAAGAGGCGCGTTCACACCGGAGTGCTTTTACCCGTACTTTTCCCGTTTAGTTCCGTTAGTGCCTGGAATTTTGCGTTCAAACCAAAAAGAGTACTTAGTTCCGAGAACTTTTACCCCCATTTTTATTGCCTGCTAGAGAGGTGGTACAATCCTGGGGAGAAAAAAGTTCCAATTTCTGATTGGCTGGGCAGATTGCAAACCACGCCCCTTAAAACTCGGAAAAGTTTTGTGAAGCCGCCATTGTATTTGCTGGCATTAGCATTATTAGCATTAGCATTAGCCCCGCGCACCAACGGAGAGAGAATAACTTATGGCAACACAAAAAAAAACATGGGAGCGGTGGAGAAGATGAGGTGTCGGCGTTCTGGCGATTTACTCGGAAGGCTTCAGTAGAAGCTGCTGGGAGTCCCAGCAGCTTCTACTGAAGCCAGTCCCCAACTCCGGGGACTTCCGGCCGGGGACTTAGGGTGGCAGTATACGCCGTGAAGTTGTTTGCGGCCTGCCAGTAAACCCAAAGCAGAAGAAGAAGAAGTGACGTCAGTGGCTTCATTTGCGTAATCTTCCCTCAGGGAACTTATTCCGGTGTGAACGCGATCGGCTCTTCAGTTCCATGGGGTTACTAAGTGCTGGCACTAAGTGCTGGGCACTAAGTATGGCAAAGTACTTGGTGTGAAAGCGGCTAATGTTTACTGCAAATCTAAGACATTAATTAGTGGTTAGAAGTTCAGGAATTACCCCATCCATTAAAAGGAATGACCCTTGTTATTTATTTTTGGCAATGGTGCCAGAGAAGAAGGACTGCGTTTATTTCCAAGCATTAAATTAAAAATGCAAAGTCTCTCCGTGGGTACCACAATGAACCTTAAGCTTTGTTTGTAACCAACTCTATTCAACTGCACTCATTGTCTTTTTCCAATTGTACCTGCGTGGAATTTCTCAAAGGTGATTGTACCGCAGACTAATCTACCTTCATAGAGGCAATGGCAACAATAACATGTTTAATTTTGGAACTAAAATGATCGACAAGATCCATGACTGAGACCCAAGTGTATGCAGGTGTGGAAGAGAACGTCTGAATTAGAAATCCATCGTGGTTTTCAGTGATATATGTGTGTGTCCTGAGAGTAATCACAAAGAAACCAGAGGGATAGGCACAAATAGCAACATCAGTCACCACAACCTTAGACATAATTAGATATTCGGAGATGATTCAGTTCAGAGCTCTTTATGCGAGTGGGCCCTATCTCATGCTGAGGAATGCAGATTACAGCAAAATTACACGTCATGATGGTGATGTGACAAACTAAAAGGCTCAGCTGCACTGAATCTACTGTCTTCAAAAACGCCTCAGGGGTGATCCGGCTTTGAGTTGTTTACTGTAAGTGTACCAAAATTGAGAATACAAACACACATGCACACAAGAAAAACAAAACACTTTTCCAGTTTTCTAAGATCATGCTGTGTGTAGCAGTGTGTTCATTGGAGCTTCCTGTTAACGACATTGATGTTCGATTTGAAGAGGTCCTATTATGCATTTTTTGGTTTTCCATTCCCTTTAGTGTGTTATATAGGTTTTTGAGCCTGGAAATGGTCTGCAAAGGCCAAAATACCAAAGTTCATTCAAGAGGTAGTTTATCTCTATCCCCTCCTGCCTCATCAAACGCCTCCATTGGACTCCTTTGTTTACTTCCTTAACATAGTGACATCCCTATGTAACACGTTCCCTTCTATTGGCTAGACTAACGCATATGTGTGCTAAGGGGCGGGACATCTCTAAGCGGTTGACCAATCTCAACAGAAGATTTATGGGCCAAATAAAGCATGTAAACATGTCACATTAGAGAAACAAAATACAAATATGAACCTGAAAATGAGTATAATACGGCCCCTTTAATCCCCGTCAAAATGTATATTGTTAGTTTGCACTTTGTACTCAAAAACACCACTTTTTGTAGCTGTACCATGGTTTTGCTGCAACCCTCATATTAACGATGGACATATATGACTTGCCATCTTAGAGCCAAACAGTAACAGCGTCTACCTTTAATGTAAAGTAATCGCGGTCCAGGTTTGCAGCACTTGTAACAAACTAGGTCTTATCCTACCTACTTACTTTATCTTATATTTAGCCTTAAGTCGAATAAAACGTTTTTTGGGTCATCAGTGTTTGACAAAAGAGCAGTTTGGTAAGAATTGGTGCAAAAAGCTAGATTTTTCCTGCAGCTTTTTCCATTAGGGTTCCAAATGTGAAAAGGTAATGATGAAGAAGATGCAGACAAAAAAGAAGTCATTAAATGAAGAGCAGCAGGCACCAAGTGTTACTTTCAGTGTGTGTGGGTTCACACTTCCAACATGTCATCAATGTAAGAAGCACCTTTGACGGTGTTTTTCCACTGATATAAAGGACAAACATTTGCACTCTGCCTGCAGCAGGCTCTGATCATGGCACAGCATAAAGCAGGCGTCGCATATGGAAATGCAGTATATGTGTGTTCACATGTGCAGCCAACGGACTGTGAAACTCATTAAATTGTTTTTACAACAATGTCGTCCAATTAGAAAAAAAACGAATCAATAAACATTATCCTTCAGTAAACATTAAAGGTTAAGGGGACCTCAGAGTTTGTGTCGCATGTTTAACCCATTGCTGCAAATCTCTGTAATCACAACAATATCTTATGCAGGATTAACAAGGATAATTTGTATATAACTTTTGCTATTTCCAAACCATAATACCTTTCAGTCAAGCTAGCGAGTACAATACACTGACTGTTTTGTATTAAGGGTATAGACTGGTGAGAAAAGATGTGATTGAAATAGGAAGTGGTAGTGAAGCATGCTGAGTTTTCTTGATGATCACATTTGTCAAAGACCTCGCCATTGATTTTGGGAGATAATTATCTGGCGTATGTGACCAAGGTTATTCCACAGATTTATTGGAAGTGAGAAAATGTTCAGTTGAAAACTAGCCTGCCCCATTACTAATTCATGAGCTTATAATGACTGAATGATATTATCTTCACCAGCAAACCATTTTCTTCTCCATCAAGATCTGTTTGATTGATTAATCATTCAAATTTCATTTCCTTGTGTACGTTTGAAGATGGGTGATGAGTAGTTGATTCATATTAATATCCTCATGATTTTACATCAAGTGCCTTATTAAAAATTCTAATTTGATATCATTTGGAAAAGTTAAAGCCTGCTGAACATTCACTTGTGGCTTTTGAAGCATTTGTGGGTAAACATGTAAATGAATATATATATATCTACACATCTTAAAGTTGATCATTAACTGAAATTGAAATTGTAGGAGTTATTTTTCTGCTACTGATGATAAAACAAGCCAGTTTTTTCTGTGTCATATTTTCAAAAATTGCCTGAGAGCAAAGGTTTGAGAGAATTACAGTTTTACAAAAATGATGCCATGTCTCATCATTTCCAGGTCTCTTGGTACGTGGAGATATTTTGCATTACAAGAGAGAAAAGACCATCAAGACATTTCACATCAAAGCTACCTGGAAATCAGGCATCTCAGTGTTATGTTTAAGGAACTTGGAAACACTCTTTTGATGTACCTTTCAAAACCACTCAGAGCCCTGATGTCAGCCTGTGTGTTTGTTCTCTGAGGGCTTACAAAAGATGGAAAATGGATCTAATAGAATATGTAAGTCAGAGCAAATAGTCTGTGCCAGTAAATCATTCTGGCAGCAGAAAGAACTCAGATTAATTTAAGTGTCACTGATGATAGTTGCATTTAGTATACGTGTAATTCTGAAAATCACACTTGAATCACGCAACCGAGCGTCAACGTGTTTCAGTGTCATTGCCTCAGTACAAGGAGAGGGTTTCTGGAAACATTTTGGTAACCTTTTTAGTGACCTGTAACTATGCAACATCAGTAGATTCAAATCATTACAACTCTGTAAACAGTGGAGCACGAAACTCAGACTTAAAGTTCTTGTATAAACGCATCATAATGCAAAATACTGTTTTGTCAACAGTTTCATAAAACATGTACATAATAATGGAGAAAGGAGATGCACTCATGCATTTAACACACCCTACTCACTTTTTGATTTGTTTAGATCAGGGGTGTCCAAACTACGAGCCGGGGGCCAAATGCGGCCCGCAGGCCATTATTAATTGGCCCTCAGCTAATTCAAAAAGTATATGAAATATGGCCCAAAAATGAAACTTGTGCTTGTCTTGTACTGTACTTCTTAAATATATATGTAAACATATATTACACAGTAGTATATCATAAGCCCACTTTCAAATGAATTCCATCAATTCAAGTTGAAAACATTTTCTAGCAAATCTAAGTTGATAAAAAAAAGGCCCAATAACGTATTACTTGATTGATTTTGCTAACTTATAACTTCACTCATGAGCAGGGGCGCTGCCAGGGATTTTGGGCCCCATGAAAAGATATCACATTGGTTACTTAAACCTTTTTTTCTTAATGTTCTAAAATAGTTTGGGCCCCTGTCAGTCACGGGCCCTTAGAATCGTCCTAACTTTTCACCCCCTTACGGCGCCCCTGCTCATGAGGCAATATACCTCTCCTGTAGTGAGTGGCCCAGCCCTTTGTATGTTTTTCTGTATGTGGCCCTCGGAGAAAAAAGTTTGGACACCCATGGTTTAGATTTTTTTTTTATCAACAAACAACAACCCGGTCTACAACTCCAAGTAGTTATAAACATATATAAATTAATAATATCAGACATTAGGAGGGAACAACAATAAACAATAATAATAATGACAGAATGTACCTTTAAAGTTAACCACAATATCTACTGTTGCAATCCAATATCTGCTCAAAGCAACTACAGCATTGATGCACTTTCGTATGCTTATGTTACAGCCTGTCCTCCTCCAAAAAACTACCAAATAGGTCAATTGTTCAGCAGCTTATTACGACCTATAGTCACGTTTTAAAGTTTAGCACCTCTAGTGGTCGTGTAAGAAACAACAATTTGCGGCATATGCTCTCGTTGATTGCAAACGCTCCGGAAGGTCGGATATTCACTAATAACCCTCTCTGGAAAATCCTAAATTGTAGGATAGTTTGGCGATTAAAATGCTTTTTGATTTGATTTCTAGCAAGAAGTGTATATTGTACTTTTAGAATCCACGTCTAGTGGATGTGTAGGATCTATAGTTTGATAGATATTACGAAGATGATTTGAGGTCTCGCCAGGAGAAAGTGTATATACTACGTCTTTCCGCAGCATCCATGTAAAGTTGGCGTCAACCCTCACGGGGTTAAAACAGTATTTCCGGTCTCGAAGTTTTCATAGTAAAACCGAAAGTATTCCCCTCACTGTCAAATGATTACACAGTGATATCTGCAGTACTCATCCACTAAAAAACATCAGTTTATCCTTGCTAATTACACAACATTGATTGGTTTAAAGGTCCCATGTCATGCTTTTCTGGTTATTACCCGTCCCCTTGTGTGTTATGAAGGTTTTTATGCATGTAAACGGTCTGCAGAGTCAAAAACCCTCAAAGTACACCCTGTAGCGAGTAAAACTCTAACACAGAAAAGACCTGTCTATGCTGCCCCAGAACGCCTCGTTGGAGATTTCTCTTTTTCCATTGTTTTCTTCCGGGAACCGCAGGACGTCATGCGGTTCCCGCGTACATTTTCAACTAACAGGGAGTCCCATTGACTTGCACAGAGCTCCCTGGCTCGTAATAGACGAGTTGGGATCGCGGAGAAATGCTCTCCGCAGACCCATTCTCACAGCGTTTATAAACCTTTTTCTTACTCAATATCAAGGCACACTTATTGTTTTTACTTCGGCTGTGAGTGTTTGTGTGTGCTCAGGATGAGTTTCGCGCCTTCTCGCTGTATCGCCGACCCGGAAACCACACCAGTAAGCCAGCTCACTGAGCAGCGAGCCTCGCAATGTCCCGACCAATCAGAGCACACTGGGCTCACAGGGGGGGGGGGGGTCAGGAGCTCCAACAAGCCGTTTAGGACAGAGAGTGAATACCAGTGAATACACATACTTTACAGAGATGCTGTATGAGAAACCAATGTGAGATTGGAAAATTGCACAATATAAATCTATTCTTGTAGACCTCAACAATGGAATTATAATCAGTAGAAATGGCCATGACATAGGACCTTTGAATTGTGTACAATGCTTTTGTGTTTTTAACCTTCGATTTGGAGAAAAAAATAGTTTTTTCGGAGTTTAGGATGGCCGAAGATACTACACTACCCATAATCCTCAGCTATCGTTTGGGACTACAACATCCGCTATGCTTGACAAACCCCGTGATTAGTCCTCAAGCTCTGTGATTGGATGTTGGAGTGGCAGTGCACCAAGGTTACGCCAAGCTCTTTGAAATGGAATGAATCCACGGCAGACTATCCAAAACTGGACTCGAACGGGTCCAGACTTAATATTTATCTGTTGATAGCCCCAAAGTTTTTTTCTTATTCAAAGGAAGACCTTAACTCTTAATTCTTTAATGTTTAAATAAAGCCTTATTAGTTTGTCTGTTTTGCACATCCTCCTATTAATATCTTTGGACGTCCTCCACTAGCTGTTTTATTGTAGAGATCATTACAGTATCTTCTTGGTATTTTCTATTCTATATGTATATCATTGACCTTCTACTTGCTCCCTATTTTGTATGTAGGCTACTCTTAATATTTAAATTTTGTCATCAAATATAACTTATTCAACAAAAACATTTAATAACGTGCTTTAACCACTACATGGTTCGGGTTAAAAAACTGTCAAGTTTACAGTGTTAACACATAAATTATACTTTCCAGTATAATTTCCAGTTTAGTTTATGACGGATTTATTTTGTTACGCTTATGCATTGTACCATGAACCTGTATAGACCTGTAACAGTCAACTGCATGAGGAGTTGGAAAGGTAGTTTCTGAAGATGTTACAAATAACACACAGCATACAATGCCATAATAACTTTTTATTATTAGTTTATGACACTTATGTATGTATAACATCTGAAGATGTGTAGGTTTATTCATGTTTTCACATAATTGTACAGGATATTGCTATAATATTTCACATATTGTAGTTCTACACATTAATATCTGATTTGTAAAACATCACAGACAGAAAGGTATATCCGTCATTTAATGGTAAGCTATTGAAATTCTGAATCCATAGATGTGTCTCCCATCACCCAAAACCCCTGACTATTCTCTCAACTCAGTATTTACATTCTTTAATGCAAAGAAAATCAGTAATATCTCTAAAAACTACAAGTCCTTTTCTATCAGCTGTGCACCGTTATCTACCAATTGGATCAAATATAAAAGTCAGCCGAATTAGTGTTGATACTGCAAGGAGACGTATTGTGTGAAGAGAAATGTAAGATGTTGTTTAATTGCTGATATATTTATGATCCACGTCACGTATTCAGTTTTGGCGGCAGTTCTTCCGGTTTGTCCAAAGGTCTTCTCATCAGGGCTCTATAAATAAAGAACTACGGCAGATGTGTAATATTTAATGCAGCCGAACCGTGTATTACAATGCCGTTATGTGATGACTTTCAAAGAGAAAAGGATTTCACATCGCATTAACACCATATCCCAACGTGCATTGCGGCTAAAACATCCAATCACCGAGCTTCAACGATAGCTGAGGATTATGGGTAGTTTGATGTTTTAGCCATATCAAAACCTCTGAAAAAAGAAACGTGTCTCTCAGAATCGAAAGGGAAAAACCTAGGGGAAAAACACAAAAGCAGTGTACACAATTTAAATCAATTAATGTTGTGTAATTAACAAGGATAAACTGATGTTTTTTAGTGGATGAGTACTGCAGATATAGCTTTAAAATCATTTGACAGTGAGGGGAATACGGTTTTATTATAAAAAACTTCGAGACCGGAAATACTGTTTTCACCCTGTGAGGGTTGACGCTAACTTTACTTGGACGCTGCCGTTACACGTTCTCCTGGCGAGACCTCAAATCATTTTCGTAATATCTATCAAACTATAGATCCTACACATCCACTGGGCGTGGATTCTAAAAGTACATACACTTCTCGCTAGAAATCTAATCAAATGTATTTTAATGGCCAAACTATCCTACAATTTAGGATTTTCCAGAGAGGGTTATTTGTGAATATACGACCCTCTGGAGCGTTTGCAGTCAACAGGAGCACTAGAGGTCGACAACTTTAAAACGTGATTATAGGTCGTAATAAGCGCTTGAACAATCGACCTATTTGGTCGTAATAAGGGCTTGAACAATCGACCTATTTGGTCGTATGAGTTGGAGGACTTGTTATGTTAGGGTGCAAGCAGCACTTTGCTGAGAGCAGAGAAATATCATGTTTTGGTTTAAGACAGAAAAAGAGTGCAATGACTTAAATAAGTCTGTGTGTTAAAGTCCTGTGCTTTGTACGCCCACCATTCATCGCCAAGCTAATTTTGGTGTGGTATTTAAATGTAGCGTTTCACTCTGAATAAAACAAACTAAGCCTGTGAACACAACACAGGCAGCGATTACATTTGTCACCACAATGTAATTGGGAAAACAAATGAGTATTATATGAAGATAATTTCTAGGAGACAGGGTTGTAAACAAAGGGAAATAAACACATTGGTAAACATGCAAATAAGAAGAGACTGCTTCAATATGAGTGCTACCCTTTACAGAATGAGGAAAGGTTGGAAGGTGAGTTTAGTCACAAATATCTACACATTACTTCAGGCTTAACTGCTTCTAAGAAATGCGTTTTTTCTGCCAAAGACTGAGACATTTTCTATGATCAACCTTTAAAAAACTACAATAAGCATGTCTGAGTTGGACAGAGATAATAAGCTTAATATAATTTGTTTTTAGTCATGTAGAGTATGGACCACACCTACATCTAGCTGGAAGAAGGTGACATCTGCAGGTTTGTTGACGTACTGTTTAATGTTCTGTAGCTGAGCAGCTAATTAGCCATCTATCCTGTTTACTCAAATGAAACTGCATTTTTCCCCAAGCGAACGTTTGTTCAGCAGCTCCTTCGACAAGCTAAAGTGCAGAGCAATACTTGTGCTCATGTTCGTAAGTTTGATAACATGGAGACTTTAGCAGCAAAGCTAAGGTGGGTGGTTGTTCATCGTCTGTGTCTCTTACGTTGTGTAGCAGGATGCTGTCTGGTTCAGTGCTGATGTTACTGTTTAATGCAAGGTATTTTTTGGTTGCATGGCTTTAAGGTCCACATTTAGGTTAACAAAACCATAATGGCATTGAGTCAGATTATGGCAAAACCACGGATTCTAATCATGAAACCAAATAAATATAAATGTACCTTTTTGGTTTCTGTTTTTTTTCATTAGAGCAAAGGACAGGGGATTTTCAAAGCAGATATGTATGATGTAGTTAAGCATAGGCAGACCTTTCTGCACAGCACTTTAGCAGCATTAGCAAAAGACCCGGAAGAACCAATTATAGTGCTGGCTAGGAAAAAACAATCTGGCTTGTTCGTATATATATATTTTTAAAACCAATCATAATCGCAAAGGGTGCTTCTAATGAAAAAACAGATTACAGAGATAGGGAAGAACAATGATACTCGAGATACGTGGAATGCAGTCTAATACCTAATCCAGTGAGTCAGACTCTGTATGATGCAGCAACAAAACATTTTTTCCCAGTTGAACTGTATCTTCAGTGTGTTAGCCAACATGAACCGTAGAATCAGAGCCTTTGTTTGTAGGTAAGCTACTGCAAATATAGTCTGAAAAAGATCTGTCCATGGTCATGCCATGTCCTTCTTTGTTGTTTTTCAACAGTTTAACCATTGTGCATTGGGAGATCATTGGCGTTACATGTTTTTTTTCACAATGGAGTACAGTTTTGAGAGTCTAACATTTCTCAGCTGCTGGTGGACTTGTCAAGGCACTGTTATTGAGCAGCAACTCAATGAACCCCCATTGGAGACATACACGGTCATTTAGGAGGGCAGCACACATCTTAGTTATTACCACGTACACTTTATTCTGATGCATCTGCCTGTAACAGGTTGGTTTTTATCTTGGTGTGAGGAAGTGAAAGAGAGCTAAAAGCCATGTTATCAGAGAAGAATGGGCAGAGGTCCTTGATTGGCCTTTGCTGCCATGAACTATTCATTCAGATGATGTGATGTCCCTTTGGAAATGTTTGCTCTGACTGAAAAGGCCACTTATCCTGGCACATAAAAAGGTGAGGAGTGACTGCTAGCATGCAATTTGAGACTGCCCATCACAGTGATGGCAATAGTCTGCCATTTGAGTCTTATGATCTACAAATTGTTTGGTAGGAATAGTACTAAAAGCTGTGCAGTGGTGTTAAAATATTGAAGTTCAGAAGGAGATTGTGAAGAGATAAAAGTGTGTGATAAAAGTGAGTGTGCACAAATTCCGCACGTTTTACTCTTTCAATCTAACTATCAGGAATCAATTTCAGTAATGGCACTTTTATTTGCTGCAAAAAAGACCTTTAGTTAACAGAGGAGCCATTTAAATTCTGTTAAACTGAGTTACCAAATAGGACAATAAAACCCCTACAAAGAAGGAGCACAAACACACTTAACTTTAAATTACCCTGACACCAAAAAAGGACAAAAATGACTAAAGAAATTAGAAGATGGCATTAAAACTTGGCGGCTAGGACTCGAGGGGTTGGAGCACAAAAGCTGCATTTAGTAGAAATGATCTTCAAACCGGGTAACCTCAAGACTCTGAAAAGGCAGTGAAGTGTATTTTATATTTTTGATTAAAGGGTGCATTTAGACGTACCCCAAGGTGAAAATCAAAGAAGATAAACAGAAACATTGATATCTTCAGGCATTTGTTTTATGAGGTTTCAGACGTAAATAATTGTGTGGATAGTAGTTTTTCAATCCTGTTAGAAGGTTTTACAGGTTAGATTTTTAGATGGTCCTTTGACTGCTGAGAGAAACAGAGTGGTAATGGTGCAAAATCCAAGAGCAGGCTTACATTTGTGTCCCTTTCTGTAAAAAACGGTATTTTCTACCATAAATCATGTGTCATTTTTATTTATTTTTTTCTCTGTTCAAAAATATTTTTATTGTGTTTCGACAATGCATAAACATTGTTTGACATTTAGAGATTGGAAGCGAAATATATGCATACACATGAGACAGTGGTCTGTACTGATTGTATGTACAGAGAGAAAAATAAATTACAAAGAACACAAACAAATCCCCACAAAGTAATCCCCTACATTCGCTGCCAGTGAGCCTCACACACACGATTATTTATCAGGAACATTGTTAGATGAATATATATGCTTGTCAACATATGCATATACATACATGCAGCAAATACCTATACTCATACACATCTACTGTATACATACACACCTACATACATATATACATATGCTGCAGCTGCAGATAGGCTATACCAATAGCAGATCGTTTTATAGACTGTGGAATGCATTAAAAAAAGGTTCCCAGGCTTCCTGAAATGTCCTGTTTGAATATAAAAGTGAATACTGTCTTATTAAAATAACTCAATGATGCTGCTTATGAAGTGAAAGTGCATTTGTCCGAGAGGTATTTCTGATGTGTTTTTATTTTTGCGGCTTTAAGCACAGTGTACGGTGACGTCTGAACATGACTCAGTGACCCCCCCACCTCTCACATGGGGCCACTGTCAGATCAAATTCCTTCCTGACAGGCATTTGAGTTCATGACAAGGTATCAGAAAAAAGAAAATGGTCAGATTGTTATGAAATATGCTTTGTACATGCAAGTCCCCAGAAGATGGATTAACATAACTTTATTTGTGAAGTACTCAAATTAAAACTGAAAGGCTGGTTGCTCAGATTTGCATTTTCCTGGACATGTTTTAAACCAAACAATTAAACAAGGAATATATTGTCGCATTAATTCATAATGAAAATCAACCCTCAGGCCAAAATGTCCCTAATGTTCTAACATGTCATGTTGACATGTTCCAATATGTGGTTCAAGATGTTGATGGCATGATTGCCGTAACTCCTTTTAACTCAGTGCTTGTATTTCCTAGAAAGAACAAACTTCAATATATTTTTGGAAAGCATAATGAGGTTTACCAGAAATTAAAGCAGGCAACTACGGGGAAAGTACAGCATTCATGCACGTGTCACATCATTCACCACTGCCTTGGGTTTTAATGTTAGGGTACTCTTAATGAAAATCTGTTGTGAGTTTTAATTATCAGCCAAGAAATATCACAAGCCTTTTCTTATTGTTCATTTCCTGGAAACGGATTATCAACTGCTGTGGAAAACTGTCAAGAGGTGGCTGTCACTTTTGCCGGCTGTTGTGCAAATACTGCACAGCTGTCCTGATCTTTCACTCCAGCTCCCCTCAGAATCACAAGGACGGTCCAATAAGGTGTTTTATTTAAAGGTGAAAGACATAATAGGACCTTTGCCAGATAATACAATGTCATGGTTGACCTTTGCTTCAAACTGATCAGAATTAAGCAGGATACGGTTTATTGGACTAATGCCAATGCAGTTCCCCGAATGATTCCCACAAAAGCCTGAAGATTGAATTTGAAGAAGCAGTCACAATGATAAGGAGCATTAAATATAATAATATACACATGGACAGTTTGTATAATAAGTACTGTGATGTTGTACAGGTGCAGTAAGGGGTAAACACAGGAAGATTGCAGTGATCAGAGATAGGTAAAAAGATGTAATGCCTTCTATGTGAGGATATGCACTCTCTAGACATAGTTTTGGACCAACAATCAAAATTCATTAATGTCAGACATCTTAAAATGAAATATAATGTTCATTTTAAGGTTCACATTTGTAATGTGTGCCTCCACTGTGAGGGAGAGAAACTCCTTCTGGAGACCATTGACAATGCACAACAACCTATATAAAACTACAGGAAAGAGAAAACCCCAAAAAGTTATTTAAAACTTAACTTCAGTGGATTCTGAACCCCAGAAGATTTCTGAAGAGTGTCATGAATTTTGGGAAAAAACGGCTGCTTAATTCAAAGAAAAATACACATTTAAGTAGAGAAAAATGTGGGACATAGGGTAAAGAAAAAATAAGTTTTGGGAAGAAAATGATGTGTTTCTATGTATGAAAAAGACTACTGTATTCACTGATTCCATGGCTGGTATTATTTTGTAGGGCTGATTTGACAGCTCCTGTGAAATCCACTCTACTCCAAAGTGTTGCAGTCGTTGTAGAGCTCTTGATGGTCATATTGCATGCTGACGATATGAAGGGACAGAGCTGTGTGTTGTCACAGCTGTGCAGCACCTTGTTATGTAACGGAAGATGCTTAAGACTGGCGCTATGGAGTAGAGGATTCCTCTTTCGGTGGTCTCAGTTCCTCTGTCCTTGCTTCTCTTCCATGATCTTTCTCTCTGCCATCCCCGGCGGGAGGAGCTAAGACGTGAGGAAGAGTTGCGATTGAGTGATTGAAGCGAGGAGACACAGTAGCCTATCAAAAAATTCCCCAATGTATCACTCTCGTCTGTCCCATATGTGTCAACATGGCACCGCTCTATATCACTTTATCACTCAGGATGACTGGTGCACTTGTGCTCATTTAGGCATACAGTAATGGTGTTGCATTATTTGTGGCTGTTTGATGTACGTTGATCTTGTGTTTCATGAAAGAAAATTCATAAAAGATGTTTGTTGATGTCATTTTTGTTTATCATTGATATTATAATGATGTTGGTGTTGTTTGTGAGACAAAGTGATTAGCCCCTATTATTTTTGCAGGAAACTACACTGATGACAGTGGTGAGACTCAACCGAAACCAAAAAGTTGAAAAACAATAACATGAGCTGAAAGACACTAAAAAGCTCTGCAGAACTAAGAGGACTGCATAATCTTGTGATAACTTGATCACAATTTTGATTATGATTTGTCAATCATTAGGAGTAACACCTTTTGAAATAAGGCAGTGTTTTAAATTATTGTTATATAACAAATACTGGTTATACAATTACTATATATATGTTATCACTGTAACATGCTGCAAAAGTTTGTCCATCACTGTGGAGAAATACTTATTTGATATGATTCAATATTTAATACTTGCATAGATGAAAGTTAGATGATAGATGGATGGATGGATAGATAGATAGATAGATAGATAGATAGATAGATAGATAGATAGATAGATAGATAGATAGATAGATAGATAGATAGATAGATAGATAGATAGATAGATAGATAGATAGATAGATAGATAGAAGTTCCCATCAGCAAAAACACGTCGGTTTGCTATCCTGGCTCCGAAATGGTGGAATGAGCTCCCTATTGACATCAGGACAGCAGAAAGCTTACACATCTTCCGGCGCAGACTGAAAACTCATCTCTTTCGAATCCACTTCGAGCAATAAAATGACTAACAAAGCACTTATATACTAACAAAGGACTGGCTTATCTAAAGCCAGTTGAGTAGCACTTGAAATGTTTTGGCTCTATGAAACAGGATGTACTTATATGATTCTGTTTTCTTCAAGTTTGTATCTTCTTGGTCGAATGCATTTATTGTAAGTCGCATTGGATAAAAGCGTCAGCTAAATGCAATGTAATGCAATGTAATATATAGATAGACAGACAGATGGATGTTTAGATAGTTAGATGATAGATAGATGGATGGATAGATAGATAGATAGATAGATAGATAGATAGATAGATAGATAGATAGATAGATAGATAGATAGATAGATAGATAGATAGATAGATAGATAGACAGACAGACAGATGGATGTATAGATAAATAGATACATATATGGATAGATAGATAGATACATATATAAATAACAGCTTGATGTTGAACAAAATATTTTTGTCAATCCAATTCCTCACATGCGCTGCTGAGCGTCTCTCACTAGCATACTATGAAAGGGAGTTTATTAAAAGCTGCGCTGACATTATACTGACTTCATCAATCCAAGTCAGCCTTTAATTATTTAGTGAAAGAGCCCTTTTGTGTGACAAGGAATGGGGATTTTTATCGGGCATGATTAACATGTGTTGATGTGTCTCCCTTTGTAGTGTTCGTCAGCTAGCCTCTCTCTATGTCTGCAGAGATGCAAACATTCAGTTCATGTTGAACAAGACACAAGAAAAGAGTGGGAGCTGTGAGACATGTAATTGCCTGGTAGCTAGGCAACCCTAGAGAGCTGCTCCGGAAGACCTTGAGATGTCGCCCATAATATCGCAGGCCAGTATTACTGCTCATAAGCTCGCTGGGACTCAGCGTTTCCCTTTTTTAACTCCGGGAAGTGTCGGAGCAAGTTGACGGGTTGAATCAAAATTGTGGGGAGTGAATGAATTTTGGATAGGATTCTTAAATAGGCCACCTTGGAATCTTCCCTTTACCAGCATAAAGAATGATGCACCCCTCACATCTAAAAACAAAATGTATTCAAATAAAAACTCATGCTGGTTTTCACTTTATTGATACTGTACATCTGTTCCTCTCAATACTAGAGGTGGAAGAAGTCTTCAAATCCTTTATTTAAGTCAAATGTATAATACCACATTATATAAATACTTTGTAAGTAAAAGTCCTGCATTCAATATTTTGCTTTAGTAAAAGTACTAAGGTATTAGCATCGAAACATACTTAAAAAACTAAAACTAAAAGTACTCATTAAAGAGGACAGACATTTTTGGAATAATATAGATGTTATTTGACTGGATAATGATTATTGTTGCATTACAATATTCATAATTCACTAGTTGGTTTATATATCATATTGTATTAACAGTCTGAACCTGCAAAGTAACTAACTGATCTTGTCAAAATTGTGTTGACAAGAAAGTACAATATTTGCTTCTAAATTGTAGTGGGATAGAAGTATGAAGTAATAATAATATAATAATACACTTTATTTGTATAGCACCTTTCATGCACAAAGCAGCCTAAAGTGCTTTACAGAAAACACAACAAAAATATTAAAATAATATTAAAATGAATACAGAACAAGATAAAACATCTGCAGTGGTAATATGTTAAAATAAAACAATTAAAACAATTAAATAAAAAATGTAGAATAAAAGCAAAACAGAACAAAAATACATTAAAACATGAAACCAGTGAGAATTTAAAGTTAACCCAAATTAAAAGCCAAAATAAAAAGATAGGTTTGTAATCTGCTTTTAAACATTTCAAGGGAGTTTGTTTTCTAAGATCCACATAGTATTACATTGAAATACTCAAGTAAGTATTATTATTATTTATTTATTGATTTGTTTTGCTACCTATACGTCTTTCTGTGTCTCTGTATGCACCACATGTACCACAGCAAATTCCTCGTACATGTAAACCTACTTGGGAATAAAACCAATTCTGATTCTGTGAAGTACGAGTACCTCAAAAATGACTTGAGTAAATGTTGTAGTTACCTTCCACCACCGTTAAAGAGAAATATCTAGTCCTCGTTGAAAATCTGTTATGTCCTCGTCTCAACCTTTTATATCTCACCTCTGTTTCATTATTCATAACTGTTTGGCTTTACAACATGGACATTTGAAACTCTGTGTTCCGCGCCTGTCTTTGTGGGACTCGGTGGCAGCCAGATAAAAGCAAAGGAAAGTGATTCACCTGTGGCAAGAGGAGCCCTTTGCTTTTAGGGGTCGCTCACCCACACCCGATGTGGGTTCAAAGCATCGCTACTCAGGAGTGCTAGTTCGGACAGAGGTAGAGAGAGAGATGTGTCGAAGGGAGAGGAAATGAAGAAGGGTGTTGGAGGGAAAAGGGAGAACGAGCTGATGGGGAAGCAGTGACACAGGAAATGGAGAGAGAATAGGGCATGGAAAGTGGACAGGATAGCAGCAGGGATAAAGGCTGGGGGAATATGAGAGGAACAGCAGCATACTGTAGGCACTCAAGTCAAATATGTCTCTCACATCTCGTCAGGAGAGCCTCTGAGTGGCCCTGCTATTAGGTGTGTTTGTGCTCCTGAGCCTCGTCTTATCTAAAGGACGCAAGTGGCTTAATGTATACAGTACCAATCTTCTCTGCAGATGTAACAACAACAAAATGTTAATGACTATGTGTTCATATCTTCCATGGTTTGTTTACTGTATGAAAGCAGACGTGATTTGAATGTGAAATATACAAATTGTGTAATGTGGGCTCGCACTGCTATGAATACCTGAACATGACAGTACTAGCAAATCCCCTCATTGTTGTTTTCATCATGCAAAGTATAGGTTACAGTGTATAAGCAAATTCCTGACATATAACGACAAATAGCCTGGTATTTGAAAAAAAACTATGTGACAAAGCCCTTTATGAAAAGAGTTATACGTATGAGAAGCAAAAGGACAATTTAAAGGATCATACCTTTATATATACAGTCTATGGATGATACACAGGCTTAAGTAAAATGCTCTTTAAGTCTGAGAGGTCCTACTGATTGCATGATTTTAGTAGGGTTGTGTTTTTTGTATTGGAACAGATTTTATTTTTGGAGATCACCAACTTTAATCTCATAATTCTAACTTTATCTAAGAATTCCGACTATAATTTCAGAAAAATATAAATAAAAATGTACTCTTCCGTAATTAGCTGTATGTTTAGCAAATGAACATAATATAAGATCGTGAACATGGTCAACTTGTGTAACATCAGCATGCTGACGTTAGCATTCAGATCATCAAGATGCTAGCATGGCTGTAGACTCGCGTTAATAGTTTTGAAGGTAAAGGCAATACCTGTAAGTATTGTCAATTGATTGTTGATTTCAGTCTTTTAGTGAGATTTGTTGACCTAAGAGAATACAGAATGTGACCTTTTTCTCCTCCTGTAACACAACGTATGTATGATGCCATCAATTTATATAATAAACAAAATAAATGGCCCCTGTCATCACAAATATATCAAAAAAACGTTTGAGTTTGTTTTGCACATGAGGTAGTGTATGCTATATTTTGTTTAACTTTACTGAAGAACACATTTCCATTCTTTTTTTCTCCCAACACAGCTCCTGACTCATACATTAGGGTATTTCTTATATTACAGGCCGTTCAGCAGAGCTTGTCATGCAACACAATACATTATTGATCCTTTGGTTGAAATAGAAAACTGCAGCACACTAAATTAGGGATTTCCGATCATGATAGATGGAGAAAAGTAAGCATAACAATGCACCACTGTTGCCAGGAGAAAATAATCTTTATGCACGCACAGTCACAGACTTTAAAGGTCAAAAGGTTATGAAACTGACTTAAAGTATAAATGACCATGCAAACTTTCTATTCAGTCAAGGCAACATTGCAAACATTTTTGCAATAGGGAGCAATAAGAAGATAATAAAATTAAGTTTTAGTGCAATGTGAAATATTCACAATGTGTGACTACACTGATTTGTTCATGAAAATTAACAACCTCAGTTTGGTTGTTTGTATCAAAGCTATACAAAGCTTCTGGGACCCTCACAGGGACCCTCTGCATAAAGATAAAATAAACATTTTCTCTAATTACAGAGTTGCTTAACAATCCTGATTAGTCACAATGATGCAACATACTTGCAAGAGAGCCTAATTAAAAAGAAGCCAACAGCAATCATTTCCCTGAATCATCCTCACACTGATTCCACATCTAGAAATGTGTCAGTTGGGCCTTTAGAGATTGCAGACTGCAAGCCAAGTGCAGCCCTGGCTACACTTTCCATTATAAATAAAGTCATTTAGTATAAATGTTAACATTTGACATCATTGCACCTCGGGTGTGACACCTTTATTAATGAAGCACACACCACACGTCTGCATGGACAAATAAAGTCATGCATCTCGGAAATTACCTTTCGCCCAGAGCTCCAAAACAAATCACTATCCTCTATGAATTTCAACAAGTTTAAAACAGGAGCTCTAACACACCAGGACCATTTAAAACATAAGAATGGTGGTGTGGGAAGTGTTTACAGAGGACATATTATGTTTGTTTCCAGGTTCATATTTGTATTTTGTGCCTCTACTGTGACATGTCTCCATGCTTTAATGCTCAAAAAGGTCTTTTTTTTTGCTGCAGCACCTCTTTTCACCCTCTGTCTGAAACCAGAGTCCAGTCTGTGTAAGGTTTCAGCGTTATAGTCCTTCTAGTTTAATGTTTTGTGTTTATACCTTGTGACCTTTCATTTTATTTTGCGATTGACTCTACCCTCTCGTTTCAGGTGTCTACACTTCCTGTCCTTGTGTGTCACCTGTCAGCCTGATTGTTGTTTCCTGCTCCTGATTGTTTCCACCTGTGCCTCATTACCTAATGTGTGTGTATATATAGCCCTTCTCTCCTTTTGTCTTTTGTCGGTTCGTCTTGTCTACACATCTACACATCTCGTGAACTGTTGAGCAACCTAGTGGAACCTAGAGATCTTATGAGAATCCTAGTTGATCCTAGTAATCTTTTGTTTTGAATAGTCTTTTATAAAATAAAAGATATTCTTGAAGTCAAACTGAATTGTGCATCTGAGTTCTTGTGAGTCCTTCATGTCAGTCTGCTCTGATTGGTTAGCTGGCCGACTCTGTTGTGATTGGTCAACCACTTATAGATGGAATACAATGTGTTGGAGCGCTAGCCAATAGAAGCGCTATTATTACGTAGTGACGTCATTATGTCACAGAAGTAAACAAAGGAGTGCAATCGAGACGTTTTAGGCAGGGGGAAACTCCCAAGTGAACTTTGAGATGTTAGCCTTTTAAGACCATTTACATGGACAAAAGAGAAAACCCAAAAAGCATAATAGGTCCCCTTTAAGAAATTGGTGTGACTACTCTGTAAAAACTACATTTGTGTTATTAAAAATCAAATAGATACATTTTGTCATTGACTTGCTATGAGCATGACTGCATCTTCCTCTCATACTGTATGAAAAGAAACCACAGACTGGAGAGATAACATATTTTAGAAGGAATGCTGTGATTTCCAGGTTTTAGTTTTCTACTCGCTGGCATCTTGTCAGATTTTTGGCAACGACAAATAATATAAATGTGGTCAGTGTGATGGAGCCTGATTGAAACCAGAAAGCATTCACCAAGGCAAGGAGAAAAACATATTTTTTAAAACTCCAACTGGACAGTGCAAAGGCAGAGTGTAACATGCATCACCAACATCTGTTAGATAGCAGGGAACGCACTGGGAAAGGTAAAAAGAAGAAATACTATTGAAGACTGTTAAGTATAACACCAGTGTAACAGAGAAAAAGAGTGTGACTGGAGTTTATATTCCAACAATCAAAAAGGGTTTGACTCCATAAAACCTTTTCTGACCCTTTCCTTTATTAAGTTGCTTTATTGCTAGTTCATCTTATTGGCTGAGATTTCAAAGGTCACGACTAACAAAATAAAGCCATTTGAGTGCAGTGGCAAGAAGTACATTCCCAGAGGGGTGAAACAGCCGGGGTAGAAGTGCTTCAATGTTTTGTGTCTTTGCTCTTTAAAAAAATAAAACAGTGATCACGCCAGAAAAGCTATCCTGCGGCTGAACTTGTGTGGAGAGCCTGACTTCTCAAGTAACATACTTTATTAATTTGTAGTCATAGTATTTATGAGCACTAGGAATACTAGCATTCTTTTTCATTTGCTTGAATTTTATTTGACATCCTGCATCAAATCTGTCATTTCTGTTTTGGCTTCATCAACACTGTTTGAAACGTAATATTGAGTTCATAGTGCTTTAGAGTTGAATGACTCAGCAATCTGTGGTACTAGGGTTATTTTTTGTTTTAAAGGGCTGCATTTGTAATTATTTTGTTTACAGTACATCTCAAATGGAGGTCTTTTTAAATCCTCTTCCTCCAGTTGTTTTCTGGTAGGCTAGAAAGAAAAAAAAACCTTGTAACTGAATATATGAATGCTTTTACTGATAGTTTAGTGGCAGAAACATTGGAACAAAATTAGTTACAAATATATTTCAGACTGGGCTGTTCCAAAAAACTAATTTCCTGCTGAGGCTAAAAACATGGTGGATAACTAAAGGAGACACTTCACTGAATAGTTTATTCAAAGATGTTTTTCTTTTCTTTGAATCTGCGGCCATTTCATAACGAGTTCATGATCATGCATGACAAATAATATTTAAAACATATTATGTCTTGGCTGAGCCTGTCACTGTTTGGAGATGCAAACACACAGGCAGAGCTGACATTTTTTAATAATGCATGTGATTCAGGGTGCCAGTCTGGTGGAGCCGCTGTCATTCAGCAGTAAACATCCTTCAAAGCCACTCAGTCATGCAGACAGAGCAGGCTCACTACGAGAGAGGGGTCAGTGAAATATGTAAGGACAGTTGTTGTTTTTTAAAAGAAACTCAATTTGCTGCTTTCATCTTGTCACACAATAAGAAGCTTCTATTTGGCAAGTATTTTTGACACATTGTGATTCATGTTTATTCACAATAGTTATCCATTTGAAACACCAAATGATGTTATATAGGCACATTGTATTTACATTAATGTATACCCACTGATTTAATTATAGCTGCTTTCATTTAGCAGTGGGAGATGAAGATTTACTGACAGACACTGACTGCTGCAGAATCTGCTGTCACATCTTTTTATAGCCATCTTTATGGTTCTTTCTTGTTTTGCATGTTGTGATACTGACAGTTTTTAAAACTACATTTATAAAAATGTCTTCAATAATTCTAACTTCCTCTCTAGTGTTTCTGACAACACAGAAGCCTTTGAATCATGAACTATTAGCATTTCCTAATGGTATGATTGTTGCTCACTGTCTGGGGGAGGCTAGCACACAACATGAAAGCGACTCTCTTTCGTTTAATTCCCAAAACCAGACCACAACAGAAGAGCTGATACACAATCACTTGTTTGTTTGTTTGCAATTTTTACACATTAGGATGGGAAGATTGTGACTCTAGGCTGTGTAAGGCCAAGGCACGCTGTGTAAAGAAAGAATAATGAAACCGACTAAAGGAAACCAAATAGCAGTTACTGACCTACAGAAATAACATCACAGAAACAAACAAAGACAGATCGCACCTTTAGTTCCCCATAAGAGTTCTTAAAAATATTTGTACAACATCAAATATCAGACTTTACTGCACACAAATAAGGTTTGTATCTGGGGGTGAAGAAGAACAAGCTTTCTCACATTCATCCCACCTCTGTATCTTGATGCTGTCCGGGCAGCCAATCAGCTACAAGTGCCTCCAGCTAATGGACCAATTGTCAAATGTCACACCAGTAAATCAAAATCCCACACACCTGACTCAAATCAATCAATAATTACTAGTCTCACAAACACACTCAAGGGAAGCGAACTACCCATCTAAAAAACACAACATCGCAACGGTTGTAACAATGATTAACTCGCACATAAAAAGAAAGCAACCTACACAGACAATATAGCCAGAAAAAAGGCAGACACTCAAGGCTAGAGGATGGCTTCACTTTACAAGCATGGCAACTTTTTAATTAAAATGATGCTTTCATTTGACAGGGATGTTATTGCATGTACTACAGTGTTACAGTATCAACACTGCTAGCCCTCACTAAGGCAGACATTGGTGAATAGTGAGAATGTTCTTTTAATGTGTATCTGTTGCTGGATGGATGAGGCATATATTCACGTTCATTGTACACATTTCGGTACCACTTTACAATAAGACTACCCTTATAAAGGGTTTACGAATAGTTTGTAATTAATTTATTAATTAGGTTATGAACACTTTATAAGTCATTAATAAGGATAGGGAGGCTGTGGCTCAGTGGATGTGTGCTGGACTTCGAATTAGGGGGTAGCAAGTTCGAGTCCCACTGCAGTCGGCATGTCGTTGTTTCCCTGGGCAAGACACTTCACCTCAAATTGCTCCTGTGGGGATTGTCCACAGTACTGAATGTATGTAAGTTGCTTTGGATAAAAGCGTCTAACAAATGACATGTAATGTAATGTAATAAGCTTTTAATAAGACATGAGATAAACAGGGCAACTGTGACCGGTTGCTTGCCAAATAGTGAGCCCACATTTATCTGTACTGCTAAGCCTTATATTGGCTACTTAGCTTACTTCGTCTTGTTCATCAGCCAGCATCCTTGGTATCTGTTGCTCACTGAGGTGATTATCGCTAAGTAGCCAATGTAAGGCTTAGTCATCTTGCCAAATAGTGAGCCTGTGTTGATGTATGAAAACTATGTTATAAGTGGTTTATAAATGGTTCTTAATGATTAATAAAGTGTTTACAACCTAATTCATAACCTAATTATAAACCCTTTATGAATCCTTTATAAGGGTAGTCTTATTGTAAAGTGGTACCCATTTTTCTGTTACCGTTGGAGAAAATACCTCATAAAATCTCACATTATGATCGTTTACTTGCACTATTTTTTCTGTTTTTCAGTTTTATTGTGTTGCACTGTTGGAGGAGCCTGGGATCTAAGATTTTCATCGTCATAACTACACTGTAGTGTATGTATGACTAATAAAAGCCTTGAACCATCTTTGATGAATTACTCTCTGACAAACATGCAGCAATATTTACTTCAAATTATTAAAAACAACATATTTTTACATTTCGCCTACAAATTACCTCTAGTGAAGGTGCAAATGATGACCCCATCAAAAACATCCGTCTGGAGAGAACTTTTTAATTAGCTCACATGCTTCTGTTCAGTAGCAAAAGCCACAGTAAGCATGAATTTATAAGGCCAGAAAAAAGTCTTAGTGAGAGTCCGTGGTAAACATGTTGCTTTAAAGTACGACACTGAAAACAATAATTGTCCTTTAGCCAATGTATGTTACTTTAAAATGTAACGGCAAGCTTTCTTTAACCTTAGCTCAGTTATTTTAGGTGCCATACAATAACGACAGAGATGGCAGATCAGATAACAATGAAAAAAAACGCCATGTGGATTAATAGATGAATCGAAAGACTTTAGCCTAATGTACTTTATACCATAAAATGAATAGCACACATTTGGTAATTGGTATACTGTACGAGGCTTTGAAACCACTGAAGTTGGGAACAGTGGAGGAGTGAACTGGCCTTTTCTGCAATGATTGCAGAGAGACATAAACAGAAAGCTAATCTGGTATATCTCAACCTGTTTCTCATACAGTAAATGTATTCATTTTGAATCCCAAGCAGTTAGCAATAATGCCCATTAATAGAATTTTTCATTTCAATTCGGATTTGTGAATGGGATAAGTAGTAGGCTAGATAAAGTAGAGTATTTCATTTTGTATATGGTAATACTGAAGCATAGGCCTATATGATGATATAATGTTTGACATTATTGATATTAAAAAAGTGATTTGTTTTCCATGTCATTTGTGTGTGTTTCTTATCAGAAAGTGAAGTTATTTATTTGTAAGCTCCAAATCCTAATGTTCCCCCTCAATGGCCTTTGTGCCCTAAACAATTTTGTGAGACCAAAGGCCAAATGGCCTTGCCTAACTATTTCGATTGGAGGGGGAAAAAAGGAGGAGAGCTCTGATTGGTCGCTCAGTTTTGGGAAATTTGATATGTACTGTCGCTACAGTGATTGCTGCCTGTTTTGTACTTAAGATGGCTGACATGAAAAGGAGAGGTGATAATTTAAAGGTCCCATGTCATGCTTTTCCGGTTATTACCCGTCCCCTTGTGTTATGAAGGTTTTTCTGCATGGAAACGGTCTGCAGAGTCACAAACCCTCAAAGTACACCCTGTAGCGAGTAAAACTCTAACACAGAAAATACCTTTCTATGCTGCCCCAGAACGCCTCTTTGGAGATTTTAATTTTTTCTTCCTGGGTATAGTGACGTGCCCATACCCAAATGGACCCATTGGTCACACACACACTCTCTCAGCGGCGAAACTGTGACGCGCTGGGGGGGGGGCTGCTAGTGGAGCCTCGCAGCGGCGAAACTGTGGCGCGCTTACACTGTAGGTGCGCCGTGTTTGGGGGTGCGGGTGCTAGTGGAGACTCGCAGACGGGGGTGCTGCAGCCCCCTCAGCACCCCCCCTTCCCGCGTCCATTCGCAATGTCTCGCTGTCTCGCAGACCCCACGCAGCAAGCAGGAAATGAACCCAGCTCACACTGTCCGCTCCTCGCAGCAGCGAGCCGCGCAACGTCCCGCCAAGAGCTAAGATGGATGACAAAGAGACACACATACACATACGTGCACACACACACACACACACACACACACACACACACACACACACACACACCAAAATAAAACTAATACAAACAATACAAATACAGAAAATAAGTATAAAATAGGAATAAAAAGGCAATTAAGTTATTGGGATGGGGTTCGATTCCCTGCGGTGTCCTGCTGGTTTCTTTGGTATGTACATTAAAGATCATACTATTTACTACTATAATAATGATAATAATAAAAGTATTACTAATTAGTATCTCATACAACTGACACAAGCTTCCAAAAACTCTCAAAACTGTCATGAAATATCATTCATAAAGGCCACCACAGAGAGGTTGTTACAATAAAAATAACAATGCAATTATTTCTCAATGTCTTTAGATGTTACTAACCAAATTTGAAGTTGATAGGATGTACATTTTGTTTAAATAAGTATGGTGCCCTGAAAAAGGTGAAGAAGCATATAATACTGCATACAGTATAACATTGTTAGCAGCTGTCATACTTCACTGAGTGTGAAGTTTTGAGTTATTTTTTGAGCATCCCATACACCCATAAAATACAGTTAGAAAAAGCTGCAAGCAGCGATGAACGGGTCTTCGACGCTCCGTGCAGGTTCGCTGTTGTCCGCACGTCGACGTGTCACGTAGGTGTCACGAGGACTCGGCCGGCCTTTAGCAAATGTGGGAAGTTTACGGGACGATCGGATAACGTACATGGGAGTTTCAGCAGTAACATAAACATTGTGTTTAATGTTGAGTGATCTTTTGCCATGGCAACGGCATTTGATGACACCCTATAATACGCCTAGATGTGTTGATAGCTGTATCATTACTAAACATGTAACGTTTTGGGCCATTTGGAGCATGTTAACTGGAATGATGAGAAAACCGTGTTTCATGGCAAGCATTGTGTTACCATGGTAACGGCATTTGATGAAATCTCGTGCGGGCTACCTACTGTCATGATTTAGGCCACTTTTGCATTGCTTTTGCCTGTCGTTTTCCATTTTGTGTCGGTTTTGCATGGTTATGCGATTAAATTGATCCTACGGGTTGGCAAACGTGGGAGGTTTCAGGCTGATCGGACAATGTCTATAGGAGTTAAAGCAGTATCATAAACATTGTGTTTGATGGCGAGTGATCTGTCGCCATGGCAACGGCATTTGATGACACCCCATAATGCCTAGATGTGTTGAGGGCTGCATCGTTATCAAAGCTGTGAAGTTTTGGGCCGTTTGGAGCATGTTCGATGGAGTTATGAGAAAACCGTGTTTCATGGCGAGCATTGTGTTACTTACCATGGCAACGGCATTTGACAAAATCTCAAAACTGACCCATATATGTCTTGAGGGCTGGACCGTTAGCACACGTGAAGTTTGAACACTATTTGACCATTTACACAGGAGAAACACACACAAAACAGGGAAAACTACAGTTGAGAAAAGCAGGTTAAATGCTTCCATAGCTTAAATAAAGTAATTTTTGAAGTCATTCAACTATGAACGATGAAATATATTTCAAGGTATTGTAAGAAAATAAAATCAATATTATGTGCTGTAACTTTAAATGAATACACTGTTCTAATTTAAAGCTGCTTTATTCTGAAAACCGGATGTTCACACACTCGACTTCCGGTTTTTGCGGTCAACTTCAGGTTAGCATAGCATGTAGCAAGGGGTTAAATTGGGCCGGGGCTCCGGAGCAGGTTATGTTCCAGATAAGAGATCAACTCAGTGAAAGCACCGCCTGCTGACCAATCAGGGCTCAGTGTGTGGAGTTTAAAGCTATCAAGTCATATTACAGGATAAAATAAATACAGTTTAAAACTGCTGTATGCAGGAAAGAGGTCCGGCAAAAGATCCCCGACTGTGTGAACATGAAAAATAATAGAATATCACTGCCCATCTTCAGAGCAATCTGAATATTATTACATTTGCAGCAAGCAAGCTTACTTAAATATCTGCCACAAGATAAGTAACCGGAGCAAAGTAATTCAGAGCATTGCGTACAGTCCACGGCACTGTGAGTGCAGACGTGTCGAGCTTATCATTCATATCACATCATCTCACATCATAATATATCATATATTTCCTATCTGTATCAGATTATCGAGCCGTTTCTGGTCGTGCGCACTTACATTGTCACATACTGTATGCCAAAGTATTAAAAGCAACACATTAAGTTGACGAAACACTCGAGTCAAACGTAATTAAAGTCAGATCCACTCATTTCTTAGATGGGGCAGTGATATCATAAACCTGTTAATGTACGCATTCAAACACCAGGTCGTTGTTGTACCAGCTGTTCTGTATTCACCTTGCAGCTATGCTGCTTTTATTCTGGATTATGTGTTTAAGTCATGGATGTTTAAAGTTTAACTTCTTCATATTTGTATACATTATAGTTTACTTTTCATTCATGAAGTATAACGCTGCGCTGTCAGTACGCTTCTCCATGTTTGTGATTGGTAAATTGTTGCTAACCGCGCCCCTTTCACGTGAACGCGCTCTCAGCCCGACAGAGAAACCCTGGGGTGATTTACCGATCAGGCTAAGCTAAGGTTACTCACAACAACATGATACAGACACAGATACAACAGCGACTGTATTCGCCATGACACAGGCAGTCTGTGGTTTGTACTTGTTTAACTTTTGTCCAGTTTCTGAACAGATATGAGGAGCTGTGAGCTCTGTGTGCTAACAGCTAACGGCTGATGGTTTTCTGATTCAACGTCAGTGAAGGCAGGCTGAGATCCTCACCGCTGATTGGCTACCGCGAGAACGCGTCACGCGAATTTGACGCTCGAGTTGAACAAATTGATTATGCTGCGTTCACACCGGTCGCGATGCAAATATTCGCTTCGCTCTAATCGCTCCTATCGCATCGTTCTAAACGCTCGAGTTTCACCGCGGCTGTCAGCTGTGTTTACTCGCATCATTCAAACAAGACGCGCTGGCTCGGGGGCTACAACTACAACAAAATGAACATATTTTACCGTGATTAAATTGTAACACACATTTCGAAATGATGCCGAAGTAACAACATACTGATACCGGTTAGTAAAAACCATGAATTAATGCTTTGACAAGTCTGCAGACAAGACGGCAGGCGAAAAACCTTTTAAAATGCTTGTTTTCTGAATGAAGATCGGATCGACCAGGCTAAGCTAACGTTGTATATGCTCCGTCCACACTCACAACAACGGCCTACAGACATAAATAAAGCAGCGACTGTATTCGCCATGACAGACAGTCTGTGGTTTGTACTTGTTTAATTTGTCTAGTTTCTGAACAGATATGAGGAGCTTTGAGCTCTGTATGCTAACAGCTAACAGCTAACGGCTGATGTTTTCTGGTTGAACGTCAGTGACGGCAGGCTGAGATCCTCACCGCTGATTGGCTACAGCGAGATCGCGTCACGAGAATATGACGCTCGAGTTGAAAAAATTGAACTTGAGCGTTTGTCACCCCCTTCAACGCCTCAATCGCGCCGCGGAATTCGCGTCCACCACTTCATGCTCGTCGTTGGAGCGAATTTGCGACTGGTACGTACACACACACACACACACACACACACACACACACACACACACACACACACACACACACACAGACTTTTGCATTTCAAAGTATTGTTTGTTCATACAGTTGATTGTTTGAGCTTCACTGTGCACTGCTGAATGATTTATGTGCAGAGTTTGACCCTTGCAGGCTGTTTCTTCTGCTCTAAAATTGAATATATTTGAAAGTCATGTTTATTTGAAAAGATGTTAAAGGCTTGGGCAGCTTACCCTGATAATTATTTTTTTGAGAAAGTCCTTATTCTCCCAGAAAGTGTTAAATTGGCATGGCTGATAAAAAAATATCCGACACAGTAATGGGATATGTGTCAGATTAAATTATGTTAAGAGAGTGAAATTGGTTAAAATGATTATTGGTTGACAAGGAAGTGAAATCCCAGTGGAATCCTCAGAGGTGGATTCCAGTGTTATGATAAAACTAACAGTATTCCTGCTGGAATTTTCACTAAGGACTACATTTGTGTAAGGAACAGACTGTAAGATTGACACTAAAACCTGTTAACTTCTCTACAGTCTGAAAAAAACCCTCAAATAACCTCTTACAGTATAAAATAGTATTTAAGCAAGGTGTTTTTGCCACATTAAAACTACTGATGGAGATACTGCTGGCAGTCCACCAATACGATCACCTTGTGTGATAAGATGTCATTGCAGGAGATCTGCCTGCAATCCTGGCGCTCTGGGATTTTCACAGAGCAGGGGAACATGCGATGATGCTGGCGAGCGTTGATGATGAGGGTGCTGATGAGGATGATGATAGTGTCTGTGCCAGTGGCTGTGTGTGTTTCGGTGTGATGAATATCCCTATCCCAGATGGCTGGCTCTCCATGAGACGGAGAGCGCAAACCCTCTCTATCAGCATGAGGCTCCAGCAGCCAACCCCCGTCTCCCTACCAAGGTCACCGTCAGCGGAGAGAGAGACAGAACCGGGAACCAGTTTAATTTCTCCACTGCTGACAGCTGCAATTTAATTGTTACCTTGTGAAACAGATACAGCACTTTCAGAGAGAAGGAGACGGCGGCTCTATCTCGATGGCTCTCCAGTGTGTGCCTAAAACCCTTAGACTTATTTTTAACTTGATTTCTTTGAAGGGTGTCTTTCAAACTTGAGGACTTTAAGAGATACTAAGAATAACTGCAGTATGTTTTGATATCTCCGTTGTCAAAGCCTACTCGCGGTACTGTATGTGCTAAATGTCGATGACATGCTAATACCTTAGCAAGTGTCAGTTTAAGTGACACTACGTCTTTCTCATGCCTCATTAAAAGGGCCCCAATAGGTTTGTGATGCTGGTGAAGCCTGAAGTGTTAAGGACTTCTCACCCATTAAAACTTGAGTGAGCATGTGCAGAAGGTTACCTCAGTTCACTGCAGCATATATTAAGATGCAGGAGGAAGGCTCTACTTGAGACTAAAAATGTGTCAAATACAAAGCAACACTTTTATTAGGGAAATCAAATGCAACCACCAGTTTTCAGTAAAAAATAGTTTCATGTTTTGCTAAATAATTATTGGTGTAGATATATATATTATTGTATGCTGTCAGGAAAGGAGGTTATCACAAAGTAAATACTTTTCCATCGTGTTTTAATACTTTTGAGCATGTCTATGCAGTGGCGTAACAAGGTTGTGATTGGCCCCGGTGCAAATATTGTTTTGGGGCCCCCCCCCATCGCCCCAAACATAAGCGCACACTGATGCGCTCACACACACACGGACATACACAACCACTCAGAAGCGCCACATGTAGGCTATCAACAACAGCCTGCCCTGGCCTCAAACCACCACAGCCTGACAACGGCACAGCAAACAAAGAGGATTACACCTGTTTCCTTGATGTTTGTCTCTGGGGAATGGGCCGGTAGGCCTACATGGACCGGTTGCTATAATATAGCTTTTGATCTTGGTGTCGGGGGTCTCAATAGCGCCATAGAGACCCCTATCGGTTGGGGCCCTTGGGGGAACTGTTGGACCACCGCCGGGCACAGCCAAATCCAGCCTCTCCTCCTGGCTGGCTGGAGAAGACGGTTGCACAGCCACGGCTACAGATACAGCTTCACTTGTGGAGCTAGATGGCAATGATGGTGCTGAGCTATCGTTAGCCTCCGGCTCTGGCTGCCACTGCACGTCAACATTGCTAACGTTAGCGCTCGATTTCGAGGACGATGTATGACAAAAAAAACTGTCTAATTTCGTCAGTTTAGCTGTTACATCTGCTTGTTGTCTCTTGTCCTTTCTCTTTTGAGCGCCGCTGTTGTGCTTTGGTTTGCTGTACATTATAAATGCAAGCTATTACATTTTTTATAATCCTGCGGAACTTGCTGCTGCTAGCTACAGTACAGTACAGGTTGATTAAACGGTTCGCTCGTCACGCAAGGTATCACATGACATGAAAGGGAGCAAGGTCATTGGACAGACAAATTACAAATTAATTTAGGTTGCTTGGTTACTTTGAAGACTGCGTGAACCGATCAATGCCATTGGGGCCCCAAAAAATAAAAAATATATATTAAACAACAAACAAATCTGAATATACAACTTTATTTAAATAACTTCCTTAAAGCAGCTGGGAAGAAATTTGGACCCAACATAATAACTAATGAAACTGGAGTAAGTAGCATATTTTTAAGGGGTTATTTTTATTTGCATAGAAGCAGGTACATGTGGTTGTGATGTTGGGCTTTATAAAGAAGTGTTTATTTATTGATTTACTTCACTTGAACTACAGTTCCCATGTTGTTCAAATGTAGGAATATGTCCTCCAGTGCCACAGTGGCTTATTGAAGTTTTTGGACAACAAAGGAGCTGTATCAGGCTAAACTGACAATACTTAGTAGGACCAAATAATGATTTGTAATTCTTTATACAATACATAATATCACTATTTGCCTCATTGCCAAAAGTAAATATTAGGGGTGTAACGGTATCCGTATTCGTCCCGTACCGTCACGGTTCGGACGTCACGGTTCGGCACATGCAGTCACACGACGAATACGCCTTTTTTTTACGAGTGGGAAAAAAGTCTGTCATTCAGGGCAGTATCCACTACACTATATATAATCCAGGGGGCGGTATTGCGTCTAAAAGCTGTTTGCCAGCCGCCCTTAAACAACAAATGAAGAAGAAGAAGAAGAAAACACAACAAAACAAACAAAATACAAGAAGAAGAAAAGTTAGTATTGCGAGTTCAGATAACACACAGGAGCTAGAACCCACCTGCTTCTTTTAAATCAGCTGTGTGGGAACATTTCGGGTTCCCTCTGGACTACAATAACGATGGAGTGCGAGTGGTGGATCGGACGAGGACGGTGTGTCGCTGTTGTTCGACAGCGGTGCGGTATGCTAATGGTAACACACGCCAAACATGCTAAATCATATCAGAAGGCATCACCCAGATTTGCCAATCACCGGAGCCCGGCGAAAGACAACAGCAGTTCAACAGCTTATGCCCGCTGTTTTTAAGAAGCCAATAGACATGAAAGCCGAGAGACCAAAATAAATAACGGAAGCTTTTGGCATATGTTTTTCAACGGCTATGCTGCGCCCTTATGCTTTTATTGATTGTGATTGAAAGTGATTGAAACACTATCTTATTATTTATTTTGTAATATTTTCAAGACATTCTTTTTAATTTTACAGCTTGATGAAACCTTTTTGTTTGACATCAGCCATTATAGATAATATGGCCATCTGAGTGTATTTGGGTTCATCAGTGTGTGTCGAGGACCTCGACACACACTGATGAACCCAAATGCACGACCCAGAGACAAAGTCTTGAATGTAATAAAAAAGTGTATTTATTTTTAACAGGTCAGGTGACTCTCACTTCTGCTGTGGTTACTTGTCATTGCTATTGGATATCGTGATAAATAATACTTACTAGAGAAAGAAATACAAAAGCAGATAGGAAATCCATCAAATAAAATACAACTTTAACATTATGGCCCATTACACCAAAATAATACTTCATTCATTTGGTCATTTATCAGACTTTCAAAATAACTGTTTTAATGGCTAAGCCTCGCACCGTCATTTATTATCCTGTCCTGTGTATTTATTTCTAAATGCAAAACTCTTGCACACTGCAACAGTCCACTGTCTAACTCATTTTTTAAATTCGCTCAACAGTGTAAGGTGGTTCAGACCGAACTAAACAGACAAATTATATTGTGACTAATGCTGATATACTTAATTTTCCATTATGTGAGAGGCTGTCACGTTGGTCACTTTCATAAAGCTTCATTGAGAAGAGGGAGGTTGATTCAGTAACTGAACCATGCACAAGAGAAGCCGCTATGCACAGAAGGTCACAGAGAGGAGGTTAGTGAAAGATAAATATTGAAGGTCTTCATTTAAAAAAAACAAAGAGCTTTTTCATATTTAACGTACGTGCTATTTGCTAAAGAATTAAGAAACTCAGCTCCCCGGTGAGGTGACGCTGAAAACTGAAAACTCTGTCTGACCTCAGAGAGAAAAAAGAGACGTTACAAATCTGTCAGCGGGCGCACATACCGTAAGTTATGGAAGGGCTGCAATTCTAAGAGCTTCAAGGAGTTTGAGTACGATACCTTTAGAAATTCAGCCGTCTCTTTATATTTTTTTATAAATATTATAAAGTTGTGTTCAATAAAAGTGGAACCTTGATCAACATTAAAGCTACAGAAATGCACTCTCCAGTTTTTCAATGTTTTCAAAATGAGAGTCTATTGCATACATAAAAGAGTCATACATGCTTTTATATGTTCTGGTATTACAATGACACTGTATTTACCAACAAGCTTTGGACCGGCGCCTCAGCCGGGCTTTAAATCAGCTCAAAGACAAGGGACCACATTACTCTTAATCTGGCAGCTTACATTGGTCGCCTGTCAGTTTCATGATTGATCTTAACATTTGATTGATAACTTTTAGTGCTTGTCAAGTCCTTTGCTCCCAGGTATATGTTGGACCTTTAACCATCTATGAGACATTGTTCAGCCTTCGAGCCCCCGGCAGGCTGTACTGATGCTGGCTTTGTAACACCGGCTGAAAAACTGTTTTCCTTCAAATCAATCCGTCAAGAAACAGCTCTGCTTTTACATTTGTTCCTTATATTGATTTACTACTTTCACAGTTTTAACATTTACAAAACGCAAAGTAACTCAATATTTCTACACACTAATAATACTGTGATTCAAATGTTTGATAATGAAAGGTTAACCTCACCACTGTACCAATAGTTTTTTGATCCAAGATTGTTCTTTTTTTATAACTGTCAGGTTGTTTTGATTTGTTAGACACAACAAACCAAATAAACTGTTCTGAATATATTGTTATATGAAAAAAACAATGTGCATTTGACATTCAAATCAATATACTCTACTATGTATATGCCTGAATTGGGCCAATCTTAAACCAGTCATTTTAAATGTGTAGCTGAACTTAAATAAAATTACTTTAAACCATTTTATTTCCGAAAAATAATATTCAGATAAAAACTATTCTTTGTTTTCAAATAGGAGCAGTTGCAATGTACCAATATTTAAAGCTAAACATTTTGAAATGTTGGTGGGTTAAACGTATCACCCGTACTTGTCCGGCTTTTACAATGCATTTAGGAATTTACCATTATCCCATTATTGTTACTTTTGACCACAATAAATATAAAGATAAACATATAAATAATAATAATAATAATCCTTATATTTATTATAGCGCTTTTTCAATGACTCTCAAAGCGCTTTACAAATACACATTACACATACATATCATACATACATGTAATGGTCATGTTCTGTGGACAATACCCACAGGAGCAAATTCAGGTGAATTGTCTTGCCCAAGGTCGCAAAACGATCTTATATAAGAGGTCTAATGATTTTATAAATGATTCTATTGGCCACAGAAGCTACACAGTAACCCAACATAATATTGGTGTTATGTTTTAACCACATTTTAACTTAACAACAAAACACATCTTAGAGATTATAGTTTTTGTTTATATCAGCACTGGTTGCAAACCGATTTGTTTTGCAAGTGTTGTCCTGTCCTTGCAGCTACAGAGCTGTGGATGAGATGAAATTAGTAACTAACAAACTGTTTTATGCTGGCCATTAGCAAAACACAATGATGCTTTATTTGAGGACATGCAGAAACTTATGAAGGGGAAAATTAGACCTGTGTAATGATCATTACAAATATCCACACACTAAAATTGCAAGGCCTCCAAAAGAATGTTCACACGCACTGCAGAGCTCCTACAAAAACATTTTGGGTTTTCCTAAAGGCATCATCATATTTAAGATGCCCTATAGGATAAAGTTAGATACAAAGTGGATAACTGCAGCACTAGTAGTTATAGGATTCAACAAAGAAGATAACGCTTAATATGCAATACAGAACAGCACCATTAGACCGAACAAAAATGATTATTTGAAATGATGTAGTGGAGTAAAAGTGATAACAATTATATTACTAACACTTACTGATTAAACTTACTACTGATGCTGCAGTCTCATTTTCAATTGTAGCAGATGTCTAGACTGCTTTGACAGTCAGAGCCTTATTTAGCTTGCACATGCAGGGTTTTAATTGTCTCATCTCAGAATTTCACACTAAGACAAATGCCATCCTAACACAAGATGCCAGGTGGCTGGGCCGTATTTACGGATCAGCAGTGAGATGGACAATTGCCTGAAGTTAATCTCCTGAAGGGATTTTAAAACTCACTTTGAAAACTGTTAAGCAGCAGGTTTTTATATAATAAGCAGCCGCAGCAGTAACACAGTATTTTACCTTTTGAGTCGGCACCAGTGTCATCATGGCACGTTAGGGTTCTAGATACACATACTGTAACAGGAACTACCACAGAGGAGGTTTTGAGTAACTTGTTAAGTGTTATTAATGCACGGGATATTTCCCCCAGCTTTTTGGCTGATATTGTCCCCACCATTTATTTAAATATATAACTTAAAATAGAATAGAAAACTTTGAACAGAAAATGGAAAAGGAAACATTGCTCCCACCTTTCAGCAGCGGGGCACAGGCACTGCACTAAAACATTATGTAGGCTAAAAGGATACCACGTTAGTGTTCTTATACTAAAATGACCCAAAAATGTCCATGCTTTGATCAGAAACTTTAAGAAAGTCTTGACACAGTTTTAGAACATTTTCCTCTGTGAACATGACAAACAGCCACGCGGTTAAGTTGGGTTTGCGCCATTGAAGAGTGGCGCCAGGTCTTCAGGTGTCTTAAGGTCCGACTACCAAACAGTGAGCAACGTAACCAGTTTATTGTGTGCAGGGGGCGTGCAATATATTGTAGTTTATATATATATAGATTTGTTATCTGAAAAAGCGTTTCAGAGGAAAGTGACGCCCATGAGTAACTCAATTGGACTCCTTTGTTTACTTCCATAACATAATGACATCACTATGTAACACTGGCGCTCCAATTGTTTAGCGCTGCAAAACTAGGTGAAAGACTAAGTGCGGGACATTTCCAACAAATCTCCAAGCGGACGATCAATCACAACAGAGCCGGCCGACTTACCAATCAGAGCAGACTGGGGGCCATTAACCCCCACTTTGCTAAAGTTGATAGTCAAGCAAACACTGTTTTAATACAATTGGTTGGAATTTATTTTTCAATGTATGCTAATATTTATTATATAAGGTAATTGCCATTTCTTAGTGGAAACTATGACACAAAAATGTATGTATTTTACATGTATAAGATATATTTGACAAGTAAATGTGCTTCATTAGTAAGCATTTAATGTGTTACTTATTTATTTATTGGTTATTACTTGTTTTAGTATGCCCTTTGTGGATAAAATGGGCAGTAATAATTTGTAAGAATCGCATAGCTATTAATAAAATGGTCTAATTTGTCAATACACCAAAACCAACCAGGCTGAAATGACAAACCTAAGCCTCGGTGTTATTAACTTCTCCCAGTGTCCCAATTGGCTGTTGTTTCTCCCTGTTTACGAGACAGTGACAGTAATTAAATCATTAGGAACATGTACCGCTGTAACCCCTCACCACCAATCTCATGAGGTCAAGAGAGACATCAAGAACCTTTTGAAAGAATCATTGCCATTTACCCTTTATCCATCTATTCCCACACCAGGCAGAGAAAAAAGACTTGAACTCTTTCAAACCCAACTGACATTTTTCTCCAAGGGAGACCTTTGATTTCTAATTGTGATATAGATCATAAACGTTGTGCAGCGCTCCCATGGGTGTGTTTGGTGTAGTGCTGTAGCTCTTGAAGTGTTGGATGATTTTTTTTGCTGCTATAATGTCCATTTGAGCGCTTTGGAGGGTTGGCATGATAAAAATCAGTGACATTTGGAGTCTCTATAAGGACTAAAAGGTGAGTGAGGATGAAATATGCAATAGGGGGAGATGGAGAGAGAGAAGAGGGAGACTGTCACAAATGGCTGCGGGCTTCAGGCTGACCACTCCTCGTTAGATTTCATCAAATGGTGCAGCTGCTGGTGCTTCATCGCAGGGGAGGGCAACAAAACCCTACATTATTTTTATAGCTGTAGGATCTTTTGCACAAATGGATGTCTACCATATTGTGTTAAAGACATTCAATGATAATATTGTTTTTTGACAACAAAACAGAGGCTGTCAGCATCACATTCAATAATTCCTACACATTAAATACACAATGATTTATTTTCCACAATCACTGACAGATGCAGTGTTGCATAACTGTAATCAACATATCAATCAAAAGAACGCTTGCATGCTTTGGATATTGCATTTGTTTTGTTGTTCCTTTAAAGATGATCTTATGGAGTATGTTACATTCATACTGATACACTAGGTAATACATAAGCTATTCCCTATAATCCATATTAAACACACAGACATTGTAAAGATGTTTTCTTTGGTTTGTCTAGAGTTCAGCTCATTGTTGCTTTGAAATTTCACATATATGCGTCCTGACTCTGAATCCTCTTTTATATCTAATACATGCCACTCACTAGAATCCAACCTTACACCCCCCGTGGAGCAGTGTTTAACATAACAGTTATAATATTTCACATTTCAAGTGCTTTTCAATGACGAGTTCAAATGATTAGTTCCTGCTCTTGTAAATGCTCTGGCATTTGCAAACCAGGTGCATCAAATACCATGAAGCATGATTTCCTTAGGTACAAAAACGACAAGTTCTGAAGTGCGTGCAAGGACGAACACGACAAAAAAGATAAAGGGGAAGGATGTCAACAGGTGCCTGTATGGACTTTGGTAGGGAAGAGAACACCTAGAGGTAGCTTATTCCTAAGAAGTGTAAATGCACTACAAGTCACCTGATGGTGGCTGGAATACATCCACATGAGTGCAGGCTCTGACGCCTCGCTGTGGTTTTAAACATTCATACCTCACAACTGAAAGCTGCAGCATGGTGTTTTCTGTATGCTAGTCACCGGCATCAGAACAGAAAGGTAGTCTCAATTATACAATGTGCTGTGGCAAGGTATTCAGTGGCATTGCAATTATAGCTGGGAACAAAAGTGTTGACAAAAGTTTCCCACATGGTATGAGATGTGTTGTTTGCAGCGATAACCTATGAAAACCTCCAACTGCTATGTTCTCGATGAATGTTAGCTATGCGAAATTAATTAATGTGTGATATAACGGAAGCTTTAGAGTTTTTTAAATAAACAGCTTTTATATTATTGAGTGTAAACTGTGTACTCTTTCTGATCCCTTTACTCCGCTGAATGACGAAAGGCATTGAGAAGGAGGCCGTGGGTTGATAAGGAACAAATGAATTGAGTTACCAGCCTTGCAGAATGGAGCGAGATCTGGCCGCTTCGGCTACGGAGGTGACAAAGAGATTAGATGCAGGAAAGATGGCGCTGAATCGCACTACAAGTGTCAGCCAAAGCCGGTCCAGGCCTCGATAATGCCTCGGATTGCCCTCGCTTACTTGAAAACACTCAGTCACACAATAAGAGCGACGGCAGCGTGTCAGCGTCTGCAACGGAGACGAAAAATACTCAAGGATGAGGAGAAGAGGATTAAATGATGTCTCTGCACTGAAGTAGTTAACACCATACTTTCTCTGCATACATTATAATGATGATTACAGTCATTTTGATTGGTGCTGTTTGTAGGGTGGTGGATGGTTGTTATCACCATCCATCATCCAAAATTAGATTTCACATGGTGTCGTAACCACCCATTTATTATGGTGTGGTGCAATGTTTTTATGCAATAAATGAATACAAAAAAAAGAAAAAGAAATATAACTGCTTTTGCCCTACAGCTTGCAGCTAAAGTATATGCGGTTGCTTTGACTGGTCCATTTACAGTGTACTTGCAATACCTTTTTGTGATTCATCATACTCTTGACTCCATGGTATGTACTTTGCCAATGTGCCAATTAATGTATTCAATGTGTAGATGAATAATTATATGTTGAGAAGTGAATAATTACATAGCAACAGACCTTGAGACCTTGTCACCTTTCACACACAGTATGTCAGGCTTACTCGGATTTATGTTGTACTAAGTAACTAGACATTGTGCTGAATGCATACTGGTTTTTAATAATTGAATTCTTATTTCACGGACCTTCATACGTACCAGGGCTTAGGTCATTATGGTATCTAACATTTTAACTTGTGCTACTGTACCAATAATCATTTTATAATCACCCAGCATATTATGTTAGAGGGTAGTCACTGTATTTTTAGCCATGCAAGCGTAAGGGACGACAATGTCGAACAAACAGTGAGTTGGTGCATTTAAATAGTCTTAATATCTTAAAGGGGGTCTTACTATGCTAATTTGAAGGTTCATATGTGGATTTTGTGCTTCTACTGCGACATGTTTATTTTTTTCAGCACCTCTTTTCACCCTCTGTCTGAAACCAGAGCCCAGTCTCTGCTATGACTGGCTAGCTTTTTAAACAATATAATGACATTCCCATCGGGCTCAGCTGTACTACTGTACGTGTTTGGTGTAAATTGTTAACTGTTAGAATTCTAACAAGCGAACATCTGGCTCAAAACCACAGTCTTAGGGGGGGGGGGACTTTTGTTGAAAATATAGCCTCTCAAAGAGAAATGAGAAATGAGAAATCCGCATCTTATCTAAATTCAGGTAACAATAAATGGTATATTTACATCAACAAAAGGACTTGATGGAATTTATTAAAATAAAAAGTTAATCCAACCAACATAATGAGGGAAATATTGTACAGTAATATTTGTTATACTCTACCACACAGGGGTGTCCAAACAACGGCCCGGGGGCCAAATGCGGCCCGCGGGCAATTTTGAATCAGGCCCTCAACAAATTCGAAAAGTATAATCGAATATGGCCCACAAATGAAACTTGTGCTTGCCTTATATTGTACTTCTTAAATATATATGTACAAATATATTACACAGTAGTACTCTTAGTACTTTTAAATCCAGGCTGAAGACTTTTCTTTTTACCGCTGCTTTTAATTGAACTATTAATATCTTAAACTGCACTGTAACTTTTATTCATGTATTTTTTCTTTTAATGTTTATTTTATTATCTTTGCTTTTTAATTGCCGTTTTCTTGTATCTTTCATTTTTGTAAAGCACTTTGAATTGCCTTGTGTTGAAAGGTGCTATATAAATAAACTTGCCTTGCCTAGTATTCATTTTAAACATTTCATAGTTTATATGCAAAGATTCATTCATAGCATTCTATTTACATGTAAATTACTGCTTTATTTAATGTTTACTGCTATTTAACTGTATTTTATTACGGTGTAAAAGATTTTGTGTTTTTATATTAGATTTCTTGTTTTTTATATTTTATGTATGCACCATGACATCCAGTCAAATTCCTAGTATGTGCGAACCTACCTGGCAATAAACCTGATTCTGATTCTGATTCTGATTCTGATGTGTTAATAAGTCCACTTTTCTAGTAAATCTAAAAACAAAAGAAAAGCTTGAAATATACCGTTCCTGTTACCCCTTATAATAATCTGAAGCTTTTGTTTTAAGGGATGAGCTGCACACTTTTTGTAACACAATAAATGAAACCCTATGGAGAGCTGTGATGTAGGCAGTTTTTTTCTTAAGGCATTTTCAAGTATCCAAGCATAATTGACCTACATTTGATTGCTTTTGCTAACTTATAACTGAACCTATGAGGCAATATACCTCACCTCTAGTGAGTGGCCCAGCCCTTCATATATTTTTCTGTATGTGGCCCTCGGCTTAAAAAGTTCGGACACCCATGCTCTACCAGGTTGATCCCAAACGCACTTTTTATAATAAGACTTGCATACAGAAAAAACGTTGGGTTTCATTCCATATTGTTTAGGTGCCAAGTTGTGGTAATGGAGTCTTGTTTGCATACATTTGCACATGTGTATGCATGCCCTCCTGGGAGATGTGGAATCTTTACACTTGTAAAACTTTATTGACCTTGGACAGGTGGTTGTGCATATAAATAAAAAAATAGCCAGTGGCTGCCCGTCCGAACAGATGCAGATTTCTGTACACTGGAAAGGGCAAACCATGCTCCAATACAGTAGCAGCTGTTTAACGTTTAAAATATAAGTAGATCAGCTTTTAAAAGGCAGTAAAATAAATAACGGTCTTTAGGAAAGGTTTCATCGCAGAACAATTATTTTAAATTTAAATTGCAAAGGGGATTGCTGGAAACTGCAATCATTTCTGAAACAGTTAATGTAATCTTAATAAAACTTTATAAATGTTTCAAATATCTCAAGGGAAAAGTGATTTTTTTTACCTTGCAATTCTCATCCTGTACCTGCTTTTTTGACGGCAGGACTACAGTCCATTTAACAGCTGACATGAAACTCTCCTATATCTGCAGATGTGCAAAGCATAAACATGAATTACTTGCAGACAGCTTAATGAAAGCATCTGGATTTATTAATAACAACTGTAATGAAAATGAGAATGCACTGTCTTGGGTTAATTAGTTGTTTTTCAGTCAAGTTTGAACTATGGTCAACATTTAACCTGCGATGCCTTAGGTCTTTACATTCATGCTGTTGAAGTAACACTAATGAAGACAGTACATTTCTTTACAGCACCTACATATTTTTCTCTAACTAAAACTTTATCTTGGAGAAGAAAACATGTACATTTGTTTTCTATCTTAAGGTATTACATTACATAAAGTACTACTAGCTAAAAGAAGAATAAGACATCTGTGTAGGAAGATCGATTCTATTCTACTAACAGTTAACAGTGTTAGAGCACTTTTACAATTATCTGGCAAAGGGTTTTGGACTTTACCCTCATTTAAACTGGCACTGGACAGAGAAGACTGGTGCAGCTGACTATGTCAGAATGAATTGAGTCTGTTTTGGAGGCTTTGTGATAGTGACGTGCACCCGGGTGCACCTCAACAAATCCACAGCTTTTCTCTGAGACAGGCAGAGTGTGAGGGAGTTTGGCAGCTTGCCCTTGGCTGATGAGGTGTCTTCATGAGAATGTGAGTGTGTGTGTGTGTGTGTGTGTGTGTGTGTGTGTGTGTGTGTGTGTGTGTGTGTGTGTGTGTGTGTGTGTGTGTGTGTGTGGTTGTGCACCTGGAAGCATGCATGTGGGCACGTTCAGCACTTTCCACTGACAGTAAGGGATTGTGTTGGGTTTATTAAAACATAATCATATCTATCCTTTAACGTAGATAAGAACAAATAGAAATAGACAAAAAATAAAATACAAAAGGGATATTGAAAGTGAACAGAAACAAAACTAAGTAGCGAATGATCCGATTAACGTCGTAACTCTGTGTCTTTTGGTGCTTTTTGTTGTTGTGCCATTATTTGTTGAAGTACTGTAACCAACCTTTGGTAATTGAGCCATGTTTTCATCCAAAGGGTTCCACTTAAAAATAGACTTTAACCCTGAAGATGATGCTGCCCTCTGCCTGATTCTCTCACGGCCCGTCCACACGGCAGCGTGCGTTGCTTCAACGGAGACGCTTCCCATTCACTTTGAATGGGGTGATGTCAGGCTTTGCCGAACTGCATTGTGGTTCCGTCGCGTCGCTTTGCCTCCGTTGCTCGCTTCAAAAGTTGAGAAAAGTTCAACTTTTCAAGCTTCGACGGAAGCGTCAGCCAATCAAATCATATGCCAGTACAAGCGCTAGCCAATCAAACCGCGTGCTTGTGTCTCCGGGGCGGGAGATTAATGTGATTGGTTGTTGGTCGCGAGCCAGACACGCCCACCGGCAAGCTTCAACGCACGCTGCCGTGTGGACGTACCGTTAAGGTGGGATCTCTTTCAGATGACCGCATTAGTGGGGCGAATTATTTGCGAAATGTACACAATTGTTTTCACAAAAGATGTGTTGACTTTTCCTATTGGACAAAGCAGACGTGTAACAACTATCATGGAAATGGTGTTGCCAGAACAACAGAGGTATTGGTTTTGTGATGTGTCAAAATGTCCGCTCTGAAAAAGAGGCCATTGGTAAAATGGGACTGATATTCTTTGCTCTGAAGAGACCAGCCACTCACTGGCTTTAGATCTCTGGTCCTGATTGCTGTTGGAATGCAGGAACCCAATTTCAAACAATTTAGGTGTTAAAAAATCATTTATTCAGACATTTATTTGGTTCTTAAAATATTTCTATAACAAAAAGCATGTGCATTAATCAAATTATGATTTATCATGTCAGTTATCTAGCCAATTAGTTCAATTGTAGAGTCTTGAGTAGTGGATGAGACTGTTAATAGCTGGATACAGTGTTATTTTGCAAAGTAATGCATGCAGGTCATTAAATAAGACTTCATCAGTGTTTAGTTACAGTAAGTTGTCTGCCCATGTGTTTTTCACATTATCCTATTATTAATGACAAAAGAGGTAATACATTTCAGTCATCTTGTCACTGTCAAAAGATGAATTATTAGTCTTGTTGTTAAAAAGGTTACATTGATTAAAACCATGTGGACGGTGTTCTAGAGTAGGATTTTTTGCATTATAGATACAAAATTAAAATGTTATGTATAAAAACTGTATTCCAGTTAGTAAGCCATAGCGCTCTGGTGTTATATTGCTGATAATCCACCTTGGTTTCTCAAACAACCCTTTCCCAGTTAGAAGTTGCCTAGGGTGTTCCAGCAGTGTGGAGAGAATAATTGACAAGCATCAAATTCAGGTGAGAGCCAAGCAATAGTACATTCTCAAGGTTTCCAACAAAAGAAGCCCAACAGGAAAAAAGGAAAATATTATTTGTGTAACTGCAAGTGATGTCTCTTGAATGCATTTTATTTTCATTAATCAAGAAAAATATAGCTTCATAGATTTAGCGACATCTACTTCTACAACCAATAAATCGCAGGGAAATACACACGTAGATTGTGTGCATTTGTTATGGTTACCTCTGCTTTCATGGCAGAGGAGGAAATATTTACATTCAGATGTATAAATGCAAAGGTCGATGCATTGGATTTGAGAGCGGTGCTTTGCCTCCTCAAGGTGATATATCATGCTCTTTCTGCTGCTTGTCAAATGTGCTGAACTTGCTGTTTGCTTTTCAAAGCTTTTTCAAACGGAGCTGAAGGTGTTTTCAGGTTACAAAATCCAAAGACCTTCATTTCTATTCTTCATGCAAATGCACATGTAAAATCAGTAGTTTTCTGGTGGGGCATTGCTTTGGAAAGAGAAAACATATTATCAAAAGATTGGATCCTCAGCTCAAATCAAGATTAACACAGCTATGTTTTAACAAATCCTAAAGCAGCAGGAGGTTGATTGTAATTACTGTCAGCACTCCACATCGTTATCCACATGTTGTATTACCCAAGGCTGGAAGCAATAAAAGGATTTCTTGTTACAACAGAGACACAACGATGGGTTAGGGTACTATCAAATATAATAACTACATCCAAAACTCAAGTTAGCGGGGGTCCGATCTTTCTTTAGTAAATGTACTTTGAAACAAGCCTGCATGCCTCCAAGTGAACAAGGCTTTAACGTTTTCTACAAATTAAATGAATCAGGTGGAGTTACTGTGAGCATAAATGGATGATTCAGATCAATCTAATGACAGGAAATGACCATAATAAAATGATGTATTAGATTAAACTCTCCAGCTATGACCACACAAAAGACAATTGTCAAATAATATTGTGTATAAGAAGCCAAGAAATGCAGTTAACATAATGTACAGAAACACCTTTGCAGCCCTGCTAAATGAACATTTAACTTGCCATAAATTACTAAACCAACTATTTTTGTATATGTTTTTAAATACATATTATGAACATTGCTCTCACTTGTTGATACAATGTTATTTCCTAATATAATATACTTAGATGGGATGAAATGTAATGTGAAATCACTTCCTTGATTACAATTATTGTCAATTTCATTAACGAAAAATCAAGTCTTGATTTGAAATGTTTTTATAGTGTATATATAATATAAATATATGATAATAATCTAAAAAAACATTGTACTCAGACAAATTGATATTGATTGTCCGATCAAAAACACTCTATTCAGTCGACTTTTACTGAAAAACAAGTATTTCAAAAAACAACTCAACAATAAAACTATTTTGGTTTCTTCAACAAAAACTAAAGAATGCTGTGTCAAAGTGTATGAGTTGTTCCTCAACCCTGTCTCGGAAAAGTGGAAACTGAGATTCGAGGACAGATCATACACAATCAATGTCTGTCCTGCAGCGAGGGAGAGGGTGCAAGGTCAGTCAGCAAAGTAAACACCCCCCGCTCTCTCTGCAGCGGGTGTTAGAGCACACGATGTGTGGAGACTCCCTTCGGATGTGTCCTGCCGTCCAAGTCTCTCTGCCCTCTGGCACTCATTTTGAAAGAACGACGTGACCTTCAGGCTGAGGGCTTAACACCACAGCACTGAGCCTCTCTCACACATTTGTATAATTATCTCTGCCCAGCATAAGCCCGGGGCATCGTGTGTCCGGGTGTGTGTGTGTTCAGTTGTGTGTGTGTGTGTGTGTGTGTGTGTGTGTGTGTGTGTGTGTGTGTGTGTGTGTGTGTGTGTGCATGCTTGTATCTGTCTGTGAGCCAACAGCTAATCATGCATAATACTGGACCCATCAGCCTCAACATTTTTGTTCACATGTATGACTGTTTGCTCAAGGACTTATTGTTGTCTTAGTGATTTGTATTATTTGAACAACCTATTTTGTTCGGTGTAGTCTACAGCCATTGACTTCTCACTTTTCTCATGTGTTTTTATAGCATCTATCAACATCGCAGATAGTTCCATACGCGATATATTATGATCCACTAAAATTAAACAATAGGGATGATTAAATGTACATTATTGTTATCTTCACTGCCTTTGTGGGAGGGTAAATGGAGACACACCTGGCATAATCTGCACTTTACTGAGTCCACTTTTCTAGAATACATAATAAAGAATGAATGATTCTTAACAATGAGAACTTGTTGAGTGCAGTATGAACAATTTAAGCAATTTTTCTGTGAGCGTATGTGGGTAAATGGGCGTCTAACAATCAATCAAAGTTGACTTATATAGCCCAATATCACACATTTTACATGTATCTCACGGGACTTTAAAGCTTGTTCAGAAATCAATCAGAGGGACAATTGTTCAATCCCCACCCCCTGCAGTCAAAATGGCAAAGGGTCAGTGGGCAACATACTTAAACCCAAAAAATGAAAGTAATCACAGTCCTCCGAAGCAAGAAAGATAAGTATATCATGTTGGCCAGGGCTCAGTTCTCTAAAAGGCTGTTTCATAGTAAAAGGAATACTCCACTGATAATCTAGCCTTTGAAACTCAAATACCCTGCGTCTATAGGCTTTAAAGGTGTCTCTACAAAGATTTTAGATTGCTCCTTTACAGCTTGTAGTTGAGTAATGATTAATTAGCAACCCTGAGTCATTGCAACAAATACATAAAAAAGCACCAAAATGTCATTATGCACAAGCATTTGTAAATCTGCAATGTCCACTATTAGCTTCTGATGTATGAGGCATTAGGTAAAGAGGAAGAAGTCAATAGGTAACTGTTAATTGAAGATCTATAAATTACTCCCATTTCCACAACCCTTCACTTTATTATGAGATGCAATCTGGTTTAACTTAGCTGCTCTGGTCACTTAAGTACTCCTTAACTCAATTTAAAGTATGTAATGGAAACTAAACAGCTACAATCTTTATCCTTCAGGTGTAGTTTTATATTTGATAAAGACCCCATTATCACATCCATCATTACAAAAGAAGCTGCAGTTTGTGTATGTATAGATATATATTTGTTGTAAATCCAAATATTTATCCAAACCGATTACAAGATATCAACAAATATTGTGCTCATCGAGATGATCAGACACATAGCGTTCAGATCATTCGGTGTGTACGTTATTGTGTGTAAACCTTATGATTTATCATTGAACTGCTTGAAAATTCTGTTTTTCAGCTACTGTACACATGTCAAATGCACAGTTCTGCATTTGATCTCTTAATTTAGTATTAATCGTGCTGTAAGGAGGAGGAGGAGGAGGAGGAAGGTGTCACTTTTTGAAACCACTTCACTGAGTCATACTCACAGTTTATCATCCTTAAGTCTCTCAGACAGTGATTATGTGAGTTGCTGTTTCTCCTATATGCTATTTGCATGTGTGTATGTGATCTAGGATCAAATGCTGAAGTTGTGTTATGTATTCCGAGTTGAGCAAGCAAAATAATTCTGAATCTGAAATTGAAGAAAATGGGGGAGGCATCCCGGACAGCAACATTTAATCTTGAGGGCTGACAAGCAGAGCAATCAACCTTCCGTTTCATTCAGGATGATGGACGGCTAATTTTCTTTTCACATCTTAATGATTAATCCCCCTGCAGTGTGTATTTATATTTCGGAACATCCATGCAGCATTCATGCTGATGTTGATGGTCTGCCTAACAGTGGCACTTATTCAAATTAACCGTGATGTCCCACTTTGACACAAGCATCAAAAATATAAGTTTGGGGAATTGTAGCTTCAATCCAACAAACTCATAGGCTACAAAATCTGTGAGAGGAGACCCGTTTGGTGCCACTCCAAAGTCACTTCTGGGTATTTTTATTGGCAGAGGCATGAGCATGAACGCAATTATACAGAGCCTGTGGGGTGAACACTTGGTGTGACCCTGGCTCACTTCTGAACAAGGTGTTTGTTTAGATTAAACTTCCCTTCTCCTTTTACTTAAGAATTTTCTTGGCTTACACATTTTTTTTGTAAACTGTTGACTGACCGGGTTTATGGAGGCACGAAAATATTATTAAAGTGCCAGTGAAGTGCATTTTTTTGCGCCAAAATGAAATGGCAGTTTCATTTCTTACATATAATTGTACCTGTTCATGGCTAAAATAATTTTTTAGGAAGTGCGAGGGACGAGATAAACATCGCAAATTTTTCATCCCGTGAACGGCCGTCTGAGCCTACCGCTGCTGCAGACGATAGCGGCTGTGACGTCACAAGATGGGCCCAGTTGTGATTGTAAACATGGCGGAGACTTCGGAAAGTGATACTGGTGCGAGAGAAATGAGTGATTTTGACAGCTTTTCGGACAGGATAGATGAGGAAAGTGGCCATGGAAGTCAATTTAGTTGAGGACAATATTTTGTCATAGATCTAGAGTAGATCTACACACAGGATTGGCCATCACCTGATCATACATTCATCTGTTCATAGCATGATGCAACATTCATGTTCACATGCAGTGTTGTGCTAGTTACTGAAAACCAGTAACTAGTTACAATTACTAGTTACTTCACTACTTACACCAAAAAGTAATGCGTTACTGTGAAAAGTAACTTTTTAGTTACTTAAAAAAGGGCACCCATTAATGCCCTTATACTGTAGCCTTCATTTCAGTACTGTTATTGCATCGGAGAATAATACAACCTGTTGATCAACTTGACATGCATTTGCATCACTGAACTCTGCTAAGCAATGTGGTCTATACAAACACAAACACAAAGATATGTTTCAAAGTGCCAATCCAGCCGCTGTTGCTTAGGTGGAGGTGGAGTGGCGTCGGATGAGTCTGGGTCTGTGGTCTTAGCTACTAGCTTCGTCCCAGCATGTTGTTTCTGCAGATGTTTCAACAGATTTTAATTGCTGTTTTGGGCAGTCGATAGGATCTTTGACCCGCCAAGACACAACTTACATTTAACTAAAACGTTCTTTTCTTTGTGCTCGACAAAAGTGAAATAGTGAGAATATCTCCAGGCGGAGAAACTCGACTTGAGCTCTGCCGCCGCCATGATAGTCTTGTTAGTAAACACAAACACAGTGGCCTTTATTTTTCATAAACAATCTACGAATCTACGAAACAATGACACCAGCCACTCACCTTCATCTTTTGGGAACAGAAACATCGCCACTTCGGCAGAATTGACATTACCACAGCCAGCGGCAATGCATCGCTTCCCGTGTGTTTTTCCTCCCTTTTTCTTCACTGTCGCCTCCATTGTCAGGTTTCCTCGATTGGCAATCACTTCCAGTCGACTGCGAAACACTTTCCAATAAAATACTCGCTCAAAAACGTTGGTAAATTCCACTTTGAAACAGAGACAAAATGAACGGTGGTGAATGTAAACACTTCGGCTGAGCCCATCTTCTGACGTCACGCAGTAGATCGCAAGCCACGCCCACGAAGGCGGAGGTCGACTGCGGATTTCCCAGCGGAAAATTCCAACTCGTCAAATTCGTTGCTACTCCAACATCTTTGATATGGGTTCCAATGGACAATTTTGGTCATTACTATACGTATTAGCATAACAGATCATGCACCGGCGCACACTTCACTGGGTCTTTAAGCTGTTCTGTATAGACCAACAAGAGGACCATTCTATAGATAAATGTTGAAAGTATTTGACATCAAGGGCCTTTCTGAACCTGAAGTCATGATGATGAGATAAAAGGAAATAAATGGCAAATGGACGGCATTTATTTAGCCTTTTTCGAGCCTTGTGACCCCTCAAAGCACTTATACACATACAAATCAGCCTTCACCCATTCACACACCTTCATACAAAGGTAAAGGCTGTCATACTGCTCAGAAAGACTAACATTCACACACATTCACACACCGTGGGCCATGCCATATGGAGCAATTTGCGTCTAAGTATCTATCCCAAGGACACATCGACATGTTGACTGCAGGGGCTGGGATAGAGCCAGCACCTTCTGATTGGAGTCACTTCCTGAACAAAAGCCAAATTATTTTCATTATTTAGGAATTGATTTTGTTTGGAAAAAATAATTCTGTGTTTAACGTTTATATTTATACTGAACTTGAAAAAGGATACACAATTTACAGAACAATAATCCTCCTCGTCCTGTGCCTAATTTTACAATACATTACCAAGTCTAGCAGGTTAGGAGTCAGAGGCAGTATGAGTGCAAAATAAGCTTTAATCTGGGTTAGAACCAAGTTCAAATGAGTCTGACACATCCCTCCTCCTCCTCAGCTCTGCACATGAACTGCTGCTGACAGTTTTTCAGGAGAAAGATTGCGGCAGGCTAAATCATACATGGCCTTTACTTAGGTTGTCAATATGTCACCTGCTTCATAGCATTTTCAGTTACAGTAAAACAAAAGTCTGTGAATGTGTTGTATGGAATAGGAAAAAAAAACAGTAGTTATTGTCTGTACCAACAGTTGGTGTTATTAAATGACTAATACAGTGTTTGTGCAATGCACTGTGGCTTCAAGATAAGTTGTGTCTATAGCTTGCAAACATGCAACTATGCACACCACTGTCTCCTAAAAATAACAAATACAACTAATTGCCGATTACAATACAGTGCTGGTAAAGTAAATGCTGCGTAGATTACATTCCTCTTCCCTTTTACTCCAGAATGTTCATGGCTGACACTCAAAAAAGATTTTTGTAAAGCAGCTGTTTACTTGATTGCTGCAGGCAAGGAACATATTCTGTCTGCCTAGATTCAGTTTTTTTTTTTAACCTACATCATAGGAAACAATTCATAATTAATTTAGCTGCAAACTGTTCACTGCCAACGCAAAATGTTTACTGTCTAATGTATTTATTTGCTTTCCATACAATTTTAACACCTGACAACATTGGTCTTTTTTCTATAATGTTTTATGGTTGATAGGTAACAGAAAACGATTGGAATGCATTACACTTACAGTAAAGGGGCCCTATTATGTTTTTGGAGTTTCCACTTTTGTGAAGTGTGTTATAGAGGTTTTTGTGCATGTAAAGGGCCTGCAAAGGCAAACATCTCCAAGTTCCCTCCAGAAGCAGTTTCTCTCCCTCACACCCCCGCCTGAAACGCCTCACTTGAACTTCTTTGTTGCCCTCTGTAACATAATGACATCGCTATGTAACACTCCCTAGTGGATAGCGCTCCAACAAATTGTACGTTGAGAGGCTAAGGGGCAGGACATATCTAAGCGATTGACCAATCACAACTGAGCCGACCAGCTAACCAATCAGAGCAGACTGGCCTCTGGTTTCAGACAGAGAGTGAAAAGAGGTGCTGAAGCAAAGGCAGTATGAGAAAATAGAGAGCTTTTTGAACAGTAGGTGCACAAATAACACATTTTAACATGACAATGAGCCTTATAGGGCAACTTTAAACATATACAAGTGAAAATAGGACCTTGTAAAGCCTTCATTTTGACATTTTTACTAATACAATTAATGATGGTCCTGTTTTATTGTGTGTGTCACAGCTATTCCAGTGAGCCAGCATAAACAAGAGCCCTATCCCACCTAAATGGAACAGGGCCAAATTAATGTTTTTAATTACACCTGTGTTCACTCTGCAATGACATGTCAAAATGGCTGCATGGGCCTAATAGCTGGATTTGAACATAGTTAATAAAAGACAGGGTTGGACAGTCATCACTATTTAGGTTGACTAATTTCTCTGGGTGATTTTTTACAAGCCTATGTAAGTGAACACAGACAATCTCATAAGAAAGTGCTTGTTTCCCCACTAATGGACATTATGGGTGCAAGTCTCGGTGACATGGTACACCAGTGAGCTCAGTGAGCGCATGTGTGCATTTTCAAAGCTGATGCCAAAAGTGAAGTTTCGGAAGCTCTGAGGATGTGGAAGACTGTGAAGGGGACTTGATGGTGATGCGGCTTTGTCCGACACTCATAATTCATCAGTGACATTGTAGTCTGGCCCCATCCCTTTCTGTTGCCACTATCTGGAGGAACAAAAGATATGCCCATTTAGAAGGGTGGAGGCTGGTTTACTGCACATCCTCCAGAGAGATGGAGATGGCATGTGAAGAAGAAAGGTCGGAAGTTGTTACGTACATACTGTATAATGCATCCCATATCTGCATTAAGCTGGTACAAGCTACAATAAATAATAGCTTATGGAGCATATATTGGATACTGCTGGAGGGAAAACTGGGTCTGACGTCAATCCTGAAACATGAAACACAGAGCTGACTTTTTAAAATATTTAACCAAAACTTCAACATTTCAACAGATGACAGAAAATGTTTCTGGTAATAAACTTCAAATCAGTATTGTAATGCTTTAGGAATTTTTGAATTTCATGCAATAATGAAATCCCAAATATCTAATGGAAGTTGAAATGGTCCTCCACATTATGCACTAATTCATTTGTATGAGTTATTCTTAGAGAGATAGCGTTGTTTTTTGTGTGGCAATTGTGTTAGCAGATTATGACCAAAGGAATAACCTTCCGCTGATCCCTTCCTTTACAAGACCTACGCAACGTCCACACGGCAGCGTGCGTTGAAGCTTGCCGGCGGGCGTGTCTGAAGCTCGACCAACAACCAATCACATGAATCTCCCCGCCCCGGACACACAAGCACGCGGTTTGATTGGCTAGAGCTTGTACTGGCATATGATTTGATTGGCTGACGCTTCCGTCGAAGCTTCAAAAGTTGAACTTTTCTCAACTTTTGAAGCGAGCAACGGAGGCAAAGCGAAGCGACGGAACCACAATGCAGTTCGGCAAAGCGTGACGTCACCCCATTCAAAGTGAATGGGAAGCTGCGTTTGTCTGTTCTGAGCTTTTGTAGCAATACCGTTGAATCAGTGTTCTGTGTGTCAATAAGGCTCATTCGAAGGGACTAAAACAGAAAAACCTTAGTTTCAGTAGACCATACACAAAAAAGACAGTTATTAAAACTGTTTCTGTTTATGCTTATAGATCCCCCTGAATACTACAATGTCCCTTTAACTCCCTCACAAATTCTCTTCTCAGTGCCTTTACTCACTCTCTTTCACTGTGATTGTACACATTTCACATCCTCTCATTTGATGCTGTGTGTCTGGGAGATGATGTATGACTCACAGGGAGACAGATGCAGAGCTGCGTCTTGTGAGACGATTGAATCACACAGCAGACCGTTTTGAAATGCTGACTTTAAACTCTGCTTACATTTACATTACCCAGGCCAGTATATCAACCTGCATCGTTAATTTGTCGTAGTGCTTAATTCTACATGACGGCAACAATGCCCTCTGTAATAACTGTGTACATTAAAATAACAAAGTACAATGGCTAAGGGCAATTTAGGATAATTGCTAGTTAGAGGATCAATTTACAAACATTTATAATAAATGACTGCCATTTCAGAGGTGATGAACAAAATGATTATCCATTTTAATTTTTTTTAAAAGATGTGTGGATCCTAATCTTCAGCTCTGAGGGGGAGGAGATGCCTCTTTACTTTTGAGGGACACACAATATTCAGGTAATGAACCCTCTGAAAAACAATCTTGCTCAAAAAAAAAAAGGAGCATGGAGCAAACGGTTGTTTTATGGGTAATCCCGCCGGTGAAAAACAATTCTCAGGTCTGTGTTGATGAGAATTTCCAGGAAGAAAAACAATATCTAGCAGCTCATTGCAGAGATGATAATTGTTGTTTCTAGCAGAATGCACTGTGTGTGGGAGTGTGATTAACCAGCTTGGCTTGAGAGATGGCACAAGGGCCAGTTTCAGCTCAAAAACAAAAGCTATACGATGCAGTGTGGTAACAGAATTATACCTGTGAAGAGGGCCCCTCAGATCAGCACTATAACACAGCATGCTTCACTTTATATATTCACTATCTGTTACGTCCCCACTAGGGGAAGAGGAAAAGCAACATACACCAGTTGGAATTGGGAATTATTACAAGGAGTTTATTAATAACAAAATGGAAGGCAAGCAGGCTGGAGCAAACAAAAGGGCGCAGGTTTAAATGAGCAACCAACAAAGGGAGGACTCTAAAAAGTGAGCCTAATTAAATACAAAGGAATAGATACTAACAAACAAAAATAGCAACAAAACAACCCTCACTATCAAAGCGGTACAAACTAACAAAAGGAGGCTGTAGGAAAACACAGCTATGCTAGAGGCCAACAGTCAACGTAATACTAAGCTACTCTAGACACATCTAATCACAACAACACTAAACTAAATACGGACCACACGAGTTAAACACAATTAACAGCTTTTTCTATGAGCGAAGAGCAAATAGCGAGAGGCGTCTGTTCACACATCAGAGCCTCACGACTGATCGTTTGTCCACAGGCTTTGTAGTCGTCTCCGGAAGGTGTGCGCTGGATGTGCGCTGGGATTGGAGCGTGTCGGGCCCGGCATGCTCCAATCACAATCTTCGGAGGTGGGCCAGGAGATGAGTTGCCAAGGACATCAGGGCACCAGCACAGCTCATTTAGATAAAACACAGTCAAAGCAGAGTTAACAGGACCGGGGAAGGCGGCGGCCGTAACACTATCAGTTAAAACAAGCCTGCAGTCAATAACGGAGGCATTTGTCTATAGCCAGCCGCCTGAGATCTGTCCCATAACACCCTTCTCTGCGTAGGTTTGCATGAACATGTACAAGGGTCTTATGTTTTATACATAAATCTAGCTGAAGACAGTAATTAACATCTTGTATATATGTAAAAAATAATACGAATAATAAGAATAGATGGCATTTGTATAGCGCCTTTCAAGGGACCCAAGGCCGAAAAGTCGGGCCCCCCCAACACAAATAGTCAGGCTCAGTGGCGGCGCCAGAGATTTATTTTGGGGGTGCTGTGGGGTAGCTTGACGTTTCATAGAGGGTGCTCAAACATTTAGGGTTTCCCATTAATGTACCGGTCGCTACAGTGGAATTTTCTACTGCAACACTCCACACAAAAATACACAATGTTCCCGCGACTGTTACAATGAAGGCTCGATAATCAGCTCACGGCATATAGGTGTAAGCAGGGGTAAAGTGCTATTTTTATAGGTGGTGTGTGGACCTCACATAGGGGGTCCGGGGGCAAGCTCCCCCGGGAAGATTTATTTTTAAATATTGAAGTTAAAAGCATCAATCTGGTGCACTTTGAGAGCAACATGAAGAGATCTATGGATACCTCTCTCAACACCTATATGAAACAGAACTGGAAACAGATTTACTTTTTCTTTATGGATATTTTACAAATCACTCCCCTTTTAAACTTTATTCTTGTTTTACTGTCATATAGTATTTCATACCTGTTTTTCATTTATTCTCTTGTTTTTTTTATAACTATAATGATCATATAAACGTGTGCCTCGGAAATAATTGTTTACATTAATGGTGACCAAAAAATTTGAGACCCACTGAGATAACTTAGACTAAAGTTAACTATCTAAACACTGAGAGAGTCCTTTAGTTCACTGAGCCTCTCAGTCTGCCAGGAGAGGACTCTCCTCCACTTTGTTGTTGAAAAAACTCCTTATATCCCTTAGCGTAGCTCGCTAGCACCAGAAGCTAACAACAACGATCTCCGGTACCGGTGCGCTCTCTCTCTCTCGTGCAAGCACACAAAATGGCTCGTTCCACACACACACAGAGCCGAGCTTTAATGAAACACAGAGACCCAGACGTAATAGTACTGTATCATATTATTTTCGAATCAATCATTTTTCAAATTATGATTTTTTTTTTTAATCTTTTTTTTTAATAACCATTTTCCTCCTGGTCTCTCGCGCCCCCCCTGTCATGACTCTGCGCCCCCCACTTTGGGAACCACTGGGTTAGGGGTCAAAGGCCACGGTGAATTTGTTACAATTAAAAAAGTAAATACAGGCAGAAAAATGATCTGTCTCTCTGATTGTATTTGGATAGAAAATCGATGGGGGGCATTGTTCATAACCGAAGTCATTATATATAGGGCAGATGTTGTATTGTATTTATTTCTTTGAGAATATTGTTTGGGTCATAATTGAGTACAGCAGAATATAGACAGAGGGAAGAAAGTAGAGAGAGGGGGATGACATAGAACATAGAGGAACATTAAGTGTGAACCAGCTGCACTCTCACATGCTTTAATATTGGCATTCAAAAAATCATGAAATATATTTCTACATACTGTACTTTGCATGCATCGTTTTTGTTGATTTTCAATGAACTGTTGAACCCCATCACCATATCCCCTCTAATGGCTCGTCATAGACTTCCTCTTCCTCTTCTTGGTCAAATTGAGGTTAGATGAAGTGTGTCCATTACACATTACCAGGAAGCATGCATGGAGATGATGTTAAGTGTTGCTGAGGAATTGTCAACTAAACAATACACTTTGGTTGACGTCCAAGAAATAATAGCACAATCAAAATATAATAAACAACTTGAATCAATGCAATAAAATGTGGTCTGACAATGATTGTTTCCTGCATGGCCATTTAACCCACAAATAAAACATTTCCTGGTTAAATGTAAAGTCAGCTCCATTGTTATTCCAATCAAAAGAGAAGCATGATGTCATACACACACTCATTCACAAAAAGGAGAAAGTCCATTATCAATCAACTGGATTACATAAAGTACATTTGTATCAATATATATTTCATAAGAAATACTACAGAACTTGAATTGCCCATTAACATATGGCTGATAGTATTTGCAGCATGTTAAACCTTAACTAATATTGAGTGAATTACAAGATAAAATGTTGTTACTTTTTCAATTTTTCATCTCTTTTTGTTCATGTTGGAAACTAACACAAAGCCTTCAGTTAAAACAATACCTTTTACGCCTAGTTGTGATGTATTGTTTGCAGGTTGGATGACATTTTGTTGGGAGGATAATCACAAACAATTGGTGATTGTGTTGGAGATATTGGAGTAAGAAATGGGACATTTGGTAGGGGGCGACTACTGAAAGAGATGACTTTTCAATAAGGTTTTGTCAACGAAAAAATTAGTTATTAAAATGATTGTCGCAAATATAAATTGGATTTTGTTTACTATAACCATTCACATAAATATTAATTGATTTGAAGAAGTAACTGACACAAAAAAGTGCATAGAATACGAGTACCTTCACATAGAACAAATATCTGTTACCATCTCATTATTTATTCCTTCATAATGTTTTCTGATTCGGATAAATCTTTAATATATGCATAGAAAATGTAGATTCCTCTCCTACAGGTTGTTTTCGGACAATTTATTTTTCCTTTCCAACACGTGTTCATACACACGCTCAGAAAAGACTGGAATAATAACTTCTGAGTTCCTGTAAATGTATTCAAAAGTCATTTGAGTCTCAATTCTTTATGAGCTCTTTCAACATACAAATCTAAAGTGACCATGAACCAATATTCTATATTGAAAGAGGACCATAACCTTATTAAGTATGCTCTTTATTAGCTGGCGTTTCAATGATTCATCCCTCCCTGTCCACAGTGCTCGGTTTACCGTAAGTGGTTCCTGTGTAGTTTTTGTATCAGATGTTCTTGGAACTCAATTGCTGAATAGTTTCTCTCTTCCTGGAAAGATGTGTGCCTCTGGCCTGCTTCCAGCTCCTGCAGGAGAGCTGAAAGATGTACAGGGAGAGCCAGGTTAGACTGGAGAGCCATCTGGAGGAGCCGCTTGGTTCAGAATGTAAAGACTCTTCTGGACATTAAAGACTGCGTATATGCAGCCATAATGAGCCCCGGCTTTGGCTTAAATGCCCTTGTAGGTGTAAACAGTTAGAAAACCGGGTATAAACATGCTTTGAAAAGGAAACTTCATAGACATGAAAAATATGGTATTGATGCTATATGTGAATCCTCTCCAAACAAGGTCTACAAGCTGTAAACTGCTCATTATCCACACAGCAATGCATTATTCTGGGGACAGACACAGAGCAGAAGTCCCGCTGAGTCTCTGTTGGCAGCGATGGGGATTTTATAGTTGGTGGACTCTCCGTTTATAGCATGGAGCAGAAAACATAACACCCTGTTGTAAAAAGCTCCCTGGTATGTGCGACAGAGATAAAAATGTAATAATTCTAACTCTATCATTCTTTCTTTTGTAGGGCGTAGGGTACAAAGGTAAATATTCTTACAATTTTCTCTTACAATAAAAGTAATTTTAGTGCATTAGTTCGTTTTATACAATTTTCCCACTAAACCTCTCCTCCAAAAAGAGGTTCTTGGGGTAAAGTGGTAGTCTCAAGACCCACTGTTGCTATGCAACCACTGAAAACCCAGTTGAAGCATGGCACCTACTTAAGTTTGAGTACTATATATATATTTTTTTCTTTTAGCACTCCTGTGTTCAGTTTTTAAACACGCTCGGCATTGTTGGAGAAGTTGCAAAAGAACATTTCTTTCCATTGAAAAAGAGATGCATTAGTGCAGAGAGTTGAAGCATGGCACCTACTTAAGTTTGAGTACTATATATATATTTTTTTTTCTTTTAGCACCCCTGTGTTGAGTTTTTAAACACGCTCGGCATTGTTGGAGAAGTTGCAAAAGAACATTTCTTTCCATTGAAAAAGAGATGCATTAGTGCAGAGAGTTGAAGCATGGCACCTACTTAAGTTTGAGTACTATATATATTTTTTTTTCTTTTAGCACCCCTGTGTGAGTTTTTAAACACGCTCGGCATTGTTGGAGAAGTTGCAAAAGACATTTCTTTCCATTGAAAAAGAGATGCATTAGTGCAGAAGATTGAAGCATGGCACCTACTTAAGTTTGAGTACTATATATATATTTTTTTTTCTTTTAGCACCCCTGTGTTGAGTTTCTAAACACGCTCGGCATTGTTGGAGAAGTTGCAAAAGAACATTTCTTTCCATTGAAAAAGAGATGCATTAGTGCAGAGAGAAAGAGGCTTTTATTAACTCTCCTTTCTTTGTATTAAATTTGTTTTATTTCATGTGTTGTTTGCGACAACACATTGTTTCATAAGTTGCATGACAAACATTTAAAGTTGCATTGGAAGACCCCAGAGGCCTCGATTTTTACTCCACCCAACGATATGAACAAACAACAAACTGAATCCTTTCATATTTAGAGAGCCTATTTGGGCTTAACATGTTCCTTCTTTATAAATGATGCATGTTCTTGGATTCTCCATTAGAAGTCTGTTAGCCTACATGGAGCTTTTGTTTTAATGTGTAATTTAAAGCATTTTCTTTTGTGAAGTGGTAATTATTGTATCTGATCTTATTCCTTGTTAGAAATCAGAGCAAACTTTTCTTCTACCACTGTTTTGACTGAGCAGAAATGTCTTCTGAGGATTAAAACGGGGGATAGCAGGGGACCTTATCCCTTATTCACACCAGCTATGTTTGATTTAGCTGCAGTTCAAACACATTTGGCTTCATTCTGCAGCATGATAATGTTTAAAACTGTAAGAAAAACTACCCTGTATGTGGTTTTCTTGGCTTTTTCCGACATACTTTCAGGGCTTCATGGCATGTTGAGTGATTGACAGTAAAATAGCAGATACAAACGTGCTCTAATATTCACCTCTGGGCTATAACACGAACCAAAACAAAAATCCCATTTACACACCAGGACTGTTTGAAATGTGTTCACATGCAACAAAACTAACAGGGGAGACATGCAGAGGTTTAACAACTCCTGTGTGAGTTTATAGGGCCTTGAGCTGTTGAATGTCTCCTACCCTTTTAACATTTAGTTGTGTTTATATTTATGTGCAGCAATGTTTGTTCCTACATGGCACCGATATTTCACTAAATGAAGAAGGAACAGGTTTAGCCTCTATAACCACTTACCTCCCTACTGTGGCATATTTGATCTACTGTATGGAGATCTGGCAGCGGGACAACAAATAGTTTTTTGTGTTCAGGATACAGACATGATCCACCTTCTTTCAAGAGAAATAGGAGAGGGTTTGCTCATTTTATCCTGACAATGTTCAAGGTGTAGCACTAGCTAGCATTTAAAGGTCCCATGTCATGGCCATTTCTACTGATCATAATTCCATTGTTGAGGTCTACCAGAATAGATTTACATTGTTCAATGTTCCAAACTCACATTGGTTTCTCATACAGCATCTCTGTATAGTATGTGTATTCACTCTCTGTGCTAAACGGCTTGTGGGAGCTCCTGCCCCCCCCTCCCTGTGAGCCCACTGTGAGCTCGCCCACTCTGTTCTGATGAGTCCACCACCGTTACAGCGGAACATCAGTGATTGTGTGTTACAATGGCGTTTTTTAGCAACCAGAAAAGGACACCAGTAATGACAAACAGATGAGAATGCTGCGTGGGGTCAGGGTGCCGTGTTGGCAGGACGTTGCGGGGCTCGCTGCTGCGAGGAGCAGACAGTGTGAGCTGGCTTACTGGTGTCGTTTCCTGGTTGCGAGATAGCGAGACACAGCGAAACCCAGCCCGAACCCAGCCCGAGCACACACACACACCCGCAGCCTGGCTGTGAGTCTGTGTGTGTGCTCAGGCCAAGCCCAGGCCGAGCCTCGCCGCGTCCCGCCGTCTCAGGCTGAGTTCAGGCTGAGTTCAGGCTGAGAAACCGCGGAGCTTCAGCTGAGAAAAGATTGAGTGTGTGTGTGTGTGTGAGGAGCTGTTACGTCACTATACCCAATACATCACTATACCCAAGAAGAAAAAAATGGAAAAAGAGAAATCCCCAACGAGGCGTTCTGGGGCAGCATAGACAGGTCTTTTCTGTGTTAGAGTTTTACTCGCTACAGGGTGTACTTTGAGGGTTTGTGACTCTGCAGACCGTTTACATGCATAAAAAGCTACATAACACACAAGGGGATGGGTAATAACCAGAAAAGCATGACATGGGACCTTTAACAGGCTAACCATTAGGGTTAGGGTTAGTATAAATGGTTATAATATATATGTCCCACCCCCTCCAGGACACCCTGTCCTCACTGTGCAGCTCCTTCAGTGACAGGCTGCTGCACCCCAGCTGTCACACGGAGAGATACCGCAGGTCCTTCCTGCAGCGGTCAGACTATACAATCAACACAGCCCCTAGTAGACCCCCCCTCCCCCACACACACCACAACACAGACTATATCACCCCCTTGCTGCTAAATACCAATCAACTATGTGCAATATGTGCTATATGTGCAATATACATATGGCATTAATAACGGTCTAATATATACCTGGCTGCTAAATCCTAAGAACTGTTACAGGATTTGTATTTTGAAAAGTACTTTCTTTCTTTTACTTTTTTTATTTTTATTATATTTATTATATCATAACTTAGTACTTTTTTTTTAACATATGTAACATTAAGCTGTCTGTGGCTCTTTCCTGCTGTAACAATGCAAATGTCCCCTCTGTGGGACTAATAAAGGGATTCTGATTCTGATTCTGATATGATTAGTCTGTTAATGTCTGGTAAAGCTTGAAGGTTGCACCGTGAAATCAATGATGTAACCTTAAGGACATGTTGGTGCTAGAAGATTTGCGTAGTGACGTATTTGGTTCTCTATTATTTATTGTTAATACTTTTTCCAGGGGAGCTTACATTCATGCAATTAACTCCTTTGTCAAAATTGAATGAAAAGCATGACATGTCTTTTTTGTGGAGCAGTTTTTAGTTCCAGCAGAGAACAGTTCTACAAAATGGGATGGTATGATAACTCCTTCCATGTTGGAACTCTCCGTGTCTCTTTGTGTATGTAAAGTTCATCACTGAAAAATCATTTTGTTCTTGGTCAATTTCATTCCTTATTAAAGTTCACTCAAGTTGAGCTCCAGGCGAAAGCACAGCGCACATTTAATTTGACTCAATCAATGGCAGTGATTCCATTGAAATGAATTGATTTGGGTCTCAAATGTTACAGTAGTAAACGCTGGTTTGAATCGGCCCTTGTCTCTATCAATTGCCGAAGAACAATGCGAGCTGAACAAATCAGCGTAGACTTCCCAGCTGGATAGGGGTGCCGTCTCGAATGGGTAACTCTTTGCTTCGATCAGAACCCGCAATGACAACTGTGTGGGATTTATTCTCTGTGACAGTGATTTTCCATCTCGCGCCACTTACTGTGCTTCAGAGAGAGGGAGGCAAATGAAGCGTCTCTTTCTGTCTGCGCTTCCATATTGCAGTGACCCTTTTCAACAGGGCCCCTATGTGTCTCGCTCCTCAGTGGGAGCAAGACAGTCCACAGAGCTTTACAATCCCACTGCACCCCACTTTCAGAGCGACACATGGTTAGAGGTCTTTGCTCTTCTCTCCCAAGACCCGACACAGAGGAGAGGATTTTCACTCCAATTCAGCTTTTAACCTCCTCCCTTATGGGTCGTCTTCCACATTACTCCCTCCAACCGTGCTGGAATGGAGGTCTCTCTCCTGAGGAACAAATCCATTACTGACATTCCTCCCCAGTAGGTGCACATGTGGGTTTATTCCCTGTCCTTTGTGCTCACCCAAGAATTCAGGAATCTTGTCCTTTCTTGTATTCCATAATGGTAATGCCGATGTTTAAACAAGCCCCCAATAAGTAGCTTGCAGAATTTCTACTGAACTAGATGCAGTTTGTAAATGAACGATACCTTGTACTTTATCCAGTCTTTACAACCTCAAAGTGCTTAACATTTACAAGTCATCATTCACCCATTCACCCCACTCCTCAGGGAAACGTTGACGCATGGGCCCGTGGTGGATGACGCTGCACTGTTTAACAACCTTTTTCTCCCAGACAGGGGCTGAGCTCAACATCATTGTGTATTCGGGTCCAGCTTGGAGTGCATTGCATCTCTTATGGCCTTCGCCTCTGGTTACAACTAACAGAGAAATCCATCAGACGGTAGAGCAGCATGTATGTATGAACATTTAAAGGGCATGAAACCACCTGATTGAGCAGTCAGTGCATGCTTCTTTCTCAGGTTTCTGAGCAGGGCCCTATTATTGATGTCTCTTACTGTGCATTGCACATACTCCTAAACTGAAGCTACATCAAGGAAACTTCTATTTCATGATTAAAGAGCCCTAAAGAAACATTTATTTTTCACTTTAATTTGACTTTGGGTGAAATAACTCTGATTTATGAAATGTGTTCAGGACTCCTGCCACATAATAGCAGTTAAATACATATGTCTTTATAAAATGCAAAGTTTTCTTAAGCCTAAAACAATGTTTAAAAAACGATCATTAGAATTTGGACATACACATTATATGTTATGTAGTTTCAGAAAGGTTTTTTCTGCCCCTTTACATTGGCACACACCGGCAGTTGCCCACAATGAAGTGATCTTCAATTAACCCGTCAATCAAATTGAGTTTTTTTTGCCACGTTCAGGATTCATTTCTCCCATCAGACCAAGGTGAAAGGTCTCATTATGCCATTGCTTTCTCAAAAGCCTTCATATGTGCAGCAATTTAAATCTAACAGGCTTAATAAGGGAAACTAAGGACCGCACACTCCGGAAACTGACAGACTAATGTACAATCCCAAAGCTTTTGGTGCTAGAACCGTAATTAATTGAAAATAATTATTGCTTTCACTGACTGAATTACATTAGGAAATGGTTTCAGAACAATCTAAATGACTTGGCGAGAGCCTGGTTTAACTCCTTGTGGCATATTTTTTGTTTTGCAGACGGAATTGAAACCAGGTTTAGTTAAGCAACAACCATGTGAAACATTCCTAAAGGTGATTTTTGCATTGAATACACAATAAATAATAAAAATGGTCTTTTTTGGAAATATTTTCCACTGGCTTATCTAACTTATCTACTCGTCATTTGTTTAACAGCGCTGTCTTCTCTTAGACGTTAAATGGAGAACAACATGCATATTTAAAAATACAGCCAACGGTCAAATCCAGGCAAAGAAAATATCATTTAAAACCAATATCCTGAAAAATAAATGATTATTTCTGAGTAGTTATTAAAATACAACTAGTTTCTTCCAGTGGCAGAAGACTGGAACAACAAAACAAAAAGGAACATGAGCTTTAACAACATCTATGATAATGTATGCATGGCAAATCCCAAGAGGCACTGTACATGGTAAACAATAAGCTGAACCTTCGTTCTCAAGTGAGAACATGCATGTAATTGCATATGGTGTATGTACCAAAACCCATGCTTAAAAGCTAATTAGTGACATACAGACATTGGCCCTTTTATGTGTGAAAAAGCAAATGAAAATGAGATGTCTTTGCTTCCTAGAGAGGGAGAAATGTATTCAGCTGTCTTCAAATATATTTACTGGCCTACATCTCAAGCCCAGTCCCACTGCACCCAGCTTCAAGGTCATTTCATCAATAGCAAATCACACATAAAAATAAGTATATTGTAAACACTCGGCGAGACTCTCCCACTCCTCTACTCACTTACTCATATTCATGTCTCAGCCTACACTGTGGGTCAGTATGGCAATCCTGTTATGAAAACAATCTTTTACCTGGATTTGTGAGATATAATGCTTTATTTAATCTGAACTATGGAATGAACCTTTAGATAGATTGTGTTGTATCTCTATAAAGCTCATAATACACACCTGTAACCTTAGATGCACAAGATAAAACGTTTCAAAGCCCTACAATCCATGTGAGCTTTCTTGTATGACACTCAAAGACCTTGTTCCTTTCAGTTTGACATATAAGTAAGACGCTAAAATAAAATAAACCCAAGATTGGGAAGCACACCTTTTGGCATCCATTACTGTTCAGTCTGCCACAGTAGATTTCCTATATAGCCCTAAAAAGCAGCAGAAAACAAATCCTTGCTATGCACTTCAGGAAATGTAAGACTATGGCATGACCTCAATTAAGAAGAAGATCTTCAAGAAGTGGAAAACTCTAAGTGCGGACTCTAAGCTATATGCAAATATAACTTTCAGAAGATATCTGTAATCAACATTATATTGGAAAATGTTAATGTAATGTTAATGCAAGGATACAAATTCAGATTTAGAATAAATGTAATTGTCCACCACAAACTGATGATGAAAGTCAGTCTTTCCCACAACACTAAACTAAATGAAAAACACAAAATACATTCAGTAAGACATTTTGGATATGAAAATTATATAAACGGTTGAATGGAAGCAGCAAAGAACAATGAGGTGCAAGTTGAATCATTGCCCGAACATCAGTGTTAGAGAGGAGAGGAAATCTAAAGTCATTAGGGTTTATCCTCTGGGGACATTAAATATGTGTCCAATAGCTTTTGATAGTTTTTATTCTGAAACAAAGTGGTGTACCAACACTGCCTGATATACATTCCCATTGCACATGTTTCAGCATAGCTAACACCATGCTGGGTACATGACCACACTACACAATTCCAGTCGGAGGGTTTTTTCTGGTCTCTTAGGCTAACATGACAGAAAGAGAGAGAAGAACAAAGCTGTGCTCCCGTATTGTTGCCTCTGCACAGGGGCCTGAATCAGTGTGGGGAATTAAAGACAAAACACCAACAGACATTTTGCTAATCAATAATAGGAAGGCTTATACTTTTTGTATTTGTGCATTCCCATGAACAGGCTTATTGATTCAAATGAAATAGGTAGTGTTCAGTTCAGTCAGTGCAAATTAAAGCTGGGGTGCTGATTAGTCAGAAGGACCATGTAGGCGTTTCAAACTAAATACTAGTCCTGTGAGTGTTATACTATTACTGCGTCAACATGAACAACACAAATTAATTGTTCTGAAGAAAATACAACAAGAACAGCATGTTAAAGTTAGTTTGATAAAAGTAATTAAAAAGGTATTATATGCACTCAAATAGCGTTCAAAAGCTTGTCAACATCCATATAAGACTGATAGGACAACATGTAGAAGTGAATATAATTTAGAAGTAAGCCACTTTTCAATAGCTGCCCCTAGAGAAGGTCTGTGAATGTTGACATGGTGCAGAGTAGCTGTCCTTGTTGTAAGAGGATTGGATAAGCAACCTTTTGCAGACTCGTGGATTACCTAACCAACGTTCCAAACAGTACAAAGAGAGAATGCATCAGTCAATGCCACGCTGGTCATACAGCTCTGCGAACAAAAGAGGCATTCTCATACAAGTGAAAGAAAGGAGAGAGTTGTAGTGACAGTGGAGTACCATTATGGCACTCTCTCTTGTTCTGCCTCCAGATACAAGGGTAGAATATTTGTAATCATTTATTTTCACTTTGTTCAGTAAGCGAGGACAGCTAGGCATTTTAACACATATTGAAAGCAGGTCTACACTATACATAAGGATGTATAAGTTATATTTGCAGCATTTTGTTTGACATAAGCATGTGTTATTATTTTTTTATGTGAGAAGTTATTTTGGTAAATGCTGTGAAACTACTAAACAGCCAAGAAGAAACAGAAACAGAACATTCTCCGTACTTATAATGATGATGTTTTCATTTGAGAACACTGTTGGTCACACATCACTTTTGGCACTCTGCGTGTGAGAGCTTCAATTTGCAGCTGGACTCCTGAATGTGCCCACTTTCAATCAAGACCTAATAACACCTCACACACACATCACATGGATCAAATAAACAACTTTCATGCACTTGTACTACTGCAAGCAAAATGCCATGTTGTAAAGTTTTGTATTGTTTTTGTATTTCTAGTAAGCAATAGGAATTTAAAAAACGACAAAATGTTCTCTAACAAAATCCATTTAAGATAACAGACAGACTATTGGTTAACACTGCTTCTACATTTGTGCAGACTCAGATAATCAGAGATAATGTAACAGTTGCATTAATGCTGAACATCAACAACTCTATTATTTAACAATGTTATTTATAGTATTTATTCATTTTATATAACCTGTTCGCTCTTTTATCTGTTTGACTTTAGTTTTTGACTTGCGTGACTTGCTTCGATACATATTTAATAAACATTGTTAGAGGGAGCTTGAGATACAATATTGTCATGCCGGTAGCTGCTTCTCTGTAATTGTTTTTCATTTGACATTAAAGAACATGAACCTGAAACTAGCACTGATAAGGGTTACGGTGAATAATAACTCTTCTGTATTATCAAATGTGTTCAAATCGCTGAGTGCAGTTATTGAAATTTCAAATTACAGTTTCATTTCTTTAGATGCCATTACTGTACAATAGGGGACATACCCTGTTATAGCTACTACCACAGACCACTTCATGAGATATTTACACTTGAAGGAGAACCGTGTACTGTATGTGTCCTGGAGAGACGGATGCATTTACATATTTTCAACATCTGGCTACAGTGTCTAAAACTGCCTTGCTTCCTGGTTCCATTTGCACTGTTAGAGCTTGTTGCTACGTCTCAGCCGGAGTCTGTTTCTGATAATATACCTGTTCCTGTCTGCCTGAGTGAATCTCACTCTGTTTCCCTGCCAGAGATGTTTCTGCTTCTCAGTCTCTGCCCACTCTGTTTTCTCATCTGTCGAGTCCCTCGCCTCACTCTTCAGCCTCAAAGTCTTTTTTTTGGGCGAACTGTCATGGCTTTTCTCTATGTACACTACAGACTAATTATATACAGTATGTACTTTACTGACCATCACAATATCTATTGCAAAGATTTCAACTTGCTTTTAAATGACTTTAGTTACACCTGGAGTAACATTCACTAGCTACCCTGCAGTACACAAAGTCATTAAATCTAGCTGCACCTTTACCAGCTTTAAGGCATGAATGTTTTTATTAATAACTATAATCAGAACATATATCATGAGCCAATCTGCATAATGAGTACTTTTAAATATGCTACTTTAAGACCCCGTTTACACGAGGACGATACGGGTTGTATCCGCATAGTTTCTCTTGCGTATTTATTATTATTATTTATTTCATTTACACGAGGTCGTAACAAAACGATAGAAACGGACCCCGCAAACGATAACGGGTCCCAAGGTGGATAGATCTGCAAACGGAACGCTCTGGGGGGTCAAACGGCTCCGTGTGTACGCCTCTATACGATCATTTTCTGATAACGATGAAATAGGTGTATTTTGTGGCGGCAGCAGTGCCACTACTACATGTACATGTATATGTATATGTACTACAGCGTTTCCAGCGGGTCGAGCGGTCTCGTGTGAACGGACACGTTAAATGAATCGAATGCGTGTGAACGGAATACTTTTTTGAAAACGCATACGGTGCGTAAATGCAAACGTTCCCGTGTAAATGGGGTCTAAGTATATTTTTGAACACTTGTACTTTTACAAGTGTTGGTTCCCAGGGGATCTGGTGGAGGATGTGCTGTGTATTGAATTAACTTGCATAAATTCCGCTATTCAGACCAAGTGGGACAACGATAGGAATGAATAGAAACAATATAATAGATAATCGTCTTACTGGTGTTCTTGTTTTCATATGTATGTCATATTGAAGCATCAGTGTTGAATTAAGTGCAGATTTACCTTTGATTTGATCTAATTGCCTTGAAGTACAATGTTTTAAAGGTTAATCCAAGTGACATATTTGAGTCAATCTCTCTCTCTTACACTCACCCCCCATCAGCTACGTGAAGGCTAGCGGTGTGCTCATGTGCATCATTCAGCGCGACCTTTGGTTCTGCAGAAAGCGTCAATCCATGTGTTTATAATTGAGTTGATCTCAATAAAGTAGCAGACATCCCACCTTGTGCAGAGTTCCCTCAATAGCACTTAAACTTTTCTGAGGCACTTCAAGTGGAGAACATGTAAATGGAATGTTTTAGCTGTGTGAGTATGTGTTACAAAGCAAATTAGCCTTTACCTTAGCTGACAGAGGGACAAAGTAAAAGTGTATTTTCTATGGTTCAAAATGACTAAACATTTATATGGGTTTTCAAAGGATGTATTAATCGTGACTCAGATTAATCAAAAGTCAATTCATGTTGGGCTTTTAAGTCCCAGGGTGCTACCCACTTATGGATTGGAGCAGGTAGCCATGCTTGCAACTGTTACTATGCATCATGGCAAATCTACCTATTCTGAGTATTAAGTAAAGTTACATTCAGAGTATCAATCCTTTAAAATGCATCAACATTAAAATTTTAACAAATAATATAAAAATAAAAAAACATTCCAGTAACATAATGTCTCTGTTTGTTGTGATAACCACCAGAATTGCATCAGCCAATTTTAAAACTGGAATGAATCCCGGGCACTTTAACCATGGATGATAATAAGAGAGTGAGTCGGCCAATGTTCCAGTTTAAAACGTAATGTCTGACTTTAAGGACACTCATACAAAATAGTTTTAAGCAGAAAGAAATGTTTTGGTATTTCTTTCAATAAGCCAACGAGAATATACAGTATGTAGTTAGTTGCACAGCACGAGACATGCTTTAATGTGGAATCCTTCATTATCTAATTATTCTATAGTTTTCTTACTTGTGAACCTGCAGTCTGGGCACAGATGGTGTTGCCTCTCTCCAGCTCTGTTAGATGTCTTGTGATGCACAGGAAACACATTAAAACAGGAGGCGCAGGGCTTTTTTCAAGTCCTTGTTTCCCCTAGGGCTAAGTTGAACAGTGTCTGCATCCTTTTGTTCTAATTATTGGGCCATCAGCACACCATCATCAGTACAGACTCCCAACCCCCTACAAACTAAGACAGCCTAACCTTTTAAATCACCCAGTAAATATGTCCTACAGCCTTAAATAACCTAATATGAGTCTTGGTACAAAGACACTTTTGTTATTAATTAGGAAAAACATCATTTAAGAAATGTACACCTTTTAGGAAATGAACGATAAGTGAGCATAGTATAAAAATGCTCATTACAAGATGTTCTACGGCTGATAAATGCTGCTCATTGGTATTCAACCTGATATGAGCCACCTTTTGTAACACTGTTTAATATTTCAATGAGTCTTTTATGTATAATTATGTGAACCTAATGTGTTCTCATGTGAGATGTGTCTTGTTAGCTTATTTTTGCCAAGCTGTAATATACAAAAAAGGAAGGCTGCCACAGAAAAAAGCATTGGATTTAAAGGTTTTACCTCCTGAGTCTGGGTAGTGAAAAATACTCAATAACTTAAGAGCCAGGCATTTTGTTGGCACTGATAAGCTGCACTTATATAAGTAACTATAGAGGTGTCCAGTTAACTCACAGAAAGCTACATTATGGACTCTTTTATGGACAGAAAAGAAGCAAGCAAACAGCCGATTAGCACTGAATTACAGAATGTGAAATACACAACCATTGGCAATGAGGGTGATGAACACTTTATACTGTAACTCAAATACTCTGAGCAAAATAAATCTCAGGTCATTGATGAAAATGAGACAAAGTCAAAAAGTTTTATCCCTGCAAAACAAGGATGCTTACAAAGTTGCAAACTAGTCAGCCGCAACTAAATTCCTTATTCACTAACGGTCCCTATGCTAATACAGAATCAAAGAAGTCCTTACCAAATGCAAAACCACAACACAAAAGGGCAACAAAACACAGAGGCAAAGCTGCATGGCAAATTGCAAGCAGCTTAAACCCACTCAATCCATTGAGACCATATAGGATTCACCATGAAATAATTTAAAGCCCTGCTAAAAGTTTACACATTTAGAGTGCGGCCATCTAGTGTACTCCACAGTCCACACAGGGCCATAGCTTCAGTTTTAAACTTCCGCCTGAATGAGGACATCAGTCTTTAATGAGACATCTGCTTTGTTATTAAAATCAGCCATCCGAGTCCAAAACATAACCAATAACTTAAATACCTCCCTAGTTTGCAAAAAGGCCCGGTCAATATAAGGCTTGCTGATAACAGCTGTTATAAAAATCCTCCGATCTATTTTCCAAACTGCTTTTCTGCTTCAGAGACTCGGGGGACTGGAGTCTATCCCATCATGAATTGCATGAGCACCCGGCACTAGTCGCCACTCTATCACAGGGCTAACACAGGACGAACACGTTCACACTCACATTCCCAACTACGGACAATTTAGTTTTCAACTTACCCAACTAGCATGTATGTGGTCTGTGGGACGAAACTGAATCCCTCAAAACATACTTTATATATGATATGTTATCTCTGCTGTGTTGTAATTGATTGTACAATTTCTACCATATATGTATTATCTGTGTTATTATATTGTATTGATTGCTCCATACATAACTGTGCTATATGTTTGTGTGTGAGTTGGAGTGTGTGCAGGTATGACTCAGTGGGAGTATTGTCTGTGTGTGTTTACATATATGTGTGAATGGAGGCTTGTGTATGAATATGTACTTCTGTGTATTGATTTTGTTTACTGCAGCCAGATAGCCGAAGAAAAGGAGAGGTATGCACGTCATATTGTAATGTATTCACATGCATAGGACCAAAACAATGAACCTGAGGATTAACATTTTATAATGACTATATTGCATAGCTGTTTGAAGACATTCCTTTGCCAGAGAGAGGGTCCACAGTCAGCAATTAATAAGGCACTAAAGCTTTGTTGGTTTTTCATGGGATTTGTTGAAAAAAGAAAACATAGAAATACGCTAGCCTTATCCTTTAAAAATACGCTCCCTCACAGAAGAAAGTGGACACCTAAATGCAAAAAAAAACACACGTTTCAAAATCAAAGCAACATTTACTCGCACCCATGTTGAATGAATAAAATAGCCTTTGGGGGATTGTGCACCCCAGATAAAAGTAGGCTTTGTTATGTTGAATAAATGTATAATCAGTTGTTTAAGGTGAGGGAAAGTTGTAATGGATACATTACAAAACGTGACTTCTGACATATAGACCCTGGGACCCTGGAGTTAAAGGCAAATACCCATAATGAGGCAGACACTCAGACACATATAATGAAATACATCTCAGAGTCCAAACATGAATATATATCTGACACTATTGTGCTTCTGGCTAAATGTCAGCGCTGACTAGCATCAGAGGAAAATCCAAGACGTATAATTTAATCTAGACCTCCACACCTCCATTTTTGTACTGCACTTTATACGTCCTGTTTCGGCTAAATTATTATCCAGGATATTTATAAATGAATTCAATTTTAGGAGGTAGATCTATCTATACATGCACTTTCCTGATAATGAGAGTGTGTTGTCTATGCGGTTTGGAATGAGAAAGGGATAGAGAAGTATAGAGAAGTTTAGAGAGGAACTATGGTGGCAACATAAAAACGATGCAGAACGTGTCCTCCATACATCCTCAGACAGAGGAATTGTGGCTGTTCGTTGTGGCAATTACTCAATGTAATGAATTAACTTAACATCTGACCGGGTCAGCACAGACACGGTTCAGAGAGTTACTGACTGATATATTCTTACAATTACAGTTGTTTCAGAAGTAGTGTATAAAGAAGACGAGACACATTCTGTATCTGCAATTAAGAAGCTGAGAGCAAATATTCCGGTTAAACTTCAATGCGTGAACTCGGCAGAATAAACATCACCCTTATCTCCAGCAGGCCTTGATCGAGATTTTGAGAAGCACTGCTCCAGATGTTAACTCATAAAGATTCTGCTACACGTAATGTCTTAAATGTAGTCAAAGCAGACATTATCACCAAAGAGATTTAAATATGGAGGGCTTCAAGAGATTCAAAAGAGTTTGACGTGAGACCTGCCTCATGCAGGAGTCATTCTTTTAGTGTTAAGGTTTATTCTCTGCTTCAACAACATTGGCAGAAAACCAATCGCTCATTGGCTTGGCTGTTCTCCAGAAAACCTGAAATAACATTTAAAAGTAGAAAAGTGGAAGATTTTGAGTTTCATCAGCTGCTGTGACAAGTTTAAAAAAGTGTACATCGCCAATGAACTTCACTTGGCTGCTTTTCTATCCTCTGCTTTGATGTGCTGCCTCTCCAGCATATTATTTCTGCATGTTTTCACTATTTTGGCTCCTTCTCGTTTGGGGACAAGTTCACAGAGAACACTGTCAGGCTCTTCAACTTCAACAGTGAAGGGGAGAATTAATCTTTAGCTGAGGAGAGCAGATCGGCGGGCGACAAAGCAGCACAGCCATTAGGGTTGCGGAGGAGGCCAAATGCACTTGTGGTCGTAGATCGACGCAAATGACTGCGCCGGGGGGGACGACAATTCCCCTCTGCTGGAGCTTCTGCTAGATGATCATTAGTGTGCTGGGTTTGATTGATATGGCACATTTCGGTTGGCAGGTGGACGACTCATCTCAACACGGCAGTCCCCGGTGATTAATCTCATTTTAAGATGCATCTGGAGGAGTCGGCTCATTGTGGATGGGCTGGTGTAAATTAAAGTGTATAATAATGCAGCACAGTCTCAGCTATGCAAGTCAGGCTAAAGTGGAATGTCAGTGTTTGGCATCATTCAAATCAACTGCCAGGGCGGATTGTGTGTCATGATGAATGTATACGAAGTGGCACAAAGCAATTGTCAGATTAATTATTCAAACCACTGTTGTGACATAGAAGTGTACAGTGTTGAGACACGCAGGTGCAAACACCATCAGAAATGATTCATTACAGTTCTCGCACTGGAGGCCGAAGCTACCAGCGACACTCCCAACACTGGCAGTGGATTGATTAAAGCTATTGATCAGTCATCTTGAAATCAAATCATTCAAGTTGGAGCTGATGGTTGAAAAGGTAATATGAAGGAGGACAGGCGTGCTTACATTTGATTCAATGCATGCATATGAAGCAGGGAAGTACTGATAAAAGACTACGTGCGGTCAGCAAAACAATTAACCTTTATAAATAAAGGTAAAAATACAACAGCAGAGGCTTAGGTGCCCAAGGTTAATGGTTTGGGAGAAAACTATTTCTGTCCTCGAGAGATTATTGTAATTATAGGTTTCTAGAGAATGTAATTATACAAGTGAAATTAGATGTTTTTTTGCTGTGGTGCCCATAATCATGGAACTGTAAAGAGAGGATAGAGAATCTTCTGATATGAAAAGCAGTGTGCTCATTTCACACAGTCTTTAACGATTGGACTTGTTCTGAAGTCTTATTCAGAGGGGTTCAGTCGAAGGGCTCCAAGGCTGCAGAGTTCGGTGGTAACCATGGATTCATTCAGTTAATGCCTTTTGCTTGAAAGCGAAACAGAGCCTGAGAACTCATTGTCTGCTGCAGATATTTAATTGAAACGAAGTAAGGGGGGTTGTCATTTGCCCTCTCGTTCTAAAGACTTCTGCCAATATTATAAAACTTTCTGTGGAAGGTTGAAATGATTTATTCTTCTCTATTACTATGAAGAATATTATATTGGGCTGTCAACCCTGTGTTTTCATGCACATATATATTTCATACTAAAAAAAATTAACACAAAATAATCTGGACGGCCAGCATCTAATGTTTGCAATGTTTTCGGTAGTTCCCAAATGACAATATACATACAAAATGTGTCATATGTATCCATTCACCTTTAGGCAGCCAATCATATCAAATAGACGGAACACACTAAGAGTCAAGGTTTCAATAGTGTGTGTGTGTGTGTGTGTGTTTGTGTGTGTGTGTGAAGGGAGGGGGCTAATATTTAAGATTCAGGTTAAGAATGATACGTTATATGATTTTATTAGATGTATAATCGCAAATAATTTTGATATCTGACTTTTAGATAAGACGTAAGCTATTTTAAAATCAATAATACATTGCTAAAAGGTTCCCCCTGTAGTAGCAATCAAATACAACTGCTAAAAACCACTCCATTGTGTGATAGCAGGTTCAGCTTTTCCTTTAGCAGCTCTTCACATTTGGATCAGAGGTTGTGCTTTCATGTCAAGCGTATGCAGGCGAAGGTCTTTTCAAATCCGCAGAAAATTCTCCGTGTTCCATCTCCACTTGACCTACATGTCATGTTTCTACAAAGACAAACATCAGACACAAGAAAAGTCTACAAATATTGCAAAAAAACTTTTATACTTCTTTGAGAAATCGCTTTTTCACCCATCTCTGCATTGCCGGCGACAGCTAAATGTGTAAGACATTGTATGAGGGATAGACAAAATATTAACTTCTCCATACAATATTTAGAAATGTAATATCAAAGACACAGTAATGTATCATACTATTCATGAATATTCCCAGGGCAGTTTGCAAAAAAAATTACATTTCAAAATGTGCTGTTTGTTGCAAGGCTATAGTGTAGGATTGCATCAGACATCCAGAATATGAGGTTGATTTGCAGGATAAAAAAAAAATTATATGTGTTCATATATTTAAGAAAGTTTAAGAGGGATGTTGGAACACATTTCTAATTGATGCATTGGATCTTAAACAGCCATTATGAGGGCACAAGGCTCCTTTCTTACATTAATGACAATGTAGAATTATAATTTGAAGTCACAATATGAAAATGGTCGCCTTCAGGCAGAAACGTACCCCCTCAGCCCCTTAGTTAGGCAAGTTCACGCCCCCCCACTGATTCATCCTGAAGATCTGTGGACTGTATTCAGCAGTAAGCTGGAGTAACATGAAAGATAAAGCCACAACAGGCTCTCAAATGTATGTTAGCTGATCTTACAGAACAAATGTTGCCCCTGTGTTTCTGTACAGTCTTATTTCTCTATTTCTTGTTTCCCTGCTTGTTTGTTGTTGGCATGATTTTGCTGTATCAGAGCGATAACACCCTCACCTTAAAAGCTCAAACCCAGTTTCACACTGATCAAATAGGAAATGGTATACAATAACAAAAGTAAAGCTCAGACATCAAAACTTTCAAATATAATCTAATTTATAAAATAGATCAGTCAGCAATAAGGGACAACGTATCACTAGCAAGAGCCTGATGCAGCTACACCACCAAGCTAGAAAGAAACCAAAGATTTGTAATTGATTTTAGAGAGCCTACTAAAAACAGTTCCACTGCCTCTACACGAAGGGGTCAATACAGGCTAAGATGCAACATGCTGCAGAAAGTGCAGTACTCATTTCATCACAGAAACCCTTCCATCATGCCTCTAGCTCACAATGCTAATCAATACAGGGGAGTAGGGAAGGTGCCCCTGATTGATCATGTGGTCACACTGGACGTAATCAATGTAAAGACTGACTGGATCACGAACTTTGGAGAAAATCACAAAAAATCCACGTCACGTTGCAAGTACATTTGCATGTATTGACTCCACCAGCGATCATATACATCATTTTGGAATCACATCAAAAACACTTTAGTTCACCTATACAGTACAGGGGACTGTGGGGATATTGTGGTCATATTATTTTGTATAATGTTGTGTTTTTATCTTAATGTGTGCATATGTGTCTGTTGATTGTGTATATATATAGGATACATATTTTATACATATTTGTATACATATTTGTTAATTGTATTTTTGTATTGGGGATTGTTCGAAACGTTATTTCAATCTCTCTGTCTGTACACACAAACTGAAAGATTGACATTAAAGTTGACTTTGACTTTGACATATTGATGACTGACATTACACACTTTCCGAAAACCTTGTATACCCGACAGAACAATTAATGTAGAAGAAAGAAAGGCTTAAGAGGACAAGTCTGAGGTAAATGACATGAACATGTTGTGTCTGATGCCATTATTAAGTCTGTGATCAAGGCTGTAGTGTAATGAGTTAATTTATATTACTTTCTGTTGGGCCAAGTACACTACTTGGTTTACTTGGCCTAGTCACATGATCGACTGAACTTCTTCCACTTTGTGCGTTAAATTAGCTGTTAACGGCTGATTAATATCAAGACATTTTGATGCCAATCCATAATGTAAAGAGATCATGAATAAAATAACCCTGTATTAAATACAAATGAATGCTAACATCATTATTTACTGTACATGAATCAAATATGGAATCAATTTGAAATACAACAAATATGATCATGTCACGTAGAAATCTAACCACAACAATTCTTGCACTCTTCTGGTTGTTTTAAACTCCTTCGGTCTAATATCTGGTTAAAATCACATTGCAACTCTGTCCAGGGTTCCTGCAGGTTTCACCAACTCAAATTTAAGACCTTCTTAATACAACTTTTAAGACCTATTTCACGGCAAAAAGTATGAAGGAAAATTGCTATGAAAGAAGAAATACGTCCCATAATTACTTACAAAGTAAATGTATTCAAACCCAAACGTCGCCACCCGGAGGTCCCCCGATGTTGTTGCGGGAGCTGCTGCACTAGCTAACGCTACGTTTGCAAAAAAAACTCTACATGTTCTTGCAAACGGTGCAGCGGGCTTCAAACACGTTCCCCTCCACTGGTTTCAACCAAGCACCAAATTCGATGTTTTCCAACCAAATAAGGTTGAACTTACACTTCCCCATATTTATTTGTAAGTAGATTTGAAGATACCTGAGTTACTGACTGCCGATAGCTGAAGCTTGGTTGCTAGGTTACTAGCTGGGTGTTCTCCGATAAGGGGCCGGGTAAACAAAGTTAGTGTTTACTGGTTCCATGTTGATTTATTTCAATACAAATTGTTGGGGGGAACTTAAAGGCTATTACCGTACTGGTTACTTTGCAGCCCGGACATTTCCCCCAAAACACATTTAGACGCGATCGCAACACAGAAGTACCTTTCAAATCCGGTCATTTTTAAGACCTTCTAAATCATATTTAAGACCTTTCTAATTTGTTTGATCATATTTAAGAATTTTTAAGGCCTTAAATTCTGATTATCAAATGTAAGACTTTTTAAGACCCCGCGGGGACCCTGTCTGTCCTGAGGACTCCTGACCCAGTATCGTTTTTGTTCAGTTGGACTTAGGGCTGGGCGATTTGGCCTAAAAATAAAATCTCGATTTTTTCTAACTAATGGACAATTTTCGATTTAAACCTCGATTTTTTTCTGTTTTTCTCTAAACAAACCAGACCAAGGCAAAATTTAAATACATATTTTCTTTATTAACACAATACAAATAAATGAGATTACCAAGTAGTCTAGGCCTATGTGAACAAATCAGTTCTTCAAGAATAAAAAAAAAAATAAAAAACAGTTCGTGGACATTTTTATGGTACGTCTGTCGGTGGCGCGGTGAAAGTGATTGTAGTAGGCTATGTGGCTGAGTTTTGCACGCGTTCTGGAAAGTGAGAGAGGGCCTGTAAATCTCCGCTTTGCTTCCCACAATGCAGTTCGGCGAAAAGCGAGGGAACGTGACGTCACCCCATTCAAAGTGAATGGGCAGACGCGTTGGAAGCTGTTTTTGAAGCAGGAGACGCTGTAGTGTGGACGGGCCGTAAGCTACTGCGGAGTCCCTTAAAGCAAAACAAATCTGCGGAGTCTAGAAATGTTTTTAAATCGCGATTTTTCGGTTCAGCCATTTCACAAACCGTAGGAAAGTAAAAATGCAAATTAATCGTTTAAACCGAAAAAATCGCCCAGCCCTAGTTGGACTGAATGCTTATCCAAATGTGAAATACTTTTTTTTGGATCAATAAACCTGCACGTAGGAAAATATATTCCGAAAAAGACCACATAGTAAAAGCCTAAAATATATTTTCCTAAATCATTTTCTATTGAAAAAGTTGAGTAGGTGAGATGTCATCTCTAAACTGTTTAACTTTTCTCCTTCTCACTCACATCTGAATGGCACTCAAGCACGTACACAAAGCACACACTATACACACAGCGAATGTGGTTACTATACGACATATATTTCTCTCTCTCAACTCTTTCTGGGTTTCCTCTTTCAAATTCCTCGAGTGTGTTTTCTATCCTTTCATGGTAGGTTGAGCTTTTCAGGCATTGTCAAGTTTGTTTACATTTTTAACAAGGGGGATAGAAACAAAGAGACTGAGACGAGGGGTAAGTCCCTCCTCTGAAATCAAAGGGATATCTCCCATGAAATGTTGTGCAGTGACGTGGAAAAGTCTTTGCCTTTTGTATCTTCTGATACCAACGGGCCCTTTTAAGCAACACTGAAAGCTATGACGCAGGATGGTCTATCAAGAAAAACTATGCACAGGTGGTTTAAACTGAACTTCTCTTTGTTCTTTAATTCACTCCTAGGTGGTTTCTTCTGTAATAGTTTGAGGAGCACTTTTCCCCAGCTCTGGATATTCAGTTTGTTTCATAAACCTAGTTTGCTCTTGCTCTAGGGGAATACATCTTCAATAAAAATAATTACAGTACAGTAATCAGTGACGATTTTCAGTCATTCCCCACACATGCTGTCCTTGATTGAAATGTAATTGTATAAAATCAACAGCGAAAGATGATGATCATGGATGGCCCAACAAAACAGTGTTGTGCTTCATGTTGTTTTCAACAAGAAGTCATTTAATTTTGTGACAGGTGTGAAGGTAATTGAACACTGCCAGACATCACAAAAACAGAGAAGAACACAACCATGAGTAGGAAAACAAACATAAACAGCTCTGCAAAATTGAGTTTAGCACTGTCTAGAAATGATATTTTTCTAAAGAAATAATATAAACATTTTTCTAGGAGACAGGGCAGTAAACACTTGCATACTGGGGTTAGATGACAAAATTCAATAAAACATTTTTAAGAGGCTTAATCCAGTGCATTTAAGATGGAATCTGTTTGAAGAGGTTCAAGTTTAAGCTCTTAAAAGACCGTCATGAATAAGTTTCAATATATTTTAGAGATAGATGACCAGTTTATTGGCAATCCATTCAATCATTGATCAGAGACATTTTTACTCAAAGAGGTCCTATTATGCTTTTTTAGTTGTTCCCTTTCCTGTAGTGTGTTATATAGGTTTTAGTGCATGTAAACGTCTGCAAAGGCTAAAATCCCAATGTTCCCTCCAGTGGGAGTTCCCCCCCCCCCGCCTGAAACGCCTTCATTGGACTCCTTTGTTTACTTCCTCAACATACTTAGTGACATCACTATGTAACACTCACGTTTCTATTGGTTAGTGCTCCAACACATTGTATATGATAGGCTAAGGGGACACATATGAACTCTGAACATGAGCATAATATGTTTAAATCACAGCTGTGCACCTCATAGTGTATGTATCAAGTGTATTACCAAAGTTGTTATAATGAATTGTCTGAAACACCATAAACAGCTGTACATAAATGAATGGCAGTTTATCAGTCAGTCAGTACCAGCATAGTGGCCAACCCAACAGACAGACATTCCCATCCTTAGAGTTTGTTAGCATGGCTAAAACACATTCTTATGAGCATCAGGTCCACATTTCCTAAAAGTGGTTAGTAGTATGAAGGCATTTGGACTAGATCCCCCTATTTTCAATCTTGGTTATAGCCCTGCTAGAAGACAAACAATTCTAAGAATACATTCTCATATGCAAGGTAAAAAAAGGACTTTAGGCCTCCATGTGCAGTGGAAGACAGAAACAGCAGTCACTGATTTACAATTATGGCTGCTTACTTGCTTCAGAGGCTTGATTGCAGCTAAAGGATCCTATAATAGAAATAGAAGTCCCTATGAGATGCATTTGAGAGCATGCCAATGTCAAATGAAACACAGGCAGCCAGAGAGAGTTGGCAAACTGGCTCCATCTCCTGGAGGAGACAAGAGACAGGGCTCCATTGAATACACCCCCATCTTCACATGCTTTCATTATTCTGCTTATGGAAGGTGACGCTGTGCTTTGCTACATAAATACATAGCAACCAAAACATAAATATGGCAACTGCTTAAAGTATAGTAAAGTACAAATACACTGTGGCAATGATTTTAGATGTTGAAAAGGTTACTTGGATAATCCAATAGAATACAATATACAAGTGGAGCAAGTAAACATCCGTGAAACACAGGCAACCACTAAAACAACTTAAGTTCCACATTTAATGCAAAGCTCTCAAGACAAGCAGTAATATTTTGCTGAACACATTCAAAAGAATTCCACTTGAGAGGCTGCACAGCAAATGAATAATAATAAACTATATTGCTGGTCCATTTGTTCCATTTGGTGGGGATGTCTGCAGGTGCAGTAAAGCATGAATTGGCCATCCATGACCAGTAATCATGTCCTGTCTATTAGACTGTGCTGCTGGGAAATAACACCAGGAAAAGAACAGAGCTATGACATTTCTTGAATTACCACAGCTCACTAGTCACAATCCAATTACTTTGTCTATGTTTGCGACGGATCACCATCCCTCCTTCAGTTTCAATTTATTTGCAGAGGTTAACACCTTATTATTTCTTACAAGGTATTATATAAGCTGCACCTGCATACGTCCTTACCCTTGCACAAACTGAAAATTGGAGAGAAAAAAATAAAGAAATTCTGACACTGATTAAAATGTCAGCACTTTAATGCATAAAATGATATATGCACTACAGTTTATGAATACCGCATTGCCGTGTGGCTCTTAACATATTGGATTTTCCAGAGCAGAAGCAGCATTCATATTCTGTTGTTCGGTGGTGTTTAGAAAACAAGGACTGATCCTTATTGTACATCTTAAGCTGGTCCCTCTCCCTTAAATTAATGAATTTAACAAGCACTCCAGGGTTTGTGTGCCAAGAAGCACTGAGTTACAGCTGTTCCACAATGCCTCTGCCACAGTCCAAATTTAGCTAATTAGCTGCAAGGAAGCAGCACTCTCCGAGCTAGTTCAGGACCTTACATGGAGGTGCGCCCAACTTCAAAGCAATACTGCATTATCTTTCCTTCAAGAAACAAAAAGTACAATATTTACTCACCCATGACACAAAATGACTACAGGGGGTTTGAAAGGCTTGTTGATCAAGCCATATTGATTCATGTTTTTCTTTGGTGTTGAGCTGTGTGATAACCAAAGCTCACTTCGCAGCCCATGTTTTGTAAGAAAACTCCAGAGCCTATTATTCGTTTGTCCAATTCACTTCTGTCACGATTTCTGAGAATAAAACATTCTTTTTATGAAGTGTTTTAAAATACCCTTGGGTGTTCGACTTACTTGTTAAATTAGCATGTCTTTCATTCTTTCAGTTGACTGTACATGCAAATAGACTAAATTATAAATATGATATTGGAAGGAATAAAGCTCAGACTTCCCATCGACACCGAGTACCCGCTGAGTGTTTGTTCCCACATGTGGCCTAAGCTAGTTTTGTCCTTTAGTGTCATATCATTTTGTGAATAAACTAACTGCTTCTGAACTACACATGAATATGAATTGCCTGAACCACATGTTAAAAAAAACGGGTGCTGTGTTGTTTCTGAGAAAAGTGCAGCCCCATGCTGAACTTCCATATGGTTGCACTTTAACACAACTTGCAGAGGTTTAGCCTCAGAGTAAAATTCTAAATGACTGTAACCAAGAACAACTAGCTTCCTGGCAGACTGGCTATGGGGGGAGAAATGGATACTTCATTTGCTTCCAAATTTAACTCAAACCCACACAGCTATCATGGCTGTCGATGTCAGGCAGCCAGTAGCATGGCTGTTCACCTTGAGGGGTCCCTGGGAGATTGGCTTCTCTGGAGCTAACTGATATGGACTGGAGCCCAATTTCCTTTTGGCTAATTAGCTTGGCTACAATACCAGTAGCAGTCCTTATCAGCCCCCAAGCCTTCTGCTCTCTGTCTGTCTATTTCCTTTTTTTCTCTGTAGGTTTGCAGCACAGTCAGATAGCTTTCCGCAAAAGCTCAAGTGACAGACTTCCACTTGCATGTAGCAAAGGTTATGGATGTTCTCAGAGCATTATAGGTATGAACTCATCAGGTCTGTCGCAATTTTCACAAAGGCATATTAAGTGAAATCCTTTTTCATTAAATATAAAGCTTCAAGCTCAATTCACTCCCTGGAGGTTTACTGTGTAAATGTACCATTTGAGAAGAAAAAATGAATGATCAGTAAATTCTGGGCTGATTAGGTTTGTAGATTAACCTGGGTTTGCTTTGATATGGATATTGTGTTTTACATAAATACATGTAACTATTGAAGTACTGAATGGGAGGAACAGTTTCATATTTTGAGAAATGTGCTTGCTTGCTTTCTTGTTAACAGATGAGATGACCAAGACCACTCATGTATGTCAGTTAAATATGAAGCTAAAACCATTAGCAGGTTAGCTTAGTTTAGCAGATTGGAGTCAGAGGGGAAATTATAGCTTGGCTCTGCATCAAGGTAACAAAATGGGGTCTCGTTGTCACCATGAGTTTGCCAAAGTACGGATAATGCAGTTAACACCTTACATATAACACATTTATTTCAATATACATGTGTTAACTAGTGAGCTCACAGGAAGCTTTTAGGTGGAGTTTTCTTCAACAGAGCTGAGAAGTTATTCCTTTATATTTAGCAGACAGAATGAGAATGAAATTGATTAAGCAAGACTGAAGATATTTTTTCTCAGAATGTCAATCTTTTCATTTAAATAATACATGTCTGTGTCAGAGGATAACGTATACTTGCTGTATTCCCATACACATTTTTAAATCATAGATTGCCTATGTTTGAAGGTGATTTACCCCTTTGTATCTCACATTGAAGCCAGGTTTATATATAAAGTGCGACCTCTGATTAGCTTTGAGAGTCCCTTTAGATGTATTGTTCAGTGTCTCATTTGTCTTCCTCCTGAACGCTTGCCATATATCTCAATTCACTGTGGACTTAAATGCATCCACTCAGCAAAAACACTTATTGTTTGAATTTTTTTCTATTTGCAGGTTATTTCACAAAACCGTATTGTAATTCATGTAATCCCCAGAAATGGCACAGGCCCAGCATGCAGCCATTCAAAATGCACCAGTGCCCTCAAATGCCTGCTCAGCCCCAGAACACAGACAATAAGGGCCTCAGGGTAATTTCACACTCCGTTATGATTTTGTTCAGAAATAATATGGTTTTGGATAGAAGTTTTAGTTGACTTCCGGAGAAAGAAAGAAAGCATACTGGTGTTGCTTGAAATGAAAGTCTAGCTGCGATTCTGAAAAGGTATCGCAGCTTTTTTTCGCAACAGGTGGCGACCTGTTAGATAAATGCACATGCATATTAAGAAGATAAATTAAGGTTATGATGGTTGTGCTTTAGTATTAGCACTGGAGCTTGGGATAAAAAGCCAGAAAACAATTGAATTATTGTAATAAGCGCCGCTAACTGTGCTGAATGTTTCATGACGGCAAAATAAATGTAAAAAAGGCCTTTGAAGGAAAGCTCAGACCCGCTAATATCTCCTTAATGATTTTCTTTGGAAAATGTGGCTGCAGGGCATTGCAGGGTGACACATGTACACAATACTGGCAGACTAAAAGAAGCATAAAGTCATATAATAGCTTCCATGACCATTAAAATTTAATAGGCACACATAACTAATGCAGTTAAACCTGCGGCAGGTTTCCTACACCACCAGACTCACAGATTACATTTCTAAACTTGATTGATTTGCACAGGCATGACCAATGGCTCTAATGTGATAATGCATCATAGGTTAGGTCAGATTACTGTGATGGTGGTTGGGAGACTGACTGTGGTCATAATTACATGACTAGCTTGCAGCATGCTTGGCAAACAACACAGAATCACCGCCAAGCGAAGCGATGTCGAGGCAACCTAATGCTCTGTCATTGAAACCCATCTCAATTAGGCTGAAGCTGGACAGGTCTGGAGTTGAATGATTGGTTCTTCCCTTCCCCTCTCACTGTGGTGATGTTTATATTTTCCCAGTGGAAAACTAAGGACTTAAAGTAGCTCTTAGAGATTCTCTGTTTTGTTCAATAAAGGGAAAGACGGTTACTAACTCTCTTTAATGACACCAAAACATCCCGGCGGTGATAATAGCTGAAATGATTCTAAAATAGCATAAAACTTTATTTAACTAGGCTACCATTTGTATTTTTAAGCACCAATTATATTTACATTTTAAGAAAAACACAATACTGCATTTCTAGTGTGGTTGTGGTATGAGCATTGGCTCAATTTGTCATGATGTATTCACCAAAGTAATTGCTATGATGAGAGCATTGGACAACATCCCTACATAATAGGTCCAACTGGGAAGATAACACGAGTGGCTAGACAATGATACATTCAATGAAACTCATCAACAGTTTAGCCAGATAAGCTAACTTGTAAGGAAATGAATGTTAAAGGTCCCCTATTATACTGTTTTTCATCAATATATTATAGGTCTCAGATATATACAAAACATGTCTCTGAAGTGTTTGGCTCCAAATACCAAACAGATCATTGCAGCATCCCATAATCCCCTCTGTTTCAGCCCTGTTTCAAAAGTGCTGATTCTCTGTCTGTTACTTTAGATGAAAATAAGGAGCCCCTCCCCACGCCCCTCTGAGAGATATTTGGTTAAAAAAGACACAATGGTGCTCTAGGAGGAGATTCAGGTGATAAGGTGGGGGGGGGGGGGGTACCTTGGTTGGTGATTGGCTAATGGTTACACAAGCCAAAACATCGTTATGACATCATAAAGTGGCCAAAATCTGATCAGCTCATTTTCAGACAGGTTTTTATATAAATGGATCAGGACAGAAAGAGAGAGAATCTTTTTTCCTGAAACTTTCAGAATCTCTTTTCACAGAGGGGACACATGTTGATGTAGAGAAGACATGAAGAAGAGGGGACACATGTTGATGTAGAAAAGACATGAAAAAGTGGATTTTACATAATAGGTCCCCTTTAATGAATACTGTGAGTGCACACAACTTCAGCCATTAGTCAAGGTTGAGCCATGAAATCAGTGTGTAAAATATTGATGGTATTTTATATATTGTAATGTTCTAAGATACCTAGCAACAACAGGCTACACACTGGACTGCACATCAAAACCAGGCTTTACGCTAAATTATGACAAATCTACATGCTGAATAAAGATATAAATAAAACGACAATAAAGCAACAGCAAAACTATATATAAAACAAATCAAACGGTGTTACTATAAAAGGAGGCAGTGGAAAAGAAGCTTCACATGAAGGAGATATTTTTAAAAGGAGAGACTATTCTGATTTGGCTGCAGCCTGAGATGTTGAGGCAGGGAGCCTCAAAAGCGACTGAGATATGGTGATTTAAAATAGGCCTGGATAAACGGTTCACTGTGTCATGAGTCAAAACAGAGGTAATGGTTTTGGGGAGATAGCAGGAACCTCCACATGTGTCGCACTCTCCCAGTGAAACTCCCCACTGTCAGGTGAAAAGCAGCAGCTGGCATTAGAGTCCACATGCATTAGAGGAGGCAGAGCCTCCTGCCAACACTCACACAGAGGCTGCCGGTGACAGGACCGAGCTTTACACTGGGAACCTGCAACACATCTTCATCATTCAGTTGGAAAGGTTCCTGTAAATGACACCAACGGTTGTTTGGTGGCAATGTTGAAATTGCAGAAGTATATATGTAGAAGTATAAATAGGTTTAAAGATACTCCAATACAAGTAAAAGTCCTGAATTCATCAGGTTTCTTAAGTAATAGTAAAATAAGATAGGAGCAAAATGTTCTTAAAGTATCAAAAGTTAAAGTACTTGGTATGGCTATTTCACATTATTATATGTAAGGGATAATGTGCAGCGAGGCGGTCATTATGGGTAAAAGAACACCCGACAGGCTGATCAGAGAGCCTGACGCGAAGCGGAGGGATCTTTATCAGCTTGAATGCCTTGAATGACCAAGACGCTGCACATTATCCCGCTTATTACACGGCCATATACTAAACAAACTAAGGAATCGACTCCCAATATGAATTGAAATTATTTTATTGGACTTAAAAATTATCGTATTTCTTCCGCTAAGAAAAATAAAACTCCGTTCCACGGCGCACCAATGGCTGGAACTGCGTCAACAACAACTTTACGGCAGCACTGTCCAACAAGTCCTTAAACTCTGCAGAGCCCATACCGTGTTCCTGTTAGTGTTTACTTCCTCTCTGCCTTCTTCTGGTGATTTATCTGACGTCCAGCGCGCCGTCTTTTACCCTTTTACTTTCTCTTTCTTGATCCTCCTTAGCAACGGTCAATAAGTCCTTGACAGCGGTCTGTACTACTGTATTAACAACGTGTCACGTGTTCTGAATTGACCAATCAGAATTGAGTATTCAACGAAGCCATGTAATAATGAAAAATATGATATACTGTAATATACATGTAAGAGCATTTTAATGTTGAAGTTTGTCAAAGTGAAACCATTTTGGACACTTAAACTGGGTACATAAGTATTAAAGTACTGCATCATATCATATAATGTCTATTTATATGTAACCATGAAATTTAAATAAATGTAAGTGATTGAAAAGGGAGTAGAAGTATATAGTAGCAATACATGGAAATGGAAGTACAATTCATGTGCAAAAACACTGTTCTGTGAAAGTAGAACTGAGGCAAAGATGTCAAATGAAGCTGAATATCAACACAATAATAGTCAGACTGTTAATAAATAACGGTCTGGTGTCTGTGATGATGCCACGGACAGATGCCGCAGAAGTTAGCTTGCCCCCAAGAGTTCAATTTTAAGGAGTTTTTCTCCTGCTACTAGCTGATGGGGAAACCTTATCAGACATCAGATAAAAAGAGGACAGTTTCACACGGTTCAGAATCTTAATCACAAACTGGGTGTTGTTGTATTTTCTCCCTCAAGATGTTGAACACTTCCTTTGGATAAATTCCATGAACGGCAGCTGTTATCCTTGTTAGGAAACAGCCGACTGTTGTGCACCGCCAAAAGTGTTAGTCAGTCATGTTTCGTGTTGTTGTTCTTGTGTTGTCTTTCACTTCCTGTTTTGTTTTGTCACTCATTTGTCACGTCTCATTTCAGGTTCCTTGACTCCCTTTCCTAATGTGTTCTCCCGCGCTCATCAGCGCCAGCCCCGCCCGATTGTTTTCACCTGTTCCGAGTTATCTCCTATCTCCTATTGCTTATACTTTATCTCTGGCTCCCGGGTCGTGCATTTGAGTCCTTTTTCCCTTGTGAATCCAAGCTCCTAACACCGACCTGGGTAATAATCTGCAAATATGCCAGATTCTAATTATTTTGTATTAGTTAATAATAATAACATCAAATAATGTTCTCTTGCATAAATCATGCATCAAATGAATCTTCCAATAACATGATGAATTGAAACGTTTTTGTGCACATAATCTTTTGCCAAAAAAGATGACAACATTTAAACAGGGGCAAATAGCTTGTTCACTATAGTCACGCGGGTGCAAACACATTGTTGACTATAGTCACCCGGTTGCAAATCGTTTTGTTCACTATAGTCACCCGGGTACAAATGCATTGTTCACTAAAGTCCCCAGGGTGCAAATAGCATTATGCATTAAGGTCAACAGGATGAAAAAAGCATTGTTCACTATAGTCAACCGGGTGCAAATAGCATCATTCACTAAAGTCACCCGGGTGCAAATAGCATATTATTCTTAACTCTAAACCATATTATTTAAATACATTACCTATAGTTAGTGCCGTCGTTTTTTCTCAAGGAAAGCAGGAAATGAATTATTGGCATCAGTATGATCATTTATCTATTTGAGCAATTCTACCTCCTTTGTCTATACGATTCGAGGGCATGTTTCTATTTTTGTGCTGTGTTGAATGTTGCTGGAGGGTTTTTCTTGAGTTAACATTTAGACAACAGACTAGTCCTTTCATAAAAACTATCACTATGTCCGTCGGTCTCTTTATTTCCTTGCTCTCCCGTTTGACCTTTTTTTTGCTTGTGCAATTTCTACCTCATCCTCTCCCAGTCTGGTAATGGTTTTCAAAGGAGGCAGACAGGGCAGAAACAATGTTTAAGCTGTAATGGTTTCATTGGAAAATAAGTGAGGAGGGGTCAGGGGAAGATTTACTCGAAATGGAAGTGTAATATCATCAGAAAGCATAAGAGTCTAATGGGCCCTACATTTCATCCAAAAGGCATCGAAAGGAAGGGATCCTCTCTGGTTCAGCAACTGTAAAGAAGCTCTTTATTCTGCAGTTTAAAGACTGGCTCCATTTATCTCTCATGCAACATTGCTCTTTTTGTGGGGCGAAAAAGAACTCATGGATCAAGAAAGTCATCTGTTCTGTAGATTCATTTACATTCACATACAGATACTGTTAGATAGTGGATTTGAGGAGATGTTAAACAGCACATGCTGTATAAGTAGAGGTTTGGCTCTCAGGAGCTTGTTTGTAAACCATTTGATTAATTGTTGTTTCTCTTTACAACTTGAGTTTCATTTATTTAGACGTTAAATTGCATTGTTTTACTTTTCTTTATTGCTTGTACTGGCAATAACTCGCTTGGAAGGAACCCAGCATTTAATTAAATGCTGCTTTCTCACTCTATTGGTTAATCTGTCAAATCTCATGTTTATTAACATCTACAGAGCGTTTGTCAGAGTTCAATTTAAACATGGAAAGAACCGGATCAGACACAAGAACTGTGTAGCCACATTCTGTTATGTTAATGGCAGATGTGTATGAACTGATTATTTAATGTGTGCAGAAACAAGAACATGTCGTTTATCTTACTGAAAACACATGTCCTTTTCGTAGAGCAAAAGCAATTTATGAAGAAAAAGCCCTTCAAATAGCCAAAGTTCAAAAAACCTTGCACACAAAAAAGGAATTGAAGTGGTGACCTTTTCCTCACAAGTCTTTATAAAGATGTATCTAAAAAAAAGAAGCCTTTTTTATTCCCATTTTTTTGTTAAGCTGTCAAACACCCAGACTTCCTCCTATGTCACTTCTTCTTCTTTTGTTTAAAGAAAATCTAAATTATTTTGCCAACTTGTGATTATTTATTTACCAATAAGCTATTACAAACTTCATGCCGGAGAAAAACAGCTATTGAATCAGACATACAAAACATAAAGTATATGACCTTTGCCACAGTGCATTTATGGAAGGTGAACAACTTCAAGAGTCACGGACCCATTCACCTGTCATTTCAATCCTGTGTGTCCTCTCATGAGTTGTACCTTTCAGTAAGTCATGAGGTCGGCCCCCCCTCGGGACGGACGGATGACCTGGTGCTTAGAAGCCAGCTTGTAACTGAAAGGCCAAGCGACTGCGCCCCTGCATCAATCTGTGCCTCTGTGTCAAAGAGGACTTGAATTAGACAGTGAAGTATTACTTTCTCCTGGGGCATGGCATCTTGCTGACCGTGCACTGTTCCCTCTGTGCTTTTTAATCTGTGTCCTGTGTTCATTTTCATTACAAGGGTTAAAAAAGTGCTTGCTTCATGTACCTATTAATGTTTTTTTTCTTCTGAAAAGCACAATAACGCATGGAGTTGAATCTTGTTTTTCTATATCCTCGTCTTCTCTAACACTTGTATTCATTTGTACTTGTTCATTTGTAGAAGTGAATCAATTATTGACCACAGTGGACTTGTACTTATCCATCTTCCACACCGATGCATTTGTCATAGAATAGACTCACTTCACCGATTTTTTACATTCTTATTTGAGTTTTTTTACTTCTTTCCATCCTGCATTGTAAAAAAGCTTGTGATGCGTTATGCAACATAAATTGGGCTGAACCCACAAAACCAAAAAAATGTGTTTTATATTTTGATGTGAACAAAGTCTTATTGTTTCCACTGTTATCTCTAATATCTGAAGTTGTGAGGAGTTATCTCTAGCTTGTGTGTAAATGTTCCGCAAATGTACCCCACCCGCCAAAGGTGCTACTTATTTCCAGTAAGAAGTGAAGAAATGCTTGTGATTCTGTGAGTACACATACCATGGAACATTTTCTGTTTTAATGAGGGCTTTTACCACACTGGCAATTGTCCCAGTACCTGAGAAAAGCAATTCTGAAGTACAGTAAGTGTTTTGTGTTAAAGTGAAAAAACAAATCTTCGGATTGTAGAAAATAAGTGTGCTCGAAGTGACTTGTATCAGCTGTGACCACAGTGTAATACCCTCGAAGTGCACAGCAGATACAGCACATAGTGGGTTCTGTTTGCCTCAGGTCCAGTGTCAGAATTAAGGCATAGCACAGTACCTTCCAAGGCCAACACGAGCAGACACTTCTTCGCCTGCAGAACAGCCATGATAAACTCTTAAATGGTCTTTCATGCTTTCATAGCACCGTAACCTTCACCTCCCAGAATGCCTGAGGAGGAAGGATAGTGTTTCATGTGAACAGCTAAGAGTTCAACTGTATGCCAAGTAAAATATCAAAAGACTCCGAACCGGAGCACGTGCAGTCCCCTCTGATATCGACTCGAAAGCTCTGGGTTCAAAAATGCAAGTTTATGTGTGAAACTCTTTTTAGAAAAGGAAGAAAAAGCGAAAAGAATAAGTTGATGGTAATATGACATTGCTAGTTCCCTGTAAGAGTGTTTGTTTTTTAACCAAAAACAGCCACAGCTCCTATGAAAACTCTAAAACAAAAAACTATATTTGTATTGTGTCCTCTAAACAAGTTTACTGATGTAACATATCCATAGAAAGAGCTGAAACAGTTCCACAGTACAGCATTAAATACACAACGTTCTCCTTTGGACACAAATTACATTCAGGGTGCCCAGATGGATTTTGTTTCTGATTGATGACAATGTGCCCTATGATATAATAAAGCTCATTTGGGTGTGAAATACTACACATCATTTCTATGACTCCACAAATCCTATCTACTGCTTCAGTGAGCCCCAGTGCCAATGGAGCAACTCGGGGTTTTTCTCTACTCATCACATCACAAATTACAGCCTCGGTTCAACTGAAGCTTCAGGATTCAATTGCTTAAGCTCAGGAAAAACATAGACATTCTACTCGAGGGTGGATTTCTGGCATCAGATTTCTGCTCTTCAAATATACAGAGAGCACTGAGTTTCGGGACCACCTGCTCTTGCCATGACATAGACTGATAAGGTGAAGGTTATGATCTTTAATTGATTTCACTCCCATTTCACTCATGAAGGGAGATGTAGATGGAATCACTTTTAAGCCTTGTGATATGGTGGAAAAGGAGGGCATGGTGAGCAAGATGTGTTAATATTTAGTGTACTCAGGGAATGTGAAATCAAATGATTAGAGCTGCATGGGAGAAGACAGCTCATGGAAATGATCCTCAATGTTTATGTTGGATTATTCTCTGGATTGCTGCTGCTGCTGTCTATCTCTGATTCATTTTTTCTATGGAGAATGTTAGACTGGAAGAGAAATGTGCACAGCCATAAGACCTCAATGTGTGCTGCATGGAAAATTCTACTAGAATAACAAATCAGTGCTGTATCAGCACAGTGGAATCAGCTTCTTTTATAAGCTTTATTCACATTGTTTCAACTAAAAAGGTCTCTTTCAGAGGACATGGGTCATCTTTGTTTGAGGATAAAATTACTAAGAAAAGCTAAAGGGCGCCCTGATTTCAGTGTGTGGGTTCCTCTCTTGTATTCATGCTATGCAGAAGGTCAAACAGCATTCATTAGGCATGTAAATACATCCCACGCGTTTATATGGATTGTTTTTTTCAGATCTAAATTTAAAATGGTGTATTCCAGCACAGTGTTTATCACTTCCTTGAAAAATATGATTGCTTAACCTGAAGTGAACATGAGTAGCCAGTTAAGTATTCATATTACAATAGATACTGAAGGGCGTAATTAAAAGGGGCCCTATTATGCTAATTTCCATTTCCATATTTGTATTTTGTGCCTCTATTGTGACATGTCTCCATGCTTTAATGTTCAAAAAGCTCTTTATTTGTCTCATATGGCGCATTTCCACTACAGCGCGGAGCGCGGTTTAAGCGTGCCGTGCCCGGCCCGTTTTTGGTTGCGTTTCCACTAGGGGTAGTTTCGGCTAGCGGGTACTTTTTCACCGTTTTCTGGCTCTCCAAAATCGAGGTTCTTTCCGGTCCAACAACCGGGCTGAGTATGCTAAACTAGTGAGAGAATCGCTGGCAACTACAACAAAATGAACATATTTTACCGTGATTTAATTGTAATACACGTTTCAAAATTATGCCGAAGTAACAACATACTGATACCGGTTAGTAAAAACCATGAATTAATGCTTTGACAAGTCTGCAGACAGACGGCAGGCGAAAAACCTTTTAAAATGCGTGTTTTCTGAATGGAGATTGGCTAAGCTAACGCAGTATATGCTCCGACCGTCCACACTCACAACAATGGCCTATACAGACATAAATAAACCAGCGACTGTATTCGCCATGACACAGACAGTCTGTGGTTTGTACTTGTTTAACTTTTGTCTAGTTTCTGAACAGATATGAGGAGCTGTGAGCTCTGAGGGCTAACAGCTAACGGCTGATGATGACGTCACGGCTCCGCCTACACTGCGTTACTATAGTTACTACCCCAGTTCCTAAACTGTAATGGAAACGCAGCATAAAGTGAGCCTGGCCTAACAAGGCCTAACGAGGCCTAGCCATACCATACTAAGCCGAGCGAGGCCCTGAGTGGAAAAGCGCCAATACTGTCTGTGCTGCAGCACCTCTTTTCACCCTCTGTCTGAAACCAGAGCCCAGTCTGCTCTGATTGGTTAGCTGGCCGGCTCTGTTGTGATTGGTCAACAGCTTAGAGATGTCCCATCCCTTAGCCTATCAGGTAGCGCTAGCCAATAGAAACGGGAGTGTTATGTCAATATGTTACTATAGACAACAAATGAGTCCAATGGAGGCATTTCAGGCAGAGTGTGTGGGAGATCATTTAGAGGATTCTCAAACTTTCAGCCATTGTTGACCAGAGCTTTTTAAAGGATACATTCAAAGTCCCACTTTGACATTAGAATATAGTTTGCTTATTATAACTGTGCTTGGCTGTTTGATCTTCACTGCGCAAACTGATGTATGCGTAGAGTTTGACACTTGAAGGCTGTTTTCGCATTCATATGCTGAAAATAAAAAGCTGTGCTCATCATAAATCTGAGTGTAACTGGTGAATGCAAGTGCATTTCTGCGACATCACAACGATTTCAGAAGTCAACTGTCCTATATGCATCTCACACAAGTATAATGAGGGAAACCTCCAGTAAACATTGAAACTGAAAAAAAAGACTTCAATTTAAGAAAACATTTTGTTTCCAGTGGATAAACTTGGTAAACGAACAATACATGCATAGTAACAGATTTATTTTAGGGAGAAAAGTCAATTTTAGTGAACCTGTGTGTCAAAAAGACACATCATACATAAATAATAATTCAAAGCTGAGTTTTTGTATCTGCAGGGAAGATTTAAGGTTCTCCAATCTCTATGAGAAAATGAGGCTACTACAGTTTCCAAAAAAAAAAGAAAAAAGGATTTTGAAGCTGAATATATTACTTGTTCATTCCCCTGAAACATTGTTTCTCAAACATCATTGTGCAGGTCTGAAAGAAAATATGTAAAAGCCTGTAGCAGCTTCAGTAGGCATTTCATCCGAGCCACATATCGACCATTGAGTCAGACTATCACTGAAAAATGAATAAATAGAATAACAAACTTGACTAAGCTTGCATACAAAATAAACAGAAATCATGTTTTGGCATAATGCTACAAAAGAATTGTGGACTGAAAAAGTAACAAGGAAGCTTTTCAGCTACATTTGAGATATCCTATACCAAAAAAACTACAACTTAATATGCAGCATGACATCTTTGTGGACTGCCTCATTATGCCTAATTCATCGCACAGACACAGTGCTTCATATTAAACACCCCAAAAAAATAGTCGTGGTTTCCGCTTGCAGAGAAACAGCATGAACAGACTCTTCATACACCAGATGCACCCTCAAGTGAGTAGGGACATAATCAGTAAGACGTCCCTCCCCACACACACTCTCTCTTTCAACTCCGCCATCTGGCTGATGCTACAGGTGGTTCAGAGGGAAGTCAAAATATTCACTTCTCCCCCCCAGGCTGTCCTTGTCCTCATCCGTCAGCGATCATTTTTTATTATCTGTCATTTCAACAGTGACGACATCATTACAATAATGTCAAAATGGCTGATTGCAGGTTGTTTTTGGAAGTAAAATCACAATCACAAAAGACACCTAAACAAACTCTGCACAAGTAGGCAGATATAAATGTTTGTTGTGAAAAGGCCTTTAGTATGGAGGACCACTTCTGTCAGTGATATAAGTAGCCTCTCCTGCTGTCCTGGCTGCATAGCAGGCGCTGCACTGCATGACAACTATAAACAGCTGGATTCATTTTGTTTTGGCTTAGGACAATATTGCAGACGACGATGCAGTCTGAAATACATAAACTTATATTCAAAAGTAAAGCCAACTGACGGCTCAAACTTCTACAGGTGCACCATAGAGAGTATCCTGACTGGCTGCATCACGGCCTGGTACGGCAGCTGCACCGCCCTAAATTGTAAGGCTTTACAGAGGGTGGTGAAAACTGCGCAGAACATCACCAGGACGGAGCTGCCATCCATGGAGGACCTTTACTCCCAGCGGCTCAGGAAGAAAGCCCTCAGGATTATAAAAGACCCCCATCACCCCAGCCACAAACTGTTCAGTCTGCTGCCGTCGGGCAGGCGTTACCGCAGCTTCCTGACAAGAACAACCAGATTCAGTGACAGCTTCATCCCGCAGGCAATAAGACTGTTAAACAACTGGACTGCTGAAACAATTTCATAACATTAATCTGCTACTTAGTAATATCTATCTATTATCTAATATATCATTCCAATAACTTGTATATAGACTCGTATTGCACTATTCCACTTTTTTTGTATCACTTTATTTAGAACTATTTTTCTTTTTGTATTACTTTTAATATAATATACTTTAATATTGCTTTAATATTGTCTGCTTATCTGTATTATTGTGTTGCATTGTTGGAGAAGCCTGTGACCTAAGATTTTCAACGACATAATTACTCTGTAGCTATGTTAGTTTGACAATAAAGAACCTTGAACCTTGAAACGTAAAGTTGGTGTATTTAACATAAAAAGTTAAATAACATGGCTATAATTAAAGAGGCCATATTATTTTTTTTCGGGTTAAACCTTTCCTTTAGTGTGTTGTTGTCATGGTTTGGGATTTTGGTTTTCATTTTGGGAACGTCTGGAATCCGTCCCTTGAGGGGGGGGTTCTGTCATGGTTTGGGATTGTGGTTTTCATTTTCCATTTTATTTTTGAAATGTTTTCCTCCTTGTGTCTTGTCTGGTCCTTCTTCCTGTGTTGCTTCCTGTCTCTGTGTTCCCTCCTACCTGTTTTACCTGATTGTGTTCACCTTGTGCCCCTGTGTTTTCTCCTCCCTCCTCACCTGTGTCTTGTTTGTGTGATTAGTCTTGTGTGCATTTAAGTTCTGGTTTTTCTGTCTGTCATTGTTAGATCCTTGTTAGTCTTTGACTGTGTTCACGGTGAGGAGTTCTGTATATATCATTTGAGCCTTGGATTAAAGGCATTTTTCTGTTGAATCTGCGTTTGGGTCCTGCATGCTTTGCTCAACCGTGACAGTTGTATACATTTGTGTTCATGGAAATAGTCTGCAAAGGAAAAATAAAGACCTTTTAGAACCTTAAAGAATTGAGATATTCCACAGTAGAGGTACAAATATGAACCTGAAATGATTAACATATGTCCTCTTTAATATGTAACTATATGAATTATTAATAGTTTTTCACAATAATGGCAGACCATCTCACACAACATCTTTAAAAAAACAAAACAACAGCAGTACTCAGCAACCAACTGTTTAAACTGAGCATAGGAAAACTATAGGTGAGCTTTCCTAACGGGAATATATAAAACGCTTCTGACTTGGGCAGGAGGGTGTGTGCTCTTATAAGACCCAATCAATCATGGCAAGACACTGAGTGAGAAATGTGGTTTTAAAGGCCTTTAGAACTTTTACTGTAGTTGCCTTACCTTAACCACACAGGAGATGTCATGCATAAATACAGCAGGAAGCAAGAGTATTTGGGTTTTGGGCATAACTATCCAATTACCAATATATATGCAGAGGAAGGGTTGACACGACAACATTTAGGACACAACAACAAGGTTTAAGATGCACAAACTCCATTCGAAAAAACAGCTGGTTTAAAAATAGACTATAACATGGGGACAGCTTAGGCGTGTGTTGAAGGAGACAAACAAATAAAGACAAGATGAGGAACAATGCTTAACAGTCTTCTGTGTGATCCTTTTAAACTATGCAGTATATCCTCCATCATGTGTTTACAGAAGGCTGGGACAGTGTTACACAACCACACAGTCCCACACACAAGATTAGATTGACTGGGGCTGAATAGTGTCACAGGGATTTCTTAAACTGAAGCAAAGTCTGAAGAGGAGAGAGGGGAGGAGAGGGGGAAGACAGGGGGACAAAGAGGAAGAGATAGTGAGGGAGGGAAAAGAAAAGGCAATGAGTGCAAGAGAGAGCGAGATATTCTGAATTGCTGCCTGCTACATTGTGAACGATATCTCTCTATTAGCATAAAATTACAATGGTGGATGGTTGCCTCTGCTTGAGGGATTGTCTGAGATCAGCTTAATCTCCAAGTGCCGGCAAATCTGATGACTCCTCCAAAGTTTAATCATGCCACCAGGGCAAGAGAAGACCTGATGAGTACCAAACGACACACTGCGGTACCCACTCCAGCAAACCGGCTCCTTTATGAGCACCACATGACCCCACAATGTTCCACACAACAGGACATCAGACTTTTAATATGTCGGGTGGCCACGGACTGCCCTCATAAAGTTTCAAGTGACACGTATGAACATTAATTATTCCATCTCATCATTATTATGCCTTACAGTGCTCCTGCTGATAGCCTTGTAAAAAAAACCTGGACAGACTTTATGATATGTTTCTGTAATAAGTTGGGGTGAAGGAGGACATCTTTTGCCAGCTTTAAATCCAATGGCTTTTGGCCACCAATGGACACATTTTGTACTAGCAAGCGATTGTCAAGGTTTTCTAATAGTTTTCCCCAGTATCGACTTCAATACACCACAAAACTAGCAAAATATTAAGACTGCAATAACTGATTGCTGAATGGGTTTGGATAAGGAACATGAGCATCCTCTTTCTCAACTTAATGCTGCTCTGGGGACTGTGCACAGCACTATGTCGGAATTAATGGATTTCATTCATGAACCTGACCACAACAACAAGATAATGCATAATTGGAGTTTGGCTTCACACTGCAGTGGATAGTTTTTAGCCCCCTGGAGTTTTCCTGATTTGCTCTTTCCACAATTATTTTTAATTATTGGAATTATTTTGCCTCAGAACTGTACATATATATAATTTTACTACATAATGAAAATAGTTCCGTTTGAGTTAATGAATTGAAAAAGGTAATGACATGTTTACAAATATACCTGTGTTATCAGGATGAATATAAATGTCCCCATATCACGTTCAATGTGTTGGAGCGCTATATAAGTGTTACATTGTGATGTCACTGTGTTACTGAAGTAAGCAAAGGTTTTCTAATCAAGGTGTTTCAGACAGGGGGGGGGGGAGAGAAGTCAAAGCACCCATTCCATCATCTCACATTACAGTCAGTTGTTTTTATTTTCCCGAATTACATTTTTCAAATATGCATAATTATGGTAGCTAAACATAAAGTAGTATATTGTATTCCACCATCTAACAAACATCTGAAAAGTGTTTACATGATAACAACATGTTGCATCCTTTTTCCAATATTTAAGAAAAGTGTGAAATAATTTTTCCTATTTATTACATGTTCTTTACACACCCACCACTCAATAAATGTACAACACTTTTCACACATTTGTTAAACACTCAAAGAACTCCAATATTTGGCGAATGTGTTAAACGTTTTTTTTTTTTTACACCTTTGGGTTATGTTGGTTTTATTCCAACATTAAGCAAATGAGTGACATTTTTTAAGCACCATTTTCTGTCATCAGCTCGTCTGTTGTTGATGTTTGGAAAGCTGTGTGCTAGAAAAAGTAAGTTTGATTGCCATGACAAAAAATAGGTAAAAGAAAGCATGAGCTGAAACAACATAATAATTGCACAACCAGTATGAGCCACCATATTAAACTGCCAGAAAACCAATCACATTCATTAAGACCAATGCAATATGGCTAAACAATCATTACATTTGTGTGGAGGAGTTTTCTACATTTTAGAGATAACAGTTAATAGTAATGTCCCTTAGGTAAGCCAATATCACTAAACTGAATCCGGATCATTTGCTCTGCTCGTTTGCATCAGGCCCGAAATGTTCATGATGCTTCATGTCTATTACATTTAACAATGAAGCAATGTTTGGTTTCCCTGCACACTGCCACAGAAGATATTTTCTGAGTGAATTAGCTTCCATGAACTCCCTGTTGTCTGCATATCACTCCACTCTTTTTTCCTCATCGTGGCTTATTTGTCACCCATAATTGCCTGTGCTTCAGCATGCAGCCATTCATGGAGAGTCAAAACAGCGCACTGGAGATAAACTGACATTTACATTGTAGGTATTCAGAATCGGTTCTTACAGGGAACATAGAAATTGCACACAATGTGGATTTATCAGAGAGCTAATTTTCTTTTTACTCAGTGCTTGTTATGACCGGCTCGCAGGCCACAATGGAAAGAGAGAGAGAGACGTTCGAGGGTTTCCAAAAAACACGGCACATTTATTGTGGCAACTCCAAAAACATAACACGGCAGTGGGTTCTGCAAACAAGCTCCGGATGTAAAGTGAGAGGCTGGGCGAGGGGCAGGAATCCCGGCGAGAGTTTCCCACATCAGTCTCGGAGAGAGTGGCGATCGCCCCGTGACTCCGGGCGGCTGGGCTTAAAGGTGGGGTAGGTAATTTTGGAGAAACCAGCTCGAGTGCGCTACAATTTGAAAATACACAGCCGGAAAAAATCGGCCACTTCCTTACAGAGCCCCTCCTCCAACACACACGAACGCGCACATGACCAATGAGGGCACGAGATAAGTTTGTGCACAGATAGAAGGCTGACAGGCAGGTAGGCCATCCAGTTATTTTAGCCGGGCTGGCTAAAATGATTGGTCGTGCTTTTTACAGTACTACGGCTTCCACAGATGACATTTTTTAATGTATTTTTTGTCATGGCACTTAAGATATTCATTGCTATCGGGATGTTAAGAGCATTCCATGGAATATAACAAAAAGTGTATCTCGAGCCGGTTTCTCAAACTTACCTACCCCACCTTTAAGTAGCACCTGGGGCTCTGGCCAGGTGTCCCCAGTCATGCTGATTGGTCTCCTCAGCTCCACCCCAATCACAGGACCTGCAACACACCTGCACACTAACAGACCACAGGGCCGTTGCAATTGCATTGAACAAGGAATGGATTTTCATCAGAATTATCTGCAGGCAAGTCCTCATGTATCCCTTTTTCCCTTCTTTCTGGCCCGGGGGTTCTTAGTTTGCATTCAAGGTCCAGTAAGACATGTTTGATCTTTACAATTCAAGAGCCAGTAAAAGTTTAGCCTGCAGATTTAAATTCACTCTAAAATTCATCCTCTCTCTCCAAGAACAATACCTCTATAAGCTCTTTGTGCACTTTGTGCACTTCAAAGGTGGTACAACTGGGGTTCTTTATGCTTAAAACAAAGAAGGCCATGCTATCTTTCAGGTTTCTGAGGGAAATATTAACAGAAAACCTCTAAAGAATTACAGAAACTCTACAGAAAATTTCACCTGGAAAAGTTTTCATCTTTTTTTTCCTCCTGCAAAGTTGTTGAAACAAACGACTGTCTTTGCCCCGACAAAGCTTGTGAAAAGCGCAGAGAGTAAGCGAATGTGCCCCGTCTTATCATCTGCTGCTACTACACAGATTAGTGCTATACAGAATAGAAAAAGGTTGCAAAGGAGGGGGGAAAAAAAGAATAAAAGCTGCTCTCCAGTATTAGAACAGACAGTTGCATTAGCTTTCTAATAAGAAGAGACAGAGCAATACTGAGCCCTGAAAAAGGCAGAAAGAAGTGTTTCCTTGCAGGGCCCTCCACCCCCCCTGTTTCCACCCACCCACAGTGCTTTGCTCTCCACCCACATTTTCTCCTCCGTCCTTTCTACTTAAATCAGATATCTGTGGGTAGCAGGAGAAGCATGTCATAGGTTTAACTCATACAGTATTAATTATACCCCCGTCCCCTGACCTCGCTTGTACTGATAATCTACTTCCCACAACCCTGTTCTCTGAATGGAGGCTCTTATCATTACCAAAGTTGAACCCTATAGCATCTTCTTCGCCCTGGCGCCATGTGATCCCCTTTGTCCTGCAGGCCCCGATGATTTATGAGGCTTCCAGCTGGTATTCGTTGTAATATTCTCGATGTGTCAGACAAGGCAAGGAAAAAAACTCCTCCTCAATTTCCACTCAGACTGACTGTATTACTATGATGAGTCTGCAGTCCTGCAACATTGCCTTCATTTGACATACAGCACAGCACATTCATTATGGATTTAGATGGACTGCCGTTGATGTAGTTTTACAGTAGACCTCGTATTTACTCAGGATAGAACATCCGTCAAAGATATGAACTTCCCGCTACGGTATTTTATTTTTGCTTTAAAGGAGTTAATGTAATATTCATCTTCTGCTTCCTGCTATCACTTAGTCAGCACAACAGTTGGATTTGATCGAGATGAACTATCAACAGTTAGGAATCCAGAAAGCAACCATATTTCATAGCGTGTGTTTATCCTATACACTGACACTTGCTATGACCTGGTGTGTGACACTTCTGTCCAACCATTAACCTCAAAAGCAAAATAAAACCAGTGAAGCCACACTTATGCCACAATAACAGGGCAATAACCATGTGAATGACAGTTCCTGATGTATATTCAATGAAAGAAGAAGAACAAGTGGAGAAAGCTCTGGGAATGTACAGATTCTATATTGAATATAGTAAGTGGTTTTTCCTTTATGTAGCACATTGATAGGTGTGGAGGTTGAAGTGTTCAGTGTGTAAATAGAGCATCAGACTTTCACACCAGCGATGTTCAAGGACATCTTTGGCATAATCAATGTTTTGTTTCAAAAATGGATGGTGAATCTGCTGCGTAGCTTTTATTGGAAGTTGCAAAAGAATGTTACGTTTAAGTGAAAACAGCCTTAGTGAACTAGCTAGATTATGAACTTCTCCACTTCATATCTGAATGAGTTGTTATCCAAAGCTTTAAACTGTATGCTTTTTAGCCACGCTGGTTCCCTACCTAGACCTATTTGTCCCATAACTTTTCCACTTCCATAGTCATTTTAAAATAAACAACCATCTTTTCCTTCATTTAACCAAACTGTTTCCTGTGAAGACAGAAGTTTACTTTGAAAAGACTGTATGCATATATAAAGTAACATGTGTTGCTGGACATCCATAGAAGAACACACAAATAAGAAGAACGTTTGCAAGGTATCAAATGAGAGCCCATTTATTGTATAGTAGTTCCTGAATAACTGTATACTATATATATATATATATATATATAATGTTGATACAAGGAAACACACTGCGAGAAAGACTATTAGAGTTTTAGATGATACATTTCTTTGAATCTGAGTAACAATCCCTTTCTTCTGGAGTTGTTCATTTATTACTCTCAATCAGGCGCTAAGCAGCACAAACAGGGCAACATCCCATTCAATAGTAATTACATAATAATTAGTTACAGTTTTTTTCTTGTTGCCCATCATACTAAGTAGATACTAAGCATTTCCTCATTACCCCATGTTTATCTATTTATCTTTATCAATTACCTGCCCTTTTCCTATCCCCTGAAGTAAATTGATACATTATACCAAGCAGTGGTAATTTATAGTTTGATGTGCAGACAAAAAAAAGGCCTCCAACAGTTTGGTTTGAGTCCAAACCAAATGTAGTTGGAGCGGCTGCCTTACGACACAAAGGACATTTTTTGAAATATGCCCTTGTTGTGTGTCACCCGTCCATTTACAGAAAAAAAAAAACAGCCCTAAAGCTACATTTCCCAAATCATAAAAAGCATTATGTTTCACTAAACCCCATTTAAGTCCCTGCAACGTAGACCATAGGTTCAGAGATGCACTTATGTAAAACATAAATGGGTTTGTGCTTTTTTTACTCCACGGGATGACCAGTAACTGCAGGAGGATGGGGCTGAGTGATCGCTAAAGATCTGAGAGCCCTCAATTACTGTCACCACAGGTGTCCACTGTGCACAGGATGAGAGAAAATGGAGCAAGAAACTGTCAGGTCTTGGTGTTAAGTCAGCACGTACACCCTGCCAAGGAACGAAAGGGAGGAATAGTGAGCTGAATCCCAACACCTGGCTCTAATGAGATTGGCATGCACACCCCGCAGCCATTAGCTTCAACCCAGCCGTGTGAAATGTAGATTCTGCGAGATGGCAAAACCAATAGGATTAGCCTCCAAGGTCTTTTGTCCACCTACTGTATTTATAATCGCCTCAGTGCAATATCTACAATACACACTCCTCAAAATACCAGGCACACAACAAATGCAACACTGTGTGTGAGTATGTTTACAGCAAAGGACCCACCTCTGTCATTTGGTTAAGAAATGTGGAGGAGTTGACTATTCATGGCCAATTATGTAGAAGAGATGCCGTGTGGTATTTTTGTTTGTGTTTTCGCTGCTCTTTCTGATTCGTGATGGGCCTAATGGTGAGTGTGCTTTCTCACAAGATGCTGTGTTATTTGACATCGAGCAATTAAAACTTTAATTAGGCTGAAATGAGAAACTGTCTCTGACGCTTAATTGCTCATTTATGTAAGAGTGAGGCTATGAAGTTTCATTAAGCTCTTTCCAATATAGATCTGCTATAAGAGAGCCAAACTATGTGCACATTCTTTGATTTATTTGTGTTATGCAATGAGAGGTAAGAGTATTAAGCTACATCATACATCATGTAATTTAGGAGTACCAATTTGAGAGAATACCACATCAAAGATAGCTATTTTAATTGTGGTGATGTTTAATAATTGTAATTCTATCATAGCAAACATAATATGCATACAGGCAGACCGTTTCTGGCAAATACAGGAAGAGCAATATAGTTTTATTTTGCTTTTGAGAATCCAGAGCTTATGTATTCTGTACATTTGTGCTTTAAAACCAAACCCTTCGATAGCTTCCTTATTTTATTCGTCAGCTTTGGTGCATTTAGAATAATGTCATAGCTCTCCTTAAATTTTCTAAAACCATTAGAGATTGCCTGGGGATTTTCACGCACTGATTTTTATCCCCGAGATGCTCCAGAAAAGCCTCACCATGCTCTTAATTGCCTGGCCACCTTGAGATAAGAAAAGTTAAAAATGCAGCCCTGCAGTGTTAACCGTGTCTATGTTCTATTTTTGGCTTTTAAATACAGTAAGTGCAATGCAAACCAATTATCTACATCAATGTGCCCGCTTTTAACAACCTGAATATTGATGCGGTCTTGTGCATTTGAATTTACATTCCTCTGGGATACTTTGACTGAATACAAAGCAGAATGGATTCTCTCATTTTTAGGGCTGTTCACTGCGACTCAAGTTCAAGGACTGTGCCTACTGTTGCATAGCTTCAAAGATTTTGGAGGGGATGAAAGTGATAATCTGCTTTCAAGTCACTCCCCAACTGTGCTTGCTTCTTGGGCCACACAGACACCGTTGGAATCAAAAATGAGGGTTGTCTTCCTGTCAGTGTCTGCCAGTCAACATGCTAAAGCATTTGCCTGAAGATGGGACTTCTCTCTTAAGAAATACAGCTGCACTGAGACGAAACAACCCCAGTGCAGTGTGAGGAGTCATCAGTATTCCTGCCTCATATTTGGAATACATGCTTGGCTTTGGCTCTTTCTGCCTCAGTTTCTGCCTCAATGGTGGTACCAGTTTACTTTTTAAATGAATTAATATTAATTTGGATTAATGTGATAAGCAGATCGTTTCTTTGAAGGGGATTATACTGTCTTACTATTTCCTATTCATCGTTGCCTCATGTGAAATGTCTGTGGTATTCATGTATGCAGTCTGATGACAGTGATGTTTACATTGCTTTGCTCAATTTGTGGATATCATTCGGATCAAGCCATTTCAAAAGAAGGGAAGACTCATCTCTCTCCCTTTGTTGTCCTTGTCCCCTTTGCCCTCCATGCACATGTTTGCTTTCTCCTATCTGTGTGAATGATGTGCTTGAGCTTTGCCTTTTGTGTGTTTGTAAAGTCTGTCCTCTTTCTACGTCATCCCCGTGGAGAGAAGGTCGTGTGGCTCAGGTTATATCTGTTTGGTGAAACTAGTTGTCCAACGTCCCCCTGAGACCATTCTTCATATAAACATATTCTTAGACATTTTCTTTCACTTTTGTCATCCAGTTATTTTGCAATGCTGTTCTTCTTACTGAACATGAAAACTGTTTGTCCACCCAGGGAGAAAGATCCTCGCCAGGTTTCTTTTTTTGTGAGTTTGTGAGTCCAATGGGATAAAATGGGATGAGGGACTGTGGAAGTGGTTTAAGACATGTATGGATGAATGAGTTTTGCAGAGGTTGTACATCTAAATCAAACTACAACAATAAACTGTTGGATGCCATGAGGAGATGCAGTGGCTCCCAAAATAAATAGAGTGCATCCTGAGAGAGCAGCTCTTTTGTGCCGATGGCCCCTCCCACCTCTCAGGTGCAGCTAATTGCTCAGATAAGTGACGACCCACCCAGACTCCTGTCAGAAATAAAGGAGAGCAGCACAGGAAGCCAAAAGGGCCATGTTAGCCAACCAAGCTGCCTGGGAGCATATTGTTATTTCCAACACTTGCCTGAGGCAAAGAGTATAACAAACACACATACAAAACTGAGCCACTGCCCGGTAACATTTCAATGAAAGCAGTTGGAGGTTAATTGTCTTGCTCAGGGGCAAACAGAGGAGGTGGTTTAGAGCGGGTCAGTCTGCTCTCTTTATCATCCCTAATACGAGCTATTCCCAGATCTCTTAAATTGTTTTAGGAATACAGACAAGTCAAGTTACAGATGGTGACATTATATCCATTTGTGTTGTGAATGTTTCCATCCGTATCCATCTGGATGTTATCATAAAACAAAAACATTTATTGCGCTTGGAGACTGCTGCTCTTGATAATTGATGATTGACTTGTTGGTTTGCACCTGTGCGGATTGACAACAGACAGTGAAGTCTGTTCGAAACATCTGTTGAACTAAAGATTTTACAACGCAGGCCCCGAATAATCACCAGATCGCTGGATGGTTCATTTTGCAATTTGCAAACTGGCTGAGTCAACCCTTCCACAACAGCACTACCATCTTTTGTTGTAATGGAAACATCCTCCCACATCCATTAGAAGGCCTGGTGCAATATATTATGAATGGAGAGTGCATATCTCTGCCTTTCCCACATGGATGGCATTTATTGTGAATGGCCCATGGGGTTCATTTTAGCCTACACAAGGCATTAACAGTTTATAGCTTTTTAAGATCATTGTGACGCCTTTCAATACCAGCCATTATCCTACTTTTACTAGCCTGACCGCAAACATAAAAAGCACAACATTATAATAGCTATTAAAGCTCGAGCAGTTTGTCTCTTGACCTGAACCTTGTGTGTCTAAATCTTACAGCTCTTGCCTTATTGTTATGCACAGCATAATGTCAGCATTTACAACTGAAATAGAGACAGCAACACATCTGCCTAACATCTCAATCACTTATTTGTTATTAAGCTAATTAACAGATTCTCTAATTTCGTGTGAACACAGTTTCAGGATGATCTAACTGTTGATAAAATAAATACAAATAAATTGTGACCCTCTCTGGCTCAAGAGAAACTCTTACAATCAACCAATAATTACAAAATTGATATTTCATGAACATGAGTGTGCATTTGCTCATCAAGCCCTTCTTCTTGTGTGGGATTGCACAACTGAAATGAGAACCAAAGATGCATTTAAATGGCTTTGACCTTAACAAAATATTATATGCTGTATGGATTAACTAGTCTGCACAAAGGCTACAATCAATACTTGAGACCTGGAGGTTCCTCTGGGATATAATTACTATACCTGCATCTATGTCCAATACTATAATTTAAAGTTTGCAAACTAAACTTGTGTGTGGAAGTTGTCTAAGAGACTCTCAAGCCCACACTTGACTGTATGCTGCAATCACTGCTGACAAAGAAAGCTATCCCAAGATCAACACAATTGTAAAAGTTGTTTAAAAACAACTCAAGTCAAGGTTGAGGCGGGAACGGAGGCTCACATTTTTCAACTTAAACTGTTATGGGTTACTTATTAAATTGATATCAGTAATACCCATTTTCCATTGCCACGGACAGCAGAATCATGTAAACTATAACTTTTGTATTGCCGAATCAAGGTTGTTGTGACAACGAGATGTCTGTGCACATTGTGGGGAGAATATATGGAATTGGGCTGTCAAGACCACTGAGGCAGAATGATAGCTGTGTGTTTCAGAGAGCAGACCGTCTAACAGCCAATTTGTAACCCACTGTTGGAATCTTGCCTTTGGTTTTAGTAAAGACGGCCATCAGTGTGTTTTCCTTCTGATGCACAAGATCACAAATATTGCGGTGAAGTTTGTAATTAGAACATCCATTAAGTAACACTAACTGTGTAATAATTCAGAGGAAGGATCATCAAAAGGAGATGGCGCTTAAAGGTGTGTTGAGGCATGAAATAGTGTTAATGAGTTCCACTTGTAAACTGAGACGTTTTTCTAACAGGTCTTAACAAATCTGTGCTGTATAACTTCTACTTCCCTGTGATTAGCATTTCATTTATGACAAGTATTAACTTCAGTTTATGTCTAGCTTTCATTTTTTTAAACTGTGTGTATTTTATTATTAGTCGATGCAAGAGATGTATTTAAGGAGAGGGAGACCAATCCAAAGTAAGACCTTTTCAAAAACAATTTGCAGTTGCATGCAGTCTATTTATTCTTAATTCAGAGAAAAATGTAACATATGCAGGCTCAATTATTATATAAAATTTCCACTTTTAAATAAGTAAGGTTGTTTGCAATCAACTTAAAATAGAAATAGAGGATTGCATAAGGATTGCTGTTTGAATTTGACTGATTACCACCTCAATGAAAAACAAGTAAATATAATGTAGCTATATGTCCTGACTTTAACAATCAATTGGCAATTTTTCATGGAGAACATTTTGACATGTCTCAGTTGGAGACGTTTGCTGCTATGTTTGCAGGCCTGTTGTCAAAGCTGCTTCACTAGCGTACTGGGAAACTTACTGGGAAAAAGAACGGAGCCATTGTTACCATTAGTAGTTCAATCTGTGCTTTTCTTGTATTTTTCCGTGACTATATTTCAAGTGACACTTTGGGGGTGGACCACAGTATGACAGAAGAAACATTTCTTGGCAGCCAAGGGTTTAAGTTGTAAGACGAAAACACCCAGAGCAGACGGTCAATCACGTATAGCCCCAATCTTAATCCTACATTGCTTTATCTTATGTTTTAGTTTAAATGGGACCATCATTTACCAAGTGAAAATCATCCTGTTTTAAGAAGACTTAAAACCAGCAATTGAGACCATAAACTCCTCAGGAAAATGTTTACTGAGGTAATAAATCAAATAAGAAGTCATTATGTTTCAGACCCAGACGTTGCCGCCAGCCTCAAATAGAAGCACCTAAATGTAATGTTTTTTAAATGTTATTGATTAAAGCTGTAACTTTCCTGATGTGGACTATCAAAATGTGTTCTCGAAAATAATCCAATGTGTGACACTGGCAGCCGCAAAAGCTCGATGGTTATGTCCTTCAAATGTTAGACAAATGAAATGCACACTTGGGAGCATTATTTATATAATGTTTAACCTGAATAGGCCTAGGGCTCGCTCTTGTTTGAAAAGTGGCTTTTGTTACATTGAGTCTGAAATGAAGGCACTTAAAACTGTGGGATATCACGCATGCACATTGGCCTGATTGTTTCAATTGTTGGCACCCTGTTGGCACCCTGATCGATGATTATGTCCTTCAAATGTTAGACAAATGAAATGCACATGGAGCATTATTTATATAATTTTTAACCTGAATAGGCCTAGGGCTCGCTTTTGTTTGAAAAGTTCCTTTTGGTACATTAAGCCTGAAATGAAGGCACTTAAAACTGTGGATATTATACATGCACGTTGGCCGGATTGGTTCAATTGTTGGCAACCTGATGATTAAACAGTATGAAGTTCCTGTATTAAGATATTTATATCCGATAAAGTTCAGGTCCATTTTATAACTGTTTTCATGGGGAAAAAATTGTGAGAACTTTATTCTCATGGTGTCATTATATATTCTTTTGAATAGTACAATTGATACACAAACATTTTAGGTGCGGTTAACGGGTCATCAAAAAGGAAATGACCATGTACAGTTACATTTTAAATCAGGAACAAGTATACAATTATGATATGTGATGACATCCGGATTTATTCGGAGACAGCTGTGGGGGCATGATGGGGAAACTAAACCGGAGCCTCTCTTTTAAGCTACTTTTATTTAACTCATCATAGCAAAGTAAGAGATACATTTAAAGTCTCAATCACATGTAGTTTTCCTCGATATCAATTAAAATGACTTAATATTATTTTGACTTAACCACAGAATTGTTTAATAGTTTCCCCTTACATTTTGTATAGGGTTGTGAATAATGTTAGCTGTGGCAGGAAGCAGTAAAGGATTGAAGCACCTTCTTATTTCAGGCATCACAAAATATTGAAGTGCAGGTGTAGTTTTGAATCACAAGCAGTATTTATCATATATGGTTCACATGCCAAAGTTATTGGAAGGACAGTAACTGACTGTGAGCAAAATACATTTCTGGCAGCAGGGATAGGGCCATGAACACTTTCAAAACTTCAATGCTCAGAGATGTTCAACTCAAACGAAAAAAAGAAAGAGTCGGATGTCTTGTCCCACATATGAGATCACTAGAACATCCGGATATTTCCCATAACGCATTTCCCCCAGAGGCTAATGGTGTGCAGTGAACTAATGAGCAGTCATTTCTTTTCTTTTCTACATCTTTATGGTCTTCTATAGCACTACAACACTCATATGGCATCAAGGACACTAACTGTTTATAAATAGAGAAGATCCATACTGTATAGCAAACAAACCATTTATACATATCCTACTTTTGATAAGCTTTTTAATTCAATTAATTTAGATTCAGAATATTGCTTCCTCATCCAGTATCCTTCCTCGGAAATATGCAGATACGATTTCAGTTCCCAAAGGCAATCATTACAAGCAAGGGATATGAGATAAGACGGCAAGGTGTTAATCAACAAATATTGATTAAATGAAGCAACTAAGAAGCTGGTGTTACAAGATCGACTTCCAGTTGTAATGATATAGTGAAAGGAATAAACTCAGCCTTTTAAAACAATGACAGTTTAAACAATGATGCTTGTCACGCCAACTAATGCACCAAAGGGGAGGATGAATAAACAGCCCACAGCAGAGGCAGGTGCTTGTCATTTGGTATCTCTTCAAGTGCTAAATTCTTCAGCAGTATTAATTCAACATCCCATTTGAAAACAAACCGTCAAGTTGATATTTGCATATTGGGTCAACCATTTTATTTCAGTAAGCTGGCATGGACTGTGTCTTTAAATAACCACATGTTTGCTACTGATATGTGTGCTCATCAATAACATTTTCATTGCTCACTACTGAAATGTACTCATTATGTGGCCTTGGGCAATTCTGAAGTAAAAAGCCTATTACTTTTAGTGTTATGCCTTTAATATAAAAACAGCAAAGGGAACCGTTTCTTGCTTCTGTGCATTTACAATGTGACCAGGATCCAGAGGCGCCACAAGGAGCGTGAAAGTGAAAAGCGAGAAGTGGGAAGACAGGTTCAGTACTCTGCACTGGCTTGTATTTTCTCCTCAATTAACCGCCCAAGGTTGAGGTTGCAGAACATCCCAGGGTGATTAACCTCTCTCTTAAGTTTTTGTTTTCCCCTCACATTCCTCGGGCAGCCAACATACATCTATCACAGCACCTTCCAATAGACTGTCTGGATGCAGCGCTGATAGAGAAGAATATTAATGTTTGCAGATACCCTTTGGCTGGCTCTTAATTAACTCAACTCGTTTATAGTTGATTGATAAACTGCTCTAAGTTTTTACAGCAAGGGTGCAGTTATGGCTGGAAAGGAGATTTCTGTGGAGATTGCGTTGGCTTACTGAAAGGCCCTTTAGAGCCGGAGTGTCAGGCTTCTATGATCCTTCATTTTTAAATCTAGAAATTCTCCGTTGTTTTGGTAGACTTTTCAAATACAGTGCTTATACTCCTTTGAGAAATCCCCACATTTGTATCAGGTGTCCCTCTCTGGAAGTCTCACTGACCCATTACCTTCCAACAGCCACAAAATGTGGTTCATCTAGAGATCTAATGAGATTGTCTGTAATTCAAGTAATGTGAACCAATCTTTCATTTTCTAATTAATATATTTATACCTAAACTACTTTAGTATTGCTATTACAACAAAAGTTTGGAGGAATTTGTTTGAGTGAGTTCATTATACAGCAGAATAGACAAGCCATTCAACGTAGCATACAAACGGTCATATAAATAAAACTATACAAATGACACAAAATATAATGCTATTACACCCGGGTGTCCGTAGCTAACAATGCTATTTACACCCACCAACATGGTTCATTTGCACATAACATTACCACCTACAGCAGTGACCATCGACTGCCGGCCCGCGGGCCACAGCCGGCCCACCAGACATTCTCATCCGGCCCGCACGGCGGGGTTGACTGTGGCGTTGGCGGAATGGTTAGTGCGTTCGCCAGTACCGGAGTCCAACAGAGAGGCAGCAGCTGCGGGACAGTAGCCTGCGTACTGCTTAGCCTTCCCTGCCCTGAAGAAGAAGTGATCCTTCGTTAGCTTGAAGAGTCTGCAAAGCTTTATGCGCTCCGCAGTACCTGAGCGTGCTCCGCTAGCACCCCCTCCCCCACACCCCCCGGTCAACAACTTCAAAATTCTGGCCTATATATAAAAATCGCTGGCCCGCGAAAGTGTCTATTAGATACATTTTGGCCCTTGGACAAATGTAGTTGGTGATCCCTGACCTACAGTCTATGGTTACCACCTATGGCAAAGTTTCCAAGTAGCATTAAACTTGGCTAAATTAGCTGCGTTAGCTAATCTTAGAAGAAGTCTGCATATTGGACCATTTCATCTGAATTATACAAACAGTGAGAAAACATAACTTTGTTGGAAAGGGTATATTTTTTGTTTAATGTATCTTACCTTTTATATTTGTATCATAAAGATGTTGCGTGCCTCTGGACCGTCGTGAATCCCCCTTTTGCGCGTAGGCGTTTCGCTTAACGGCATGAAGTGACGATGTTTACGTTTTTTTTGGGGTGGGTGTAAATAGCCGAATAGCTGCCGTGTGTCTATTCTCACCCGGGTGCTAATAGACACTATGGAATATAAGTGCATGTGTCACAGGGTTTCTTTTCCTTTTTGAGTATTCATTACTTTCCCTTGTATAGGGAAACAACAAGATGTGTATTGACCCATGAACCTGTTTTCATTGCTCTTACATGTTATAACTCTGCAGCATCCCTTGTTCACTCTTCATTCAGTTATATGAAGAAGTCAATTTACAATCAATAGTTCCTGCAAGATGTCCCAACCTCCCTCTAAAACTCAATTGGACAGTAAAGGGCATCATCATTTTGTGTGTCAAAGTTCAAACACATTAAACACTTCACATAGCACAAGAGGCAGGAGTGAGTATGACTCTCCCCTTCTCTTGTTGTTAAAAAAGGATACGATAAATCCGGTGTGATCTTGCACCTCAGAGCATCAGTGGGTGGGAGGACACCAGATTAAGGTTAAGGAAGAAGGGCTCCTGTTACTACTCGTTTGCTGTCTAAATAATTTATATCAAAAGGTATACAGTATATACAATGAAATACATTTTACCAAGTCCAACATAAAAACTATGTTTTTAGATCTTAGTACTGTGTTGTGTTGACAGTCCCAATAATTGCATCCTACAACCAGATTTGTGCAAGGCGTTCTTGCTGAGGTGTTCCTAAAGTTTATGTTAATCACGACAAAGAACAAGAAGATATCACCTAATGCTGGATTATTTAGAGCTGTTTACTCTTTCTTCCACCTATACCAAGAGCATGCAGCAGTGACAAAAGACTCTGTCAGGAAGGATTATCCCTAACCTCATCAAAGTAATTTGGCGATGATTTATTGGTAGGCCATCTTTTGTGTAACTAAAAGACACAAACTGTCCAGAATGAAATATCTAGACTCGTGATGAGGCCGAGTGGAGTGTGTTTTTTGAAAAAAACATCAATCTTTCAGGTAAATGATATGCAGTGCCTACATCATAATGACTTTAATACTGCTGTGATTTACTTTCCCGGTATTTTCCCTCTTCAGTTGTGAGTCATTCCATGAACTGATTGTTTGAGGTGAATTTTGTAGTGACATAAGGATTAATCAGTTGAGCAAATCTAAAGGAAATTGGTGTCTGAATGTTTTGCAAACAAAGCTCTGTCATCGAGGTTTGCTTATAATGTATGTTTAAGATAACGCAGAAGAATTAAGTGCAGTGAAAGATAATGAAATGACCTTTACCATAACGGGAATTGAGGTCCACTTTATATACAAAGCAGCAAACAAATCCATTCTCCTCTCCACTTATCTTCAGAACACTGTTGTCCACACATTGTCCAGCGCACATTGTTTCTCCGGGCCTGCGGTACAGATCCAATTACAAAAGAGTAGATGTATAAACTTTCCCTGAAAAGTCTGTTTCATCAGCTTCAACTCCCCATGTTTAAAGGTTATCTCTCAACTGCCTTCAAAATCAAAAATGTCCAGTCTATTAGCAGACTGAGAGGGTAAAGTTGCCCTTTAAGCAGGTGCATCCATTGACATCTGATTTTGCTCTGTTCATTATTTACAGCAGCAATGACTTTAATCCAAGCGAAAGAAACCATCAAAAGGCTGCTGTGAGATCAAAATTATTGTTAAAGTGGAGACATGTTCATCTGCTGCATTGACTGGGTAAAGTTCCACTGTTGTTAAATTGGCTTCTGCAAGGTGTTATCGACAAATCTGCACACTGGGCTTAATCTTTTGAATAATTTTCTTCTGAAATGTCATGGATTTCAATAAGTGGAAGCTAAAACACTCAAAAATCAATAATAATATGGCAAAGCTAATAGCTAAGATGGTTAGAAACTGTGATTGGTGGTATTTTGATATTAAGAATATGCATAAATGATTATAAAAGTCGCAGCAAGTCTTAAAAACATACTTCATGCATTTCACTGAATATACAAACCGTCCCATATTGTATGGATTGCAAGGTAAACACTTTTTATTTTTTGCTGAAATATTTAGCGCGGCGTAGGGGAAATCAATAGTATTGAAGCAACTCAGTGTTTAGATGACATCTGATTTTTAAACAGAGCCTAGATAGCTATTGACTCTCTCAATCAACAGTGTAATTATGTGATCAGCAGTCCCTTTAGGACCATAAGATATAATTAAACCATACAGTTTTTCAGAAAATCAATTAAACCAATTTAACAGTCTGCATGAAATGTGTGTGTAATATGACAACTGAGACTTTCTTGTCATTGAATGGCGGGGTTTAGTGTTCAATGTGACAGTCGTTGTCACAAACTAAAATAAAGCTGATGATTATCATGACATTGATGAAAGTATGCAACAATTGACCATATTATTATTCACAGAGGGATGACACTCTTCCTGACCTTATCTATAACAACAGCTATAAGGTAACTGAGCCTGAAGTAGAATTCCATGGAAATATAAGGAAAATGATCAAAATAATATCTCGTAATTGACAGTACAAGAGTGTATTGGTATTTATATACCAGTCTTTTTATTTTGCAGTATGGTAATAATGTCGCAAGGATATTAGGTCAATATTAGGCATAACATCTAAAAGGCATTTGGTGTGATTTATCAACAGCATAGTAAACATTAGGTAACCAGATTCTAATTTACTCAAAATAATCTAATTATATCAGCATGATATATTCTCTAATTTAACGTTGTGTACTTTATTGCATTGTTCTTATAGGATGTAAGGATACACATTTGTACTTTGTATTTCAAGCTGTAATGTAAGTTTCTACTTACAGTATGTGACCTAAATGAAAAATACAATTTCACAAAACTATAACTACACAAAGTTATGAACCTTTTGCAGCTCTACTAAAAAACTACTTATGAGTTATTTATGTGCAAGAACTTATTTAAAATAGGGAACTAGATAAGAAGTAACAACATGTTAGATAACCTAAGTTAGAAAGACTTAATTGGGTGTTATATGGAAACCTTTAACACTTGTATTTCTTTAAATGCAAAACGACCATAATCAATAAGTGTTATTTAGGACGACTATTGTTGTCATAGTTCCTTTATAGGGCTCATACTGAGCAAAGCATATTGTAATACATGTACAAGAACTTCCTCACTTGCTGTCAATAAGCAGCAATTGTTAAGTTCCTGAGGGAGAACTCTGAGTAAATGGCATGGGAGTAATACAATAGAGTCATGCAGAATAAGGCATCAATAAGTGCAATTAACAAAACAACTAATAAAACGGCCAATATGCTACTAATATACATGCAAATAAGCAACTAGTTATTGGTTAATACCATACGTGGTGCACTTAACGTAAAGTGGTATCCATGTGAATAATATTGGCCACATTTGTATTTGTATTCAGAATAGAGGACAAAGATATCTCCCAGGTATGTTTTATAGAAAACAGTGAACTAGGCTGGAGGGCAGGATTTTTAAGAAAGGAATGTGTCAACATTGTTTAGCCATCACCACAGCACGAAAGGTCCCCATGTGACCTGGTAGACATTCGGTTAAAGAGAAATGTAACACCAGATAAAGAATGTTTTATGTCCGACCTGCAGGGGTTTAAATCCTCACCTCGCCTCAGTCGACCTGATCGCATCACAGCATTTTTGAACAACACATTCATATCTGTTACAATTCGACCACAATTTATTGCATTATGTTATGTTGTTTTTAAGTAGAAAATACTTCCCCACTAGGCAAAAAAAGAAAGCTGAATAACTATACTAATAATACATACAGTGCCTGTCACATGACCAAAGACTGATTGATACACATCACAGCAGGGGGTATTATGCAACTCCTACAAAGCGGGTGTCACGTTCTATTTTCATCCTCCTCTTCATCACATTTTACCTGAAGTAGGTAAGAGTGGACAAACCACAAGATAAGAGCCGACAATATTATCCAAACCATTGGAATAGCTCTGCAAAAATTGTAATAGCTTTTAATCTGATAGTGTCATCGTTGTTGGTGTCAAACAATGTATTTATTTAATTCAGTCTTAATTTAAGTGCCTTTATTTTGTGTTGTATTGTTTTATAAATGCATGTTGGAGTTTTTTCATCTGATGTAAAAATAACCTCCGACTTAGTCATACATGTTTTAATTTCAGTTACTCTCCACTTCTAAATAAAAACATGAAACATTGGCCGTCTTTTCCTGAAATACTAAACTTACCAACTAAAGAAGTAAACAAGTTTTCGCCAAATTATCTGCATAAAACAAATCTTCTGATAAATAAGTTTGCCGAAGCATTGGACGTGTTGTAAAATAATAAGGATATAAAGGGTGATGTAACTCTTTGGACCATTACACACTTAGGTAGAACACAGGACCCAATCCGGGGGTTTTCCATGAATACACTCTCACTCTAGGGCATTACGCAGGAATCAGGCCTTTCACTGCAAATGACTTAATGGGGAAACCTAATTAAATACAGGATTGTAAAAGTATCTGCGCTGAGGATTACAAAGGCTCAGGCTCACTAAACCCTCCGAGTGATATTTCTCCAAACGGTTGTTACATAAACCAACGGACAAGGCGGACCTCTCTTAGAGCACCACCTTTCGATTTCTTTTTCACTCAAGAAAAATGGTGATTCTGTATCTTGGGTTACTGGAGCTTTACCCTTTGTAGAAACAAGATATAAAAGGTACAAATGTGTGTCAAGGAAAACTACACTACAGCTGCTATTAAAAGGGAAGGGCACTCTAATGCATTCACACCGGACACGATACGATTTTTGGGGGCGGCGCGATTACATGTAAAGTCAATGCAGAGATGCGGACAGACGCAAATTCGCTCCGACGGCGAGCATGAAGCGGTTGATGTGAATGTCGCGGCGCGATAGAGGCGATTGGAGGGGGCCGTGACAACCGCTCGAGTTCTATTTTTTTCAACTCGAGCGTCAAATTCCCGTGACGCGATCTCGCGGTAGCCAATCAGCGCTGAGGATCTCAGCCTGCCGTCACTGACATAGAACCACAAAACCAAAACATCAGCCATTAGCTGTTAGCAATCAGAGCTCACAGCTCCTCATAGCTGTTCAGAAACTGGACAAAAGTTAAACAAGTACAAACCACAGATTGTCTGTGTCATGGCGAATACAGTCGCTGCTTTATTTATGTCTGTAGGCCGTTGTTATGAGTGTGGACGGAGCATATACAACGTTAGCTTAGCCTGATCGATCCGATCGTCATTCAGAAAACAAGCATTTTAAAAGGTTTTTCGCCTGCAGTCTTGTCTGCAGACTTGTCAAAGCATTAATTCATGGTTTTTACTAACCGGTATCAGTATGTTGTTACTTCGGCATCATTTCGAAACGTGTGTTACAATTTAATCACGGTAAAATAAGTTCATTTTGTTGTAGTTGTAGCTCCTGAGCCAGCGCGTCTTGTTTGAATGACGCGAGTAAACACAGCTGACAGCCGCGGTGAAACTCGAGAGTTCAGAGCGATGCGATAAGAGCGATTAGAGCGAAGCGAATATTCGCATCGCGTCCGGTGTGAACGCAGTATAAGGGAGAGGCTTCACTTCTGTGATGAATAGATGTTCATCGTGTTTTGATGCGCTAAAAACAACTTTCCCTGACTGTTTATGAGCCATAACTGATCAAATTGACTGAGCTTATGGTATAATGTTACTTCCTGGACACTTTAACCTTGGACTGTAACCATGCTGCCATAATGTATTTCATATCGCATTAATGCAAAACGTTTAGTACATGGTTATTCTAACAATATCTTTGTGAAATCTGAAAAATTTGAAAATGTGGCAACTTAGGCCGACCACAAGTATAGTCTCTATACCCATGCCAGCACCTCCTTCACCGCTAAACAATGTCTTCTGAAAAGTTGTATACAAATAATGAATACTTTTGTTTTTTTTGTTTATTTGGCCTTCTGCCTAGCAGACACACTCTTCATGAATATCATTCAGAGAGCCTAATACTGATCTGGAGTTACTCAGCCCTTTAAGTCCTTGAGCTCCATCATTGCCTTCTGGACATTACCGCAGCCTTACGCACCATTGCCTTGAATCCTCAGTCAGTTTGATGGTGATGTCATATCTTTAAAACAGACAATAATTCATCAACATTAACAATTGAACCTCCTCCACTACTTTTCTGTCCCGAAGCGTAAACAAGGGTTAATTGCCTGGTACAGTCCTGTTCTTCCTCTAACTGCTCCACCTTTGTAACATTATACGTAGCAACAGCATTCACTGTTCGCTGATGACGCCCTTCTCTATATTTCGGCTAAATCCAACACAACTACAACACGACTCTGAACAATTGCCTGACTCAAATTAAACATGGATTTAAGCTAACTTCCTCAAACTCAACTCTGATCAAACAGACATGATCATCGGTACCAAATCTCTCACCAAACCAAGCACAATATCTGCCCCACCTTTGATAACTTCACTCCCCCCTCACATCTACAACCTACTATAGTCGTTTTCAACAACTCTGATTTGTTTGTTGTTCAAAGTGAAGGTTGCAATTTGACAAACACATAAATCAGAACACCAGAACCGTCTTTTGCAACCTTAAAAAAGCTAATCTCCACCTGTCACTCTCCTTCGCACCTGTACAGGGCTCAACGCTAACTTTTAAAATTGGTTGCCAGGCTGGCAACCAGGCATCAGCTTTTGGTTGCCAAAACTGAAAATACGGTTGCCATTTTTAGTCACCTTGTATTGTAAATAATTAAGATACTATACAGTTATACATCAACTTAATAATGAAAATGTGACACAAAAGAATGTTCAAATGCTTTACAATAAGTAATTAACACAATTATTTGAAACTTAAGTGGTAGTAAACTTGTCCACCCTCAATTGCTGGTATACAAAATACCAGTAGTGCAGCTGTTGTCATGTTCTTCACAGATCCCTCAAAAATGAATTGAGCAAGTCACTAGTTTCTTGGTCATCCATTGTCTCCCTTTCAAATTTGGGTTTTCTTGACCTTTGTGCTGATCCCCACCATAGATCCATTGGCCCTTCAGCATTGAAGTCTTGGATTGGCCAGACTAATACATTTCTAATGTTAAATAAATGAAAACCATTCACAGTTCAGAATTAAATATGAATTATTAATACTGTAAATTACCTTTAATATGTCTAACTATATTTAAAATGTGTTACCTTTTTATAGAAGTGATTATATTTGTATGCCAATATTTTCCTATGGTAAAGTTTCATTTTGCACTTTTATTTTGGTAGTAATAAGATCGGGACTCTTATTTTGAAGGAACTTTGAGCAGAATGTACATATATATTTTGCCTCCCAAGACTTTACACATTTCCTCTTTGCTTTTCGTTCGGGTTCACCTTGCGCTTTATCAGTTGAATCACTTTGATCATTCGTTTGAGATGTTGACGGGTTGGCCGAACTTTTTACCCCACAGTCAAACCACTTAATTTGCTTCGCCATTTTTTGTAAAACAAACATATGGCGCACCGCGCACGCGAGTAAACGTGCATCGCTTTCTGGCTCCGTAATCACACCAATGCACGTGCAACTTAAAGTGGACCTATCATGCTATTTTTAGGCAATAGCATAGGTCTCAGATATATAAAAATTAGGGCTGTCAAGTTAACGCGTTAATAACGCGTTAAATCGCGTTAAATTAAAGCCACTAATTATTTTAACGCGATTAACGCTTGTGTATTTTTTGTCCTCGGCCGCCCCGTAGTTTCAGAGTGCATCAACTTTAAAATACCATCTACAAGCTGATGCTGACAGCCCCGCTCCTGCCGCCCGCTTGCGGCAGACCAAACTTCCACGCTCACCGGCAGGCCCGGACTGGCCATCGGGAGGACCGGGAGGGTGTGTGTATGTGTGGCGCGAGCGAGAGAGAGAGAGAATGCGCACACCTTACGTGTATTGTTGTTGTTAGCATCTGGTGCTAGCTAGCTGCGCTAACGGATATAAGGAGCTGTTTCAATGAAAACAGAGGAGCGACATTTCGCCGACAACTGCGCCGAGCACTTGACTTTATGCAGGTAGCCAGACAGTGGGACATTGTACGAAAAGTCAGCACACTCAGCACGGATAGTGCGCGCAACATGATTGCAGCGTCCAGGCAGCTCCCGTTCGAGCATATGCCTTGAGTTGCACATAGCTCCAACGATCCATTACAGTGTCTCCACACACAAACACACACACACACACACACACACACACACACACACACACACACACAGTATTATTGTATGAGAGAGGTTCCAGGTTGAATTGAGGCGAATATTTGTAATGTTCAGAGGTTGTTGTGTTTAATATTCATGAGTATATTTGTCATTGTTCAAATGATAATAAACAAACATTTGCATAAAGCATATTTGTCCACTCATATGTTGATAAGAGTATTAAAAACTTGAAAAATATCCCTCTAAGGTACTTTTAGAACAGATAAAAAATGTGTGATTAATCGTGATTAACTATGGACAATCATGCGATTAATCGCGATTAAATATTTTAATCGACTGACAGCCCTAATAAAAATATATAAAAAACATGTCTATGAAGTTTTTTGCTCAAAAATACCAAACAGATCACCCATTCTAGCCATGCCTCATATCCCTCTATTTTACTTCCTGTTTCAAAAGTGCTGATTCGGGGTATAAAGCTTTAAAAAAAAAAAAAGGAGGGGGCTGGGCTCATGCGGGACGGGCAGCTACGGTCTAAACCAGTGGTTCTCAACCTGTGGTACGCGTACCACTGGTGGTACGCCAGCTCCCGCTAGTGGTACGCGGAGGAATCTGACATATAAAAAAAAAATATATATATATTTTTTTTTTTACATTTTATTTAACCTTTATTTAACCAGATGAAAAAATTGAGACAAAATCTAATTTACAATGCTGACGTGGCCAAGAAGGCAGCAACGTTACACGTTCTTACACATAACACAGACATATCAAATACAGAGAACACAACTAAGTAAACAAAAATACGAAAAGCAGTCCCTACATTGTGCACATAGAGAACCGCAGTGACGCGTCCTAAAACCCGGAAGTAAGTTAGCATTTTTACCACTTCCGGTTCCTTCGTCAAAAAGCAATGCAATTTCTCCATAGGGTTTTGGAAAATAGCTCCAAATAAGGTCTGTGTTTGACACAAAATTAAGAGATTGATCACGTTTTGTTCTACCACATTAAATACATCAGCAGTGACCCCGCTGGTGATTTCTGAAGAGTTTACGTGTCGGAAAAACGATGGCTGTTAACAAGTGGCATTAGTGGACTACAGAAATGGTCGAGGCCGTTGTACGTCATTACGCCGATTACGTAAACACTCCCGCTAAATTTATTTCCCCCTGTGTTCTGCTTGAAAGAGAGTATATGCCTATCTTAAGTATCTGTAGTATCTTTAGCATCTATATCTTTATCTGACCATCATCATTTATAGTCGTTAATAGTCGTTTTTGTTTGGCGATCTTAAGTTGGCGTGACGTTGAGTAGTGCGACCCTGCCGTTCTAGCTTGTAGTTCCTTTATAGCATAACGTTAGCATTTTGCTTCTGGCGACTAGATTTATGATTCGAAAATTATAAAAGTAGCGTAGATATGTGGAGATTATCTGGCTGAACAAAACGTGATCCCTCTCTTAAATGTGTTTCAACCACAGACCTTATTTTGAGCTATTTTCCAAAACCCTATGGAGAAATTGCATTGTTTTTTGACGATGGAACCGGAAGAAGTTTACTTCCGGGTTTTAGGACGCGTCACTGCGGTTCTCTATTTGGGACAGAAAGGTACACTACTTATTACTGCAAGAGCAGCTGGTGGTAAGGACCTCAGACAACTTCAATTTAAACAGGCTATAGGGACAAGTGCCATCAGTTTGAGGCTTGATTGAATAACATTAATTACAAAATAAATCCTACTATCAAAATACTACAATGAACGAAAATAAGCTTGAGATAATTGAAACTGTGGTTTAAATAAGTTCTAATAGGCTATTGTTGTTTTTAGATTTAGAAACGAACATGTTTTTCTTTTTTTTTTTCTGGCGTTGCTAATAGAGAACCGCAGTGACGCGTCCTAAAACCCGGAAGTAAACTTCTTCCGGTTCCATCGTCAAAAAACAATGCAATTTCTCCATAGGGTTTTGGAAAATAGCTCAAAATAAGGTCTGTGGTTGAAACACATTTAAGAGAGGGATCACGTTTTGTTCAGCCAGATAATCTCCACATATCTACGCTACTTTTATAATTTTCGAATCATAAATCTAGTCGCCAGAAGCAAAATGCTAACGTTATGCTATAAAGGAACTACAAGCTAGAACGGCAGGGTCGCACTACTCAACGTCACGCCAACTTAAGATCGCCTCAACTGACTTTCGCGCGCTTGCATATTTTAACAAAGCTTTTCATTTTAGCCACGCTGAATTTAACTAGAAGTCATGGCTCTGTCCATTACCAGTCTAATATCTTTTTACAAAGATGACAAGAAGAGTGTAGATAGAGGAGAGAACCACTACAAGTCAGGACACGTACAACAGTGCAGCCTGGATGAAGGTGTGCTTACCGGTGTTGTGAGGGCTAGCATGAGGGACAAGGTTTATAGAGTGTCGGTGAGTAGTGATAGCAAGAGCACCGTTAACCTAGAGTTAATTTATTCACATTAGTGATATTAATTCCCATCAACAAATCCATTTTATGTGTCACATGAAATCTTTATTACAAATATTACACACCAGAAAACACAGAAATATCCATGAAATAAACATACAGTAGGCTATAAAAAATTAAAAGGGATAATTGGGAAGGCATTACAAATGTAAAATATTTTAAATAATGAAACAATCCCACCCCACAGGTATCTACAGGAGAAGAGGGAATTCTCTCCACAAAATGTGAATGCCCACGTGGAGAATGGAAATGCAGTCATGCGGCTGCATTAGCCATCTTTGCCATCCAAAATTTCAGCTGCACTGACCCCCTGTCAGTGGAAGAAGCCAAAGGCAGCTAAACGTACGCATTCAGTGGAGGAGCTATTTCCTCCTACCAATAACTCATTTAACCCGCTGACAAGAGAGCCCACCTCCGAAGATCGTGACTGGCTGAGGGACAGACTCAGGGGCAGGTTCTCAGGAATTTCTTGGCTTCTCTCCCCCGAGCCAGAAGAGGAACACTACAGCTTGGAAACACTTACTGTTCCTGAAATCATCCAATCTGTTGGGCATCAGGGACCTGAGGCAATTGTGGCAAGCATGGCATTGTCTGAGGAGCAACAGAGGGCAATTCAGGTGGCTACCACTGGTCAGCGAACCAACCCAAACTGGCATTTGTTCAGGAAAGGAAGGTTGACTGCCAGCAACTTTGGAGCTGTCCTGAGGTCAAAGCGTGTGACTGCTTCCCTTATTGCCAGGGTGCTAGGGCAACAGCAGGCCCTTGATGGTGTTTTGTCTGTACAGTGGGGGACTATGAATGAATGTGAGGGCGTCAGGGCATTCACCACTGCAACCCAGATGCAGGTCCATGAGTCAGGTTTGTGGCTCTCCCAAACAGGATTGTTGGGGGCATCTCCAGATGGTCTGGTAGGGTCTTCCGCTGTGCTGGAGGTAAAGTGTCCCTACGGAGCCAGGGAAATGACAATTAGCGAAGCATTGCACATCAAGGGCTTCTGTGTCAGTAAGGAAGGAGAAAAATTCAGCCTGCGTGAGGAACATCCTTACTGGCACCAAGTGCAAGGTCAGCTTCACCTCACTGCAAGAGAGACTTGCTACTTTGTGGTCTGGACTACGAAAGACAGTGTCATCATTCCGATAGCCCGAGATGACAATTGGCAGCCTAACCTGTTGGCTCTTGAGGACTTTTTCAAGGCCCACATGCTTCCAAAGCTGGCACTGCCCAAATAATCACCTTTGTCACTGTTGTGGTTATTTTCTGAAAAAGACAGAAAAACCAAAAGGCATATTAATTTACTTGTTCTGAGTTCAGAGAGCACTGCTGTTAAAATTAAATATTCTTTTTAGAGAAAACTCAGCTTCAGGATGTTATGGTTGCTATTTGAAGATCTTTCTTGTAGCTGCTGCGATCCTTGTTTGAGTCGTTCATATGTTCAATAAAAAATATCATAAATCTATCATTTTCAAATATAGTACTTTTAAGAAATTGTGAATCGTTTTGAATTTACATTTACTCACCTTTGCAATGTTGTGGTTGTTAGAGTGTTAGGTTTCTGAATACAGAGAATAACATATTACCCACCCTACCATACCTACCCCGAGAGGCCAGACTTTTAAAAAGGTAAGAAGACAGTTTAAAGATTTATATTTGCGGATATTATCAGCACATCCATCCATCCATCCATCTTCTCCCGCTTATCCGTGGTCGGGTCGCGGGGGTAACAGTTCCAGCACATTATCAGCACATCTCCGTCAAATTAACATTGTATTAAACAGAACCTAAATAAAATAAATAAAATGCACCCAGTTTAAAGAAATTGTTTGAGTTTAATGATGAACTCAAAATGTAAAACAAAGTATGAAACATGTTTCTGGATTGATTAAACAGCAGAATCTAAATAAAATAAATAAAATGCACCCAATGAAAAGACATAGTTTGAGTGTAATGATGAACTCAAAATGTAAAACAAAGTATAATAATACATTTTATTTGTTTTGCGCTTTTCTACAACTCAAAGACGCTTTACAGTATGAGGGAGGGTAGACAAACAACGACAGGCAAACAAATAAATAGTAAAATAAACAGAAAAGGCAGTCAAGAGGAAGTTGATTGAGAGGGTGGTAGACATAGTTGAAAATATGTGTATGAAACATGTTTCTGGACATATGTGTTTACATGTGAAAAGAAACTATTTTTCTGCCACTCTTTTATGAGGGGACGTTGGAAGTTCACTAGTGCGCAACATACCTGCACCAGTTTATCTGCGAAGTGCCTCAGGTGAGATGGAATGAACTTTAGGATCCTAAATTCTTTCAAACGAGCATTTGCTCTCTCGACGTGAATCCTATTTTGTGCGATAAGCTTTGTAGCCTGTGCTTCGCTGTGTGTCAGTTGGCCATGACAGAGGAATGGGGGAATGTTGACAGTGACTCCTTCAGGAAGAATGTTCTGGATTAAGAATCCCTTGTCAGCCAATATCAGATCTCCTGGTTTGAAATGCTGAAGAACACCAGAATCCCATACTATTTCTTTGTCACTTGTTGATCCTGGGTATAGTTTGCTGCAGTATGTGATCACAGCATTTGGTGCTACCCCGAGCAGTAGTTTGAAGGAGTGCATGCCACGGTAAGCAGAGTAGGTCTCTTTCTGGATATCCATTTGCTTGGGGATAGCAATTTTGATGTCCGTACAATCCACTATCATTCTGCAGTTTTGCATGTGCCGAAAAGAAGAAGGCAAGCTGGTTTTATTTTTCTCCCGGCTGGGAACAGTACTCATTATGTCCTTAAAAAGTAATTTGTGGAGAACCTCTATAAATGTTACAATCACATTTCTGACGGTGCTTTCCCTGCAGTGAAAGAGTGCAGCCAGATGAAGGTGTGTGTAATTATGACGCAGTTTCATGAGGGTCATGAAAACTTGGTCTTCAAGACTCAGTGCCTTGGGGAACCAACCTTCTGGGTATGTAATGGAACCCTCAAAACGAGCAACATACTCACACACAGCACTGAATGTGTCTCTATCTGGCAATCCTGTCTCCATCCGAAGAACCTTTTCACTCAGCTGAGAGGCAGAATACTTGTCACGGCAGTAACTCTGCTTTGCCTTGGACTCCTCTAGCTGGATCTCTAGCTGCATTATGCGTCTTTGCTGAGATTGAAGTTTTTCTTCTACCGTGGTCGCTTGCTCCTCGGCATTCTCAGGTAGTGGTTGAGGACCTTCATTTGCAGCCGCCTGTGTTGATGGACCTGCTTCCTCCTCAGTCATTAGACACGCAGCTTCTTCTTCCATTCCATCAAGTATCCCTCTCAGACAGTAGGAATGCTCTTCTACATTCTGTGCTTCAAATGAAACAGTCCTTTTTCTCTTTAGCAAAGGAAAATGACAGCTGCAGATGCGGGAACAGGCATTGGGCCTCCTGTCAGCTCGTCTGTTTGGAAGATATAAAATATTAGTTTCATGGAAGTCACACACATATAAGAGCATTAAGACATTAAGGGATAGTGGTGATCTAATGGATAGTGAGGTGGGCTGAAGATCGGAAGGTTGTGAGTTCAAATCCCACCATGAACACCACCGCTAGTGTGCCCTTGAGTAAGGCACTTAGCCCTTAGTTACTCCAAGGAGAATGTCCTTGTAATTGGTGATTGTAAGTCGCTTTGGATAAAAGCGTCAGATAAATGAAATGTAATGTAAGACTGACATACAGTACACAGGCTAAAAACAAAACATCTAAAGATATAACCTTGCACTTTGATAAGTCTCGTGAACATTTTCACTATTTAGACATTTTTATAGATCAAAATGTAATCAAAGAAATAAATGGTACATTAATCCATATTGAAAATAGGTGTCAGCTGCTACACTAATTATAATAGTTATATTTCTTAATTAAGATAAGATATTACTTTATTGATCCCAATTTGGGAAATGTTTGTGTTGCAGCAGCATAAAAAGAAAAACTAAATATAAGTATTATATATACAAAAGTATGTGAGGGATGGAATATTAAATATTAAATTGAACATAAATGTAAAATTTACATGTGATTTCACATCCAAGAGAAGCTATGGAGCAGAGAGTTCTCTGCCAGCCAGAGGTGATTTGTTATTAGTTCAATATGTCAAACTGATTTCCCTGACTACAATCTTTAGTTACATGGTGAAACGTTATGCTGCTTGTACTAATTAGACTTATCATATAAGCCACACAGGTTTTAATAGGATATATATTCATTAGCTTTACTTATGTTGCGGTCGTTTCAGCAGCGCCATCTCTAAAACGGCGATACAGTCACTACCCATCATTTACATTTGACCGTGACATGGACAAAAATGTAACGTCAGCTTACCTCATAGCACGAATCCAGACTCTCCTTTGGAAAACATTGGCCGGGAAACGATAGAACGAGCACGTTTCACGCGAAGACCTGTGGCTGCAACCCGGAGCAAAGCAACAAACCATAGCGCTAGCTTTAGCTAACGTTAGCTAACGAAACAAACTGCCGAGTAAAATTGGAAAACACTGGAAATTAACTATTCTATAATGTGTAAAACTACGGTGCCAAAACTGACTATTAACGACTATAAATGATGATGGTCAGATAAAGATATAGATACTAAAGATACTAAAGATACTACAGATACTTAGTATAGGCATATACTCTCTTTCAAGCAGAACACAGGGGGAAAGAAATTTAGCGGGAGTGTTTACGTAATCGGCGTAATGACGTACAACGGCCTCGACCATTTCTGTAGTCCACTAATGCCACTTGTTAACAACCATCGTTTTTCCGACACGTAAACTCTTCAGAAATCACCAGCGGGGTCACTGCTGATGTATTTAATGTGGTAGAACAAAACGTGATCTATCTCTTAATTTTGTGTCAAACACAGACATTATTTGGAGCTATTTTCCAAAACCCTATGGAGAAATTGCATTGCTTTTTGACGAAGGAACCGGAAGTGGTAAAAATGCTAACTTACTTCCGGGTTTTAGGACGCGTCACTGCGGTTCTCTATGACGACCATACTACCCGCGAACGATTAGCGAACGTTGCAAGCAAGCTAAAGAAAGAAGAAAGCCGAATGATGCTGTGAGAGAGGTACAGAGGAGAATATTACCAGCGAAAGTGAATGAGGAGGAGGACAGTCATCAACCGAGCACAAGCGCAGGCTCCGCCAACAATGCAAAAGTGATATGCACAGTCACAACGCTGTAGGGCTGTACCCGAATATCCGAATATCCGTTCGTTGGAGTACTATTCGGGTTTCAATTTCGTTATCTGGATATTCGTTTTTTGTTTGTTTTTTCGTTTTTTTGGCTCCGCGCTGCACTGCGGCTGCCAAATTGAATTTATTGAAATCTCCAATATCAACGTAAGAGCTTGTGCCTCTTCGGGGGGTGCTAACACTTAACCTTAAACTTTATCGTTTACTTTCTCCGTCTTTATATGTAGATATGACTTTTCTCCGTCACGTTGTTTCCATACCAACAACAACTTCCTGTCAACAGCCCTAACTCTCCTTCAAAATAAAAGCATGTCCATACAAAATAGGAAGCCAAGCCAAATTACACTTAAGACATATACAACTGCAACGAAAGTAACAAACACAATGCAATATCCTTTTCAATTTCAAAGAACACAAATTGGGGTACACGTGTCGAAGCGGTTCACTGCTGATTACTACGCACCCTTCTTTATATTCTCACTTGTGGTGTGTGAGTGAGTGATGAGTGATGAGGAGAGAGAGAGAGAGAGAGAGAGAGAGAGAGAGAGAGAGAGAGAGAGAGAGAGAGAGAGAGAGAGAGAGAGAGAGAGAGAGAGAGAGAGAGAGATAGAGAGAGAGAGAGAGAGAGAGAGAGAGAGAGAGAGAGAGAGAGAGAGAGAGAGAGAGAGAGAGAGAGAGAGAGAGAGAGAGAGAGAGAGAGACTGCCCTTTGTACATGTAGCTGTGGCTGACAATAAATAATGTTATTATGAATACATTTGCCTCCGAGTCCTGCATGAACTGTGCATAGACTGTATTTTAACATTGGTCATATGGTGGTACTTGGAGAGCCAACTATTTTCTCAGGTGGTACTTGGTGTAAAAAGGTTGAGAACCACTGCTCTACACAGTACAGGTTAGCTCTGAGTGTTAGCGATGCTTGCTAATGTAAACAAAGGCCATATTACATCCAAAACACGTCGGGCATTGTTTCTGATGGCAACTTTCTGATAGGGCCGTGGGTCCACCACGTGGGTGCCATCCGCTATGACGTAAATAACGTCATAGCGGAGGGCAAATCTGGATCAGCTCCATTGTAGCCCCGTTTTTAGAGATTTGGGTACGGAGGAAAAGAGAGAGGGTTTTATTTTCTGACGCTGCGTGAGTTCCCCGACACACCGGGGACACATATTTATGTATAAAAGACATCAAAAAGTGGATTTTGCATGATAGGTCCCCTTTAAGTATCAGGTTCCAACTGGTCACAACAATAATTAAATATCACTCTTAATACAACAAATAATTAACATCTATTTTGGGGTGCACATTTTGCTGTTTGCTGTCCTTATTTCTTTATGTTAAAAACTGGTTGCCACTGATGGCAACCAAAGGCCAAGAAGTGGTTGACATTTTTTCTGAATGGTTGCCAATGGCAACCTGGCAACCGTTACTGTCTAGCCCTGCCTGTACAAACATTGATGCATGCCTTCGTCATAATAATCCAGCCATGTTCTACCTCAGCGACCTGCTCCATCACCACATTACTTCCCATAGCCTCCGCTCATCTAAATGCCAACCTCCTGCCTCCACTGCCCCGGAACAAGCAGCGGACAGAGCCTTCTCTACAGCTTCCTCCCTCTGGATCTCCATCCCTAATCACTTCAAAGACTGTACAACCTGTCAATGTTCAAGTACCAATACTGAGCTTTCCAGAACAGCCCTAATGTGTGATAAAGGTTGTGTCTTACACATTTAATTCGACAAATAATAATCGTACTTTTCAATTAAAAGCATGTGATGTGTTTGCAAAACATAACGTCTTTAAGATCCACAGCCTTTATATTCATGGCATTATGTGAAATTGACAGATATAATTAAGTGACGCTCACCAGCTAGTTCAGACCGTCAGCTGAACACTCACATCATGACATATCCTCTTCTTCACGTCATCATATATCCACCACACCTGTTTGGTCAGTAAAGCTGTCAATGCTCTGCTCAATTTTTTGCAGCCATGCCAGCTGTCACACTGCTCACTAACAGCAATACTGTCACTTAAAGCTACAGCTGCCAAAGTCTATGCAGCCACTACTCCACCCCACCATCCACCTGTAAGGTTAGGAGTTATTACCGTCTATCAGCACTCACTGCTCTGCAGAGCTTATGTTGAGCGATGAGGTCAAAAGCACTATAAAATCTGTTCATATTCCACATGTACATAACAACTGATTCTATGCGAGGTGGCTGAATGAACTGTAATAATAATAATAATACATTTGATTTCTAAGCGCTTTTTCAGGTGCTCAAAGACACTTTACTGGTGATAAAAAGGAAATAAAATACAATATCGTGTATCCTGAATATCAAACAATATTGGTAACTTAAACCTTTAGCCGAGAAAATCGTATTGCATATTTGCAAGGAAGCTCAAATGAACTCACATCAGATAGAACTCAAGTAATCTAAGGCCTGATGTATCTGTGTGTGTTGGGCGGATGGAGATTTTCCACATCGTGACCCTGACAAGGTGCTCTGCATCCCAACAAATGAGTTCATAGCTCCAGGGGCTTTGGTCAACACATGGCATGAATCCATGTCCAATTATCTGCCTCGGAAATTGCTACGGCTTGCCAAATGTATGCCAAATACACCCTCTTCTGCGTATGCACACACACACACCCTCTTTCCTGATTATAGCTGTGCTACCCAACGTAATGTAGAGGAGCCATTATATGTAAGGCCACCGACATTTCTCTCGGCTGAGGGGGGATGATTGCTTCCCCACTGCAGTCTTTAATGAATGATAAGAGCATCTGATCACAGAAAGGTGCACTCAGTGTCATTACAGCTCTCGACACACTGACAAAAACACAGAAGGTCTGAACAGGAAGAGAATAAAGGTATTTCATTGTTTGGCTTATGAGCTCAAACCTGAATAAAGGTGTGTTCTTCTAAAGCACAATAATTCCTGATAAACACTAAATATGCATAACAATTCAACAACTAACAGAAGAAGAGTGCTTCAAAAAAGGTAGATCATTACCCAAACATCTCTTATTCTAAACGTTTCTATTTTAAGTTGTGATATTGTATTTACTGTTCATAAAATCAATGCAAAAGTAATCATTCATTAGAACATGTGCACAAATTAAAACCTGCTTTACTTGAATTGTGTTTGCTTCATTTAGAACAACCATTTTGTTTTTTAATTTAATGACATTTTTATAAAGATAAAATGCATCACTGGTCTCAACTTGTCAAATATGATAATTCATTGTTTCCTCCATTTGAATATCTTTGTAAATGTAATATCTGTCGGTTTCGGCCCGTCAGTTCAGCCGGTATCTTTATGAATTATGTCCATATTGGGTGGTTTTGAAACTCACAATTTATGTCCGTTGTCATGATTTCAGTGCCAATGACAGCAGTGGTGAGGTGAAAAGTAAGGGTATTAGGGTGTTGTGTGACTTGTAAGAAGACCTAATTAATGTTTAACTTTTTTATTCACCTTATTGAAATGTTTTACTTGCCTAACCTTGAAGTAAAAATCTTAGAAAGGGAGATCTTCAAGATTCACAAAAAATGTATTTGCCATAAAAAATATATTTATCCTAACCTCGATAAAACAGTATTTGCCAGGTGCACAATTTGTATGAAGACAAATGTTGACATGAGAGTAGGGATTTGCATCATCCAGTATTGACATTACTGTCCGTTGAGTGGGTCTTTTCTCAGTATCTTCTCGCAATCTATAAACTAAAAACATACAATAAAACATATAAGCAGATGAACCAATCATTATTTTCAATATACGCACAATATATACACTAGTTTCTCAAGTTCTTTAATAAATACATGAGTCTGTGGATCTACTATGGGTAAACATGGGTCTACAACCACTCGTTTGTGAAATGTAAGAGAGTACACTGCTTTTGGAAAGAGGTCTGTCATGTGTTTGCTGGCACATTCTTACAGAATCACCACCTCAGTCTCTTTCTATCTCGCATCGGTGCGATGGTTTGGAGATAAAGGGATTGTATGCTAGGGCTGCTCGATTATGGCAAAAATCATAATCTCGATTATTTGGGTCAATAATTGTAATTGCGATTATTAAATGCGATTATCCATTTACTTTGAAAACATCAATTTATTGGAGAAAAAAAATGTGAACAGTATATTTTTAACAGTTGATTACCCTGAACTTTAAGTAAAATTCAACTGAAAAACCAAAAAAAAAAAAGTAATTTAAAAAAAAAAAAAAAAAAATTAATAATAATAATAAAAAAATAATCGTTTTATTTGGATTACGTTCTTTTCGTAATCGTTGCAAGCCATAATCGTAATCGCGATTAAAATACGATTAATTGAGCAGCCCTATTGTATGCTTGACATGGCAAGTTTGGGAAGAAAGGATCCTACTCAGAATAAACTCCTGTGGGGGCTTTAGACTTAAAAATAGGCTCCCCTTATCTCCTGCCTCCTCTATCTCAGCCTTTCATGTGCTGTATTTTACAGTAAGGTGTTTATGAAAGGATCATTCTGTAGGTTATGGAAACACGCTGAGCAGGTCTCTGCCACATACACTGTCTGTACATTATGATAGCATTCAAACAACACTGCTTCCGAGGAGATTGACAACTCAGCAATATTGCTTATACTGGTGTGAGATGTATTATTGGTTGGGCACATTAATATATATCGAGACTTCTTTGGATTATACAGTATACAATCCTGTGGAGGAGCATCATTGTATTTACCAAAAGCATATTAATTCCATCAAAGCTTTTGACAACTGCTCTTCTAAACCCAAAACAATGGTGGCAGGTCTATCCTGAAATAAATCCTGACTTGTGGGATTTCTTTATAATGATGTTTTCTCTGTTACAGCAACATAGGTTCAAGGTCTGGGAAGCTAGGTACTGAACTACTATGGGTGGAGGGTGAATCTATATGTGACCTTAATGTGTTTTTGCATATTGATCCTTTTAGCTAGCAGTCGATTGAGATGAAAACAACATGCACTAAACAATGTCAGGCTTGTTGTCCTTTGTGTTTGTATCACCAATATGTTCAATAATGCACACAATCAACTTTTTTTAAATAAGTTATATTATGTCTATTTTAATATACCTTGTTATTTTACAATAAATCTCACAATTTCCAGATTTCATGTAAATAATTGTCCATATCTTAACGTATAATAGTTTCAATTGTAGGTTGTTTTTTCTTCTTTAACTGTGTTTATGTATGCACCATAAGACAAATTCCTCGTAAATGTTAACCTACTTGGCAATAAACCGGTTTCTGATTATGTCAAAAAAATGATAATAAACTACAAATCTGAAAGGAGACTAATTGATGACTTACTTTAAATGTTAAAGTAATTACTAGTAACACATTTGAATGAAAGGTTATACCTGGCTGGTTAATTATCAGTTTAATACAAATAATGACATTGAACATTTGCTAAAGAATATCAACATACAATTATATAACTTCATTGTTTTGCAGGCGTATAGTTGATAGAAATATTTGGTGTAAATCAGCAGGAGCTCTGCTGTGTGGGGAGCTTTTATGTTGAAGTACGCCTCCACAATGCTTCTGCTGTAAGGTAAAACAAATAGGATTTTCCCCCAAACATAAAAATAGACAGCTGGTGGATTTTCTCCATAAGTGAGCATTCAGGTGTTCAAATACAGACTACAGGAATGCAGTCTGCCATTATTATTAAAGTGTGTTTCAAGGTAGCATTTTATTCCAAAGCTGCTCATTTACTGTATGTTATCATCATGTGCATACTGTATGAACAACACATCAAGCAAGATTTGTAAAGGCACATCTGTATGACAGACCGTAAGCATCTGAGCAAATATTTCTTTTTAAACCTTCATGAATTTATTGTAAAAAGGCTTATGCAGATTATTTGTAACCCACGCATGTTTCAATAGACAGTGCTTGGATCATTGCTAATGTGATGTGACCACAAAGTCTGCCATTTGTTGGTTTTTTGTTTACGCCGGTGATGACACACAGCCCTTACCTCCAGGTGCTTTACACTACTATCAACACAAAGCTGCATCACTCCTGTCATGATTCATTTAGAGAGTAATTAGTCAAACAGCCTCTGATCTCCAAGTGTCAGGCAGTAGTGAGTGTTGTGGCTAATCTGAGCGTCACGGCATCAGAATTCGGTGAATAACCGGATGTTTTATTTGAATCATCTCAAAGACTGTTTGAAAAAAACAAGTTTTCCCAAACAACTGATTGATCATGCATTCCCGAAGGCTTGTTCTAATAAAAGAAACAAGAGTCATGATAATAATCACAGACATACCAGTCTCATGATTCAGATGAGCACACAAATGGAGGCATGACAAGCAGATGAATGGCAGACTGACTGGAAGGAAGTAATGGACAGATAAACGGACAGGCAGACAGATGGCAGTAAGAGATTATTCTCCAACCCGCAGATGGTTCCCGGTCTTAGCCGTGGTGTGATGACAGCCAAACAGCAGACAGATCCGCTGAGCACGACTTCCTCTGAACAAAACATTCAGTGTGGACGCAGCAGTTTCTATCTGGCTAATTTACCCGGCTTACTCAATCATGTTTAAATTCTGTCACACACTGAAAAGATGGCTTGGAGGAGCTTTTTCAGTTACATTTTAAACGTCTTTTCGTCGGGTAGAACTTTTGAGAGGCCTCTGCAACAACTCTGGCATTAAGAATCCCCCTGGCCCTTGGCTACAGTTCAACTCAGCACATCAGGTCAGGTATCACCTGTAACAGTAGTGAGGATTATCACCTGATGGTTCAGCAGGAAGTACACCCCCTCGGGAGACTTGCTGTGACCCCTGCAAGTGTACACAACAGGAAAAATAAATCACCTTACACAGAATGAAAGAAGAAATACTTGGCCGTAAGGGAGTTGGGTGTGTGTGCATTATAGAGAGGAGAAGAGGTCGCAGGTAGAGAGCACAGAGGCAGCCAATTGCACTTGAACTTACATGAAAAGAAACAAACAAAAGTGTTGAGAACAGAGTAAACGCTTCAATCCTGAATCTGTGATTTACAGAGGAGCATCTCTCAATATCCCTTTTTCATTTTAAGGTCTCCTCGTGTAGTTTTGCTGGTTTAAAGTTTGCAGACCTCTTGGTTTGGTTGCAAACACACATAAAGCATAGACTGCTGACGTGTGTCTATCTCTGTGTGTGTGTGTGTGTGTGCGTGGTGCGTGCGTGCGTGCGTGCGTGCGTGCGTGCGTGCGTGCGTGCGTGCGTGCGTGCGTATAGAGAAGATAGAAAAGGAGAGGTTGAGAGTAGGGGCCTTTGCTACTGAGCGCATTATCTTTCTGTTATCATAAAATGACAGGGGCTACAATAAACGCTTGTCAACCGATTTTTATCACGCCAGGAATCAATGACGGTGGCAATGCATTTACAAAGGCTTCATTTTGCTCACATTGCAATCCAGTAATCACCGCCAGATAAAGAAGTGGTCTGACTCGGAATGTGATTGCAATTTTCAGCCCCGATGCAAATCATCTGCAGTGTGCATGCAAGTGAGAAGGCAACAGGAGAGGGTGAAGGTCAAACAGGTGCAAGTGTAGACAAGCAGGGTGATGTGATCTCATTAAGTTACATTTTCAGAAGCAGGTTACAGCAGGATAAATTACACTTGTAACCGTGCAGTATAGCTTTCTCGTGACAATGAATATGTATCTCATTATGTCTGAAGGCATGTGCGATTGATTGTGTGGAAAATAAATATCAGATAAACAGAGGGATTGAAGTAGTACTTTCTCTTTTCTTCAGCAGTGTAAAAAACAACATAAAAAACACTTAAAAAGCAGCTCATAAAAAAAACATTCCACTGTGCTTGGATGAGTTTATGAATCATATATGATATACATATGATTATTTTGTTGTTAGATAACAACCTTCATTGTATAGCCATCTAAAAAATGATGATTTCAGTTTTGATAAAGATGGTTCACCTTGCAACACATATACAGCAGAGGAAGTTTCATATTATCATGCAAGAGCCAACTTAATGTTTGCATGTCTTATAATGTGTCTGAGATTGACAGCTTTCAGACTGGTCTAAATGTAACAGTGCAAGCTTCTGTTAAATGAGACATAATTGTTGAAATTAGATGTGAACAGGGTCATGCACTAAAGCTGAAAATGAAAAATCTGAAATAACCTGAGTTTAAATGTGTGTGAATAGTGGCTGAAACACCCTTAATTGGAAGAAATAAATAAGACAGTTTGTAATGTGACATAAAGCACTCAAAAGTGAATCTTTTCTCGAAGTGAATTATTTCCCACAGGCATTATGTAGCTCACAGTAAGTGGAGTGTTATGTAATATAGTACCAACATTAAAAACACTCACTCACTCAATCAAACATAATGGTTAAATAGTTACGAAACCAAATGAGCATATTGTGATGTATTTTAATATGTTACGTGCAGTTGTCAAGCTATGAAAGTGTTCGTTCTGTGAAATAGGTAACAGCAATTTAAAGTAATTTCCTGAAGTACAGGCTTTGAATTTTTACATCTGCTTAGCGTCGAGACATTATTAGTAATTATGTAAAAACAAACAAAGGCAAAACTATGATATTCGCAATACTAATGTGGTGTTTTTATCAATATCGTCATATGGGTGTTAATATCTGAAATCAAAACCGTACCTAGGCACGACATGAAGATCTTAAAGGTCCCAATTAGAGAAGAGGAGACACGCTTCCTGTATCCAGACTCACTTTGCAATTTAAGCAGATAAAAGTGCCTGGCTGGTCCCTGTAGTAAAGCAATTTAAGCGCAGACACAGAACCACATTTATTTTTATTTGTTTTAACTTAACAATTGGCTGAAAACCTTTTGGACAGGGTCACTGTACAGCCACAACTTGACAAGAGCTATCTGCTCATTGAAGAAAGAAGCTGTTGTGGGAATAACCACAGTAATATTCCGTTCAACAACAGCACAAATGTTGTATAGTGTATATGAACACACTATATTTTCGCAAAGGCTTTGTGCCATTAGTTATGAATCATCAAGCTGTGCCCATGGTTCGCTGGTACTTCAAACACATATATTTGTGCATGAGCTCATTCATTATTAACCTTTTGTTTGGAGCTTGTCAAACAATGTTTGTTGAAGGTGATTATGTAAAGACTAAATATCTGGTGTAATCTGTATATTTTAGCAAATAGTCAGTGAATCATGAGAGGAGAGCCTTTTAACAGTGAGAGTCAATAGTGTATTATTATATCATAATTATATTAATAACTGGCTTAAAATGGCCTTGGCTTGGGAATCAAAGGGTCGTCGGTACAAGTCTCCATCGGACCAGAATACAGGGTGCGGACTGATAGCTGGAAGGGTGCCAGTTTGCCTCAGAGGTGCCCTTGAGCAAGGAACTGAACCCCCAAATTCAGCCCCTTCGTTCAGCCCCCTCTCTAAATAAGTGAATGTCTATAGTACCCGTTTGTGCATGTGTGTGTGTGTGTGTGTGTGTGTGTGTGTGTGTGTGTGTGTGTCTGTGTGTGTGTGTGTGTATTTCAGGCCTATGTGTGTAAGTGAAAAATAGAAAAATACACTTATGTGGTCCATTATTGTTGCTCAGTGTTGGGAAAATACTGAATGTACTCTTCTAATATCAGAGTAGCACATGATGTTTTAGGCATATGATAGCTATGTGACAACGATTAACATGATGATTCAGCCTCTATCTATGGAGATAGACATATGACTGTCATGTTTATTGCTTACGTGGGTCTTAGCTAATCTGAACTAAGCATAGAATACTGCTTTGAACCGGTATGCATCTTGTGACTGTGTAACACCCTCTCTTGTATATAAGCATGTCAAGGACACTGTTCTGGGAACTATTTGTCCTACGCAGCCCTGTGTGTGATGACTACTTCCATTCTTGCAAGGATAATAAATACATGTATCCTGATATTGAAGATCAAGCCGGTGACGAGTGATATTTTTCTAACACTCAAGTTATCTAGCTTAATAGATAGATGTTCAACAAATGCCCATTCACACTACACATCGTGCTTTTGTAGAGCTGGATTTCTACACTTCTTTTACCCCACCAGTGCAGGGGAAAGCCTTAGATCACATGTGTCTCAAGGCCCGCGGGCCAAATCAGGCCCTTGGTGGATTTAATTTCGGCCCGCAGGATAATTTGTAATTACTATTAGATCTGGCCCGCCGGTATATTGCACGCACCTTCACTCAATCCTGAGGACTTCCTCAGCTCAGAGCCTGACCCCAAACATTGATGAACTTGCACCCAAGATGAGATGCCAAGTATCTGGCTTGAAATAGCATCACAGAGCAGCAACTGAGTTTCAATGGATGTTTCCTTCTGCACTTTTTTTCTTGCGACAACAGGGCATGTTTGTTTTTTTCTTTGAGGGAAATAGTTTTTTTGAAGCTGTTGTTGGCCTGTGGAAAAATGTAATCATAAGAAATGACTCGGGAAAAGCTGCAGATAGAGCCATAAGAAATTAATGCTACTGATTATTTAATGTTTAATGTTGTTTTTATAGGCAATAATTTAAGCTTTGTTAGTTCCAGGTTTAATATGTGCAATAAGTTCATTTCAATACTTTTTGCAATAAACATTGAACCAGTCCGGCCCTCGACTAGTACCCATTTTTTAATTTTGGCCCACTGTGTATTTGAGTTTGACACCCCTGCCTTAGATGAACCTACACTGCTCTAAGTACTGGGTTGAGAATCAGGGTTTTTTTATTTCTTAAACTAATAAAGGATGCCAGGGTTGGATGTGCTCAGCTCAGCAGAGCTCTTGTAAAATACAGTTTCAGGCATACGAGATGTAATTAAGGTTCACTTTGCTCCTGGCTTATTCCCTGGCTTATCCACTCTTCAACTTTGTGTCAAACTTTTTCCATCACCAACATACAATTATTTTATTTTGCCAACTGCTTGTCTTTGTTCTTCCTTATTAAAACCTTCAGTAGGAGGTTTTGTTTCCATATCAGTTGAGTCACACTGCCTTGAAAGTAACTTTTGTATTGTTTATAAACTCACATTCACTGTTTCTAACAAGGACCTGAGGAAAAGTAATTATGAAGTCTTTATGAAAACTAATCATTTGAAATGCACTTCTTATTCCAAGAAAACAAAGACATCTTCTCCATTACAAAACAATAACTTGTACAGTCAATCAGAATTCCTTTTCACTATCTGTGAAAAAGCACAAATTCAATCATACACACTTATTACCCTTCTTTCAAATGAAAATAATTATTTTTTCTTTGGAAAAATAACTGATAACATAGCCAAATATATTTAAATGTAAGAGATTAGAAATATAAAAAGGACTTTTACTTTGTTTTCCAAAACAAACACAACTTTCTTGTTGCTCATCTTTACCTGAGACAGTTTAATACTCCCACATGACCAACTTTATTTCCAATTTAAGTTGTAGCAAACCAAATGTGCCCATAGTACCTTCGCTTTATGTCATGCAAGAGCCCTGTCCAGCCAGTAGCTTCTCCTCAAAATGAGCAACCGGGTTGCTGCTTTCAGATAAACACTCGGCCAATGCCATCGATAAAAGTCATCTTATTCCAAGATAGGCATCATTATTTGTTACTTGGAAAATTTAACAATCTAAAACTTAATCGAGCATTGAGAAAATTAAAAGCAGAAAGAACTGACTCAGACTCGTGCAATCCCTCACTGGATATTTCTGCTCTTGAAGAAAATATCAATAAATGAATCAATTGCATCATCTCTGCATATAAAACAACAAAAGTGAACCAAGACTGCCGAACGCTGCCTGCAGTCATCGGCTGAGTGTGGAGAAATGTGTTTATATTTCTTGTGATACATTTTGAGTTGCATACGATGAAGGTCACAAGACCATCATGCATCTTCTTTTTGAATAACTCTTTGACTTTTGGCCTTGGGTGAATGTCTGCGCGTTGCTTGTATAATTTACACTAGAACCGCAGGCAGATGACAGATTACCAAGTGTTGTGGATTGTGCGCTTAAACATGTATTAAAACCTACACACCTTAGTTATTAAAGAATAAAAGTTATATGTCCTTAGACGATTAACAAGGATTCATTTCAAGTCTGACATTTATTTGGCACTGTTTAAAAAAAAAAATTCAACGTTTATTTAATTCGGTTGCAGACAATTTTTTTCAAGCAGACATATTCACAATGAAAAGTAAATAATAATGTTTCACCAAACAACGTCTTGTTTAACTAACTGTGTAACTATGTACACCAATTCATCTTCTGCATTTTAAATTAATGTGGCATATTCTGTATAATGCCTATATTCCTTAAAACAGGTTGTTTTGAAGTTGATTAATATTATAAGACACACAACAGTGCTTTTAGGAGCTAAGCATTATCTCAAACAAATGAAGCCATTTAACAGTTATGACCCACTTCTCTGATTAAAACATATTTAATGTGTTGCATTGTATTTGCTTCACAACACAAACAGCGTAAAATATGGGTTTAGATGGCACTTAAAGTACATAAAAAAAGAAGATGTCGACATAAAATATACAAAACCAATAGCTAGCTCATTATGCTGCTTGCTATTATTGTGTAAGCTCCTTTCAGAAACAACACAAAGCCCCCAATGCTCCTCACAGCTGATGAGTCAGAGCCGCACTACACTGAGCCGTCCATCAGTATTCTTCTCATGACCATGATCAAAGAAAGAGAAGAGGCGTCAGCACGCTTCATATTTATTTTTCAGCCGCATAAATCTTAGCACAAATGATGAATCGAGACTAAAGCTCTACAACCGCACCAATGTAAGCCCATACTACTCATCAAAGAGAAGAAAACATCACTTGAAGGATGAAAAATGGAGACGCAACTGTACGTTCCTTAGATTGTATGTTGACTTTACTTCATTGAAGATAATGATTTATCTTTTTAGAGAATGGTGTCAATTAATATACGTATCTGGCAAGTGTCAGATTTATGCTAAGGCACTAGCACATGACAAAGGTTAAATATGATATGATACATAAACATAGATATAGGCAACAGACTTGGACAGCCTCACTGTACTTAGGCTCAGCTGTGCTGCGAGCAAATGTGTTAACATGTTAGACCTTGAACAAGCCTGGCATGTCACCTAGCTACATTGGTTAGCATATTAAGTGTATATATTAGATTACTTAGTACCTGGACCACGTGTTGACTAGAAAGCCATCGAAGGGAAGAAAGAGCTTGCTTATAAGCTTTCAATTTCATTATCTATCATAATAATCATCATCATCGGCATCATTCTTCAAATGACAGAAAACCAGGTGAAGAAATTATTAACATATCCTTATCTTTCTACTAAGAGGAATACATGAATATCCCAAATGTAGTAATTTATTGAAGTCAACATTTACCCACAATGCTGTGCATCCAAGGCGTAGAAGCAGTGAGATGTTTCAATGACACAGTAACGGCCAGGCATCTAAAATATGTGCTCTGAACATTACATGTTACTTGTTAGAAGCTTTTATCCAAAGTGACTTACATACTCAATACTGTGGACAATCACCACAGGAGCAATTTGGGGTGAAGTGTCTTGCCAAGGGACACAACGACATGCTGACTGCAGTGGGGTTTGAACCTGTGACCCCCTGATCCGAAAACAAATGCACAACCCACTGCGCCACACACCTCCCATGAAGATGAGGATGTGGGGTTATATGGTGTTTACATGGGTCAACCTTAACCAGGTTTCTCTTGAGTAACAGGGTTGAGAATGGAATTTCCGGTCAATTTAAACGCAGCCAATGTCGTTGAGCGATCTCCATGAGCTTCGTATTCAAGATCAGTATTTCATGCCTGTCATATGTTACTGTGTGATCAGAGGCTCTTCTCGGTTGTCTCGGCCCTGTGACAGGTCATGACACTTGGCCATCATGCTGATACATTTATCGCAACATCCCTGGCATCTCTGAAGGACAAGGACACCGCGAGCCCATGGCCCTTCGAGGGACAATAGACATATGAATGTTTTTCAGTGATGTTGCTCCATTCGAACAAACTTTCACTTCTCCATAGCAAAAGTGAATAGATGTAAACAAACTGATTTTTAAAAGAGGCGAAGAATCATCCGCTGTGCCTGCTGTCGCTGTGCAAGATTAAAGTGGCCAGTTATTTTCAGGGAACCTTAATAGCACTACACATTTGGATAGTGTTTCCTCAGAGGCATCGAGTCTCTCATGAGGCTCTTTTGGTCTGAAAACAGAGCAGAAACAACAACAAGGTGATTCCCATTACAATGTAATGACAAATCATTCAGCAATTTCATCTCAATCACAATGGTGGACAAAAACCCTGAGAAAGGAGATGAAGCTGATTATTTCACATGAAAGTCCATCAAGTGGAGGAAACCCTGAGACGGAAGAAAGAAAAACGGAAAATACCTACTCCCTCTGCGACTTAATAAGATGTTTATAACAGCCTCAATGTCAGAGGACTGAGTGGATTTACATTTGCATTATAGGCATTTAACTGTCATTAAAAATGTAAATTCACTACGCTCTGCATGTTGTCACCTTGGATGTGACAACAGTTCTTCAGAGTGGATGCTGGATTTGTTGTAAAGTGGCCTGCAGTTTTTATGACACCTGCTTTAATAATGCTTCAGCTAGTAAACGCATATAAAACTGATTGCATGTCATGCTATTGATTCGCAATGCATACAAATACAAACATGGTTTAAAATGTGTGCCTACTCAGTTTTTTCAGATGTCTGTTTCTGTTGCTGTGAAAGATTGCATTTACTGAGTTTGTGTTTGAAATACCTGGATGATCTTTTGCTTTATGGATAGCTTAAATATTTTTAAAATAGTACTACATTTGTTTAACACTCTTTAAATCCTTTATATGCGTTCCCATTTTCTTAATGATTGTGTGTCTTATGCAAACGACTCTAAATTGCATTGTCATTAAAAGGTGCTTTACAAATAAATCTGCCTTGCCAAACTAGTAAACAATCATTCAATAGTGATTTTTTTTTTTTTTTTTTTTTAAATCATTTACCCATCGTGTGCACCATAAAGTGGTACATCATACTGAGTAGTATGTAAGTATTCCTGCAATAATTCATGATAATGACATGTAGCAATTTGTTTCAATGAGGAATTCAAGAAAGAGTTGCATTACTTATGCTGACCCCCAGAAAGTACATTTAATTAATGTAGCAGTGAATGCTGTGGAAAGGCAATTAAATAAGTCACGGATTTATAGAGTGTGTCGAATATGATGTGTATATGTGTATTTATGTCTTTACACCAAGTTTTTTTGCATCCAAAAGGGTTCAGTGCTTTCTTTTAGGTTCAGACGGAGAACGAGGAGGTTACAGAGGATCTGAGACAGCTTGACTCCTCATCGGTCAGCTCACTGCGGGGACTGCTCCAGCTGTACCTCAAGATGCTTCTGTAAGACACAATATCCCATGTTGTGTTTCATTTATAATGTACGCAGCCTGTTTACTTTCATACCTCTTAACCTGTTAAACCCCAAGCCTGTTTTTCAGGTTTCAGGCTCGAAAATGACATGCCGAAAAATAAATGACTATAACTTAACTTCTAAAAGGGTTATATGAATAATTTATTTTATCAAAGCAAGGTTACATCTGTGAGTTGGATGTAGAAGTGTCAGAATCAATATAGATGTTTCTGTGTCAGAGTAAATTCAGATGGAACATAGTAAAAAAACGTAAATTATTACCTCCGCCTAAAGAAAACCCATTACTTATAGTGAAAACCACCCTTGAATGATGGGATGGTAGACTAAAAGCTTTAGGAATCCAAAGTATAACATATAATAAGTACCCTGTATCAAGATTGAGGCAAAACAAGTGAAATTTGACCTTTTTAGAGAGGTTTAGCAAAAAAAAGTCCAGGCGGACTAACCTTTGGGCACATTTGGATACCATCAGTGCCATTTGACCTTTTTCAGGTACCATACTGTAAAAATCATTTTATTATCACTATAGGTATTCATTCCATCCAAATACAAGTGTTTTTATAAAAAAAAAAATAATAATTTTAATTTAAGACAAGAATCTCCCGCCAGTTGACTTTTGCTTTTGTTATTTCATCCACAGTTATATGAAGTACTATTGGTTTATAACTGTTCTTTAACATAAAAGTGCCAATGAGAGAAATAAAAACTGGTCAAAACACATTACTATGGGTTTAAATAAAAAAAGCCCTTATACTGTTAAAGCCAAACCAGCTGGGTATCTCTCAAAAGGTATTATCTTCATAGTCCAAATTACCTCTTCGTGTTTTGCCTGAGCTAAGCAGTATAAGGTAGATTTTTAAGCGATTTTCAGAGGTTGGTTTTAAGCCTGCAATCATTTTGGGAGAAAAAGCTGTTGACATTTTCTATGTAGCGAGTCTCAACTGCTTTTCTAAAAGTTATGCTTCAAGAAAAGCTTAAAATAGAGCATTCAACATCAATGATACAACTTCTAACTGATCCCTGCTCTTTCTCTTGTTCCTTTAAAAGGACAACATATTCCACTTTTGCTCACCGTGTACATGTCAAGAGGTTTGTCATTCAGCGGTCTGCCATTTACTCTTTTCAGTCCATTAACGATCTGTTCTGAATATTGTGGATGTTTCTATTTGGCCATATAGTGAGAATGATTACTCCATCTATATTCCCGGGGGTGTTAAATGATGACCAAAGCCCCCTAATGATTGCTATCAGATTCCCTAATGGCCCTCCTGGAGCACTGTTGTCAAAAACATAAAAAGAAAAAACGATTATTTGAATCCCTTTATTTATAAGACCATCTTGGATTTCACTTAAAATATTGTCATCCTTGGTGCATCCAATATGTTCGCTTGTATTTGTTTTTGACGTACTCTATCGGAAGTTATCAACATGTGCACAAGTGCTTGAAAGCACTGAGATAGAGATGCTTTTCTAAAATTGGATTGGAAATGACAACAACATACATAGATGTGAAAAAAGAACCTATTATAATGGATTGCAATGCAACACTTCTCATGTGGGGAGAATTCAATTATTCCTGATGGATAAAAAGTAAAAAACAAACAGAAAAGAAGCTCAAAATGTAGCAGAGGGAGAGCAACTCGTTGTGTATGGTGGCACAGGCCATTGGTTTCCCTGCATGTATCCACACAGTCGGTCTCCACATTAATGCAAGAACACATGCGTTAGTTGTGAAGCAGCTCAGGCAGCAGCGCTAACATCGCATGGGTCAGGGGTTTGATTCTCACTAGGATAACACGTGTACTGTGTTTTTAGTATCCACTAAGTCATGCTTGTCTTAAAGAACGAAAGTCTTTGTGCTGCAGAACAGTGGATACAAAAAAATTTCTTGACAGTGTCTGCTGCAGAGGAGAACATGCTGCTGGCGGAAGCTGCCATTGACAGGCTGTGTTTATTGGAGTTATTTATGAAGCCTTGATTGCTTCCCACACAGCTAAGCAATGATGTGAATATTATGTTTATTGTGGCTGGATATGTATAGTAGGCTCTGATTAGTTCAGGTAGGTTGTGGTATGTAGAATGAATATATATATACATATGTGAGAATAGGCTACAGTTGTTGATCACCAGGCATTGAGCTACTCCCATGGAGGTCATGCTGCTGGCTACATGCCCTTATTATTATTATTATTATTATTATTATTATGTCCTTTATGACTTCTCCACTATGTGTTGATTCCCTATTGATTGAAAACATGTCGTTATATTTTTCTGGATCATAACGCCGTTAATAACCATAACATGGATGAATTTTTCATGATGGCACAGGACTTTTGATATATTGAGAATTTCAAGGATTAAATTACATTTGATATACCAACACGCCTATAGATCGTTAACCTTTATTAGAGGATTGGGTGCAGGCAGTGAAAATACTATAACTGTAAATAGCAGAAAGCATATATTTAATGATCATATCATGGCAAACCATTCCAGCCAATAGATTTTTATATTTTTCAAAATCTGTTATTCCCATGCCTTGAAAAATGCCTTATATATTTGATTCATGTACACATCCTTACATATCCCATCAAAGTGAAAAGTCATCCTACCATATATGGTAAGTTTTTAGGATTTCTGAGACCCTATAACTAAAAACAGCAGGAACACAACGCACTATACGTTTATTTTGCCTGCTGAGCCTACAACAATAGAGGCAGCATTGACATCACTTCTGCACAGCTCTGCTCTGCTTCTGAGTGGCCAAACAAACGGGCTTCAGCGGCCTCGAACAGGGAGAGATGTGATACTGGGAGGAAAACACAAACATATCGAGTGATGGTAAAGCCTGTCTGAATTGAAAATATTTTCCACTGTACATCATACCGGACAGCCAGTGGCTTGTGGATGTTGAAATATGGCCAGCAGTGTACTGACATATATATGTGTTTTCGTATTTTAACACCAGGAAAGTATAATAAATAAAAGCTGAAGGCAAAGTCAAAACAACAAAGAGTGGAGATGGAGTCTCAGAGTACCCTGAGCTACAATTCTACCCTTTAATATAACATAACTAACACAAAATGGCAACTACATGTCTAAGTTTTTTAACAACAGAATTCCATTGTCCCTCTAAACTTCTCCGGTCCATTTGCTACATTTCTCTTTAGCCCTCGGCAGTCTAAAAACTTAAGCCTCACTTCCTTCTGAATCCAATTGTTCAGTCAATTGCACAACAACTCTTTAAAGTTTAAGCAGTGTTTTGTGTTTCCCCCCTGGTAAATGCTGAATGTATTTCACTTGGTCACAGAGGAAAAGAGAAACCATGAGGACAACTTACCTGCCTGCTTGCATATTACAGTGATTATCATAAATGCATGCTACATGCTTTCTGGCTTAGATAGTAAATTAAGCTTTATTTATTCAAGATATTACATTGATATCAAGATCTCTTTTGCTAGGGTGATCTGAGGACAAATCACATTCTCATATCACAACAAAACGAGGATTATGTAATTATTATTAAAGTGTAAGCTTTACCTAAAGAAGGCTACTAACCATTGGCCGGTAACATGAAGCACCTTTAGTTAAGATTTCCTTTAAATTAATTCAAGGAAAAAAGTTATGAAAAGATGTCCTGTGTAAGGACCCTCAACACTCAATTAATTGGAGCTGAATAAATATATTTGCTTTTAAATGGCTTTAAATCTGTGTGTTTGTGCTATACAGGCCTTTGAAATAGGGCTGAAAAACAACATGTTTATCCAAATATCAATTATGCACAATAAGTGTAGTTAAGCTCATATTTGCTGAACTTTAAAATGTAGACTTAACTTGATGTTGGGATACAAAATGGTTTTAGATGCTACTTGTATTCATTCACATATTCAAGTAGGAACAAAAACCATACTCATAATACAGAGACATTTTGGATTGTCACACTGAGCTGATGGTCTTTTGCAAACAATCCTCGGTCTGCTGCATGCAAATGTCAGATTGTCTCACTGGGACCTCGCTTTAACTGACATATGTCACCATCCAATTTGCCAGTGGCCACTTCTGGCTATTTCCTCTTCTGTTAATGGCTTCAGGCACTCACTGCCATGGTGTTTCTGTTTTGGGATTAGAGGAGAACTGGGCCCTAAAGACATGCCAGTCTCCCCTGATGAATAGAAAGCAGCTACAATACAAAACAGACACACTAGGGCGTCCTATAAGTGACACATTTATAAATGTCATAATGTGATTGCATCAAATATGATCAAAAATGCATTTTCTATGCATCGGATGGGATACTTTTTTGGATAAAAACATGGGTCAAATGTTGAGTTTTCATACTTTCTTTGCAGTTAGCTTCTTATCTTTTGCTCGTGGACAACCTTGATCAAACAAACGGTTTCATCCCGTTACCGCTCTGTACAGTGACAAAGGACAAAGAACACAGAGCCATGGCAACATGGTTATAGAAGGCAAAAGGCAGATATGTGTGTACACACACACACACACACACACAATGCCTCACTCCCTCACTCTTTTTCAATGACAGCATTGCCTGGCTCGAGGATATTCAATCAGTGAGGACTCTGGCAGCATTACAGTATTGTCATTAGAGGTGATCGTAAAGGCTACGTGCAAGGCTAAAGATATGGACAGGCAGCACAGGGGACTGATGTGCAGAGACACGTGGCGCATGATAAGAAGCAGGAACACAAAGACACTGCATCTGTGCAGCATGTTGCAGTCACAGACACATAAATGTAGTGCCATGCAAACCTGAAAAAAAGTGAGACACCTTGTGATAGGATCATTGATGTCAAGAAATGTAAGTGTCACTAATCATAAAGATGATTTTCCCCATTTACCTTAAGTGGCATCATCAATGGATCATCTTCAAGGTGTTTTACGATCTTTACCAATGAGTTGTTTTCTTAATTATTGAATATATTTAGGCATCTCTCAGATTAACAAATGACCATTGCTGTAATTTAGTAAAGTGTTTTACATAATAATCCACAGACATCGCTGTGCACCATTTTCATTAGGACATATTATTCACTGAAGAGATTATTAAAAAATGTGTCCACAGCATTAGTAAATCATAGTAGCTCATATAGAAATATGCTGTCAGATAGCAATGTTTTTTCCCAGTGATCTGGCTAACCTTACAGTCTTTCACCTATAGGGCAACGTTTTCTCCACACCTGGGACTCACTACTCTCTTGCTGCCAGCATGTGTTTCCCCTTAGCTACTGTTTTGCACTTCAACCTTTGCACTCTGCACTGTTGGCTGTTTGTAAGGATAAGGTTTAGGAATACTTTTACAAACAGAGGAAGTCTGACCGATTAAGGTTAGCGAAATGTATTCTACCCCATTAAAAAATGACCGTGGCTCACACTGAAATACGGTAAATCTTGTTTAAGAACTCTACAGCCATGAGTGTAAATGTATGCTGGTCCAAACATATACACACACACAGAGTTGAATTTTTGAAGAGTTCATTCAGTCCAAAGAGTAAAGACGCATTGAATGAGCTGCTCTCTCACATCGATCTTGTTAATTTGGCTCGAGTTACCCCACTGCTGAGGTACAAAGTAAAACACTGAAAATAGGGGAAGTTAGTTAATTCATTAGAAACTTCATTGTGCACGATGTGGAAAATTGTCTTCAGCTTCATCACATAGTGTTTAAATTAACACAAGAACCCGATGAGGACAGACAAACAAATAGCATCAACAAACACATGGCTTTAAAACACTTCCAACCGTTAAAAGAGATGGTTTGCTTTGTCTTAAAGCTTTAAAGCAGAAACACACATTTTGGGAAAGAGAATGGGAGTATTGTCAGGGCAGACTCAATTATACAAACTCAGTGTGATTGAATAAACGGTCAACTCAGGTTAAGCTTACCCGGAACACTCATTATGTGAATGTGTGTACCATTCAGATGTTGAATGATTTAAAAAAACTAAGAGACAGAAAGAAAAACTAAATAGTTTTCAGAAAAGATAACATTTCAAAATGCCTTTTTATATAATTTCCTAGGTAACAATGTATTTAAAGTTTCAACGTTTATTGTGTGGTCTGACTTAACAACCTAAACTCCCAACATTTTTACATTACTATAGTAAAGTATTAAAAAAAAAGACACTTTCTCTCTGGAGGCATGTGTAGAAAACGAGCTTGAAAACGAGGCTACATCTACAAAAAAATCTAGTTAAGTGCAGAAGTGTGTGTGTGTGTGTGTGGTGTGTGTGTGTGTGTGTGTGTGTGTGTGTGTGGGTGTGTGTGGGGGTGTGTGTGTGTGTGTGTGTGTGTGTGTGTGTGTGTGTGTGTGTGTGTGTGTGTGTGTGTGTGTGTGTGTGTGTGTGTGTGTGTGTGTGTGTGTGTGTGTGAATAATACACTGCCGGTTGCAGCCTCCTGTCACCATAATTCTGCAAAGAGATGATCACCATAAGTCTGAAACTATGTTCTGATGTAACCTATTATTTGACTGTGAATAATTTAGGTGTAGAGTGTATGACTTGGCTGCTAAATGATTCAGTCGGGACATTAAAGTGAATTCATGGGCTTGGCATCAACATAAATCCATGCGGTGAAAAGGTGAGTGCTCATGATTAAGGTCTAGGTTAATAAAGATTTTATTATAATACCGAGCGTTTTAATATTGGAGTCTTATTATTTAGTGGCTAAAATGGTTCGCTGCAATATAGGCCTATAATGTTCTAAGTATTTACTCTTTGTTAACATTAAATTGTATGTTTACAAATAAATATCCTCTGTAGGATTCAAATGTAATTGAATTAGGAAACAGTAGACTTTGTTGAATGGACAATTTTAGTTCAATGCAGGCATCTATTTTACAGACCCTTGTGTTAATCCCTGTTTTTTCCTCTTACATTTCTTTTTTTACTGCTGCATCCATGTTTAGAAGTGACCCATTTACAGCATCAGTGGGCACATATACTACAAGCATCATGTGCATTGCCTACAAATTAGCTAAATAGTGTGTCAAATGAATGTAGCAGTGGTGCAAGTGCTCATCTCCATGGTAATTTGATGTCGTGGTTGAATGACAGTCAGGTGTTACAGAGAAGGTGCAGAGGGCTGAAGGCAGAGCTGCAGCTGTGTTAGCAGCCAATGCAGGACCTTACAGTATATGCATAGACACGTTTGCAGAAAAGGAGCCATTAGTGGAGTGTGATGCATCAGAAGAGCACCTTTTGATCTCACACTTCATACTGTGACTGTTGCTAAATGATAATGTGATGGTTCAGATTTATAGTAAGTTCACCCGACCAAGCCACATTTAAAATGTTGACTTTTTGTCCAAATTTCGGAAGAATTATCAAATGTCATAGTGTATGTACTTATAGTCTTCTTACCGGGAAATGTTGAGTACCCAAACGTTTTATGTTAGAAATGTATAATTTGGGTCCATAGCAAATAGAAACTGGCGGATACTAACCTGCATATGATGGGCAATTTTCACAATTAGCATAAGGGTTTTGGGGGGGAACTGAGGATGCTGAAATAATTTGAGACATGTTTATGATCCAAAAAAGTGGGCCAGTTTTGAAAACATTTTTAGTCGATTTTGAAGTATTACCCTAACCCTAATCCATATGTTGTAGTACTCTGAGAAAATGATGTCGTAAAACTATGAAATGAGTGACAAAGTGGTAAAGTAAAACATTAAATTAATATACATCCTATAAAAAGGTGTTTATCATTCCAACCTTTCTTATAAGGCATTTTAACTGGGCTGAGATCTGGAGATGAACATGACTCGCATCAATTACATACTCATTAAAGCATTCAGTGACCCTTTGTGCCCTGTATGGAGGTATGTGCAAGCATTCATTATGTTTCTCCACTCACACATTCAGGTTTTCCATAATTAAAATGTTTGTCTGTCTGTATCTGCATTAAAAAGGATGATTTTTGCTTTAAATGTAACACAAAATACGCTTGATTTGTCGTTTTAGCCTTGAAAAATGCTTACAAATAGGCTTCATTAGTATTGTGTGCGAGTTACATGCACGTCAGAATCAGAAGATCTCTACATACTGTATACCTTGATGTGTACAGTCTGAGGGCACATTCACAGCGAAGACATACACCTGATAAATAATTCATATATTTGAATGTCATTTCAGCTCTCACTAGCTGGTTCCAAAGGTTGTCATTCTCTCTTAAAGAATACAATAATGTCACTAAATTATAGCCTTACATGTGTTCATATAAGAAAATGCTAGGGAGTCTACAATTGTAATGATGCAGCTCTATATTGACAAACCTTACAATGTCAGGTGTGCAAGGAATGAGGAATGATGCAGAACATATGAAAAACACTTGAATCACCTGCCTCCAAATGACTAGTGCAGGTGTAATAAGAAATGTTTTCATGTGTGTCGTATTAAGATATGCTCCAATACTGTCAAACAGTAATGCTTATACTAGTAGCAGACCTATGCCAACATGCAGTTGAAAGATTTCTATTGGATTTCTTATGCAACCACCAAGACGACAAACACAAAAGAGGGAGATTTTTTGTTTTTTCTGGCAAAGCAGGGATCAATTTATCATGGTCAATCTTAAGGTCTTTTTTTTTTTTGCGGTGCCTGAGATTTGTCCGAAATAAAAATCAAACTAAATCCATTGCTCTCCTGTGCAATACATTTCTTATGTTTGTCAAGCTTCATTAATCTCCCCATTCAATCGCATCCAGAGCAGTCCTTGAAAATACTTTCCACTTTCCCAACCGGTCCTTGGAGGCAAAGCGAGAAACGTAGCGGGAGCGCATGAGAGAGAAGGCTATAGGGGGAGTTGGTAGAAGAAAAATATCCCTTATATTGATTTTCACATCATGACTTGAAATAGCATATTTATTGATTGTTTATAGGGAAGGGGAGGGGAGAAGGGGGAAGGTCGCTGGGGAATGGTGTGATGTTGGTGAAGGCAATCAGTTTCTTCTCAGCTTATTCAGGTCAGGTCTTCTGAAAGGTTAGGAAGCTGGACCTTCTGATGCAATGTAAAATGTTTGATAATCGACATTCTCTGTTTTAAGAAGGTCAATATTGTGTACAACTTATTGTCAGGTAGCAGAATCATTTGGCTGCTAATGCCTTGCTGCAAGGTAGGTGTTGTGTTGATTGTACTGTATGGGTTGGTTCAAGTTGATTACAATGTTGACCCCGTTCAACTGAAATGTTAAATTAAGCGATAATTGTAATTAGATCATAGATATTTTTTCTTTGGTTGCTGAAAAAGAAAAACCATACAAGTACATCTCAAATTGGAAAAACATAAAAACAGCACAATCTCGCTAAAAGAAAAAGCCTTGCAAGTATAAGTTCATGTATACCTGTGACCATAAAAAAACTCTGATCCCGGATATGAATAGAAGTCACGATATAATGTTTTACTTATAAACCTTATCAATGTTGCAATTTATACATGACGAATACGATTTCAGGACTTTTGTCTTTTTCTGTTTCTTACATTGTTTCAAACTTCATCACAAACATCAAGGTGTTACATGAAAGCATTGCAAGTTCAGGAGGAAGGGGATCCGCTCCAGCCAACGTGCCACCCACCATCCCAGCTGTTAGCTGTTGTTAAAGTTAGTACGAACTGCATGGTATATTTCCTTTTTTATCTGTGTGCTTCTTCTGTTTGCAGAGTGAACTTGGGCTGGCCTTTGGCCTGTGGCATTTGTAAAAAGAAACTTTACTCATGAAGATATTTGCATACAGAACTGATATTTTAGCTGCCCTGATGCAGCTGACTTAGGCCTCATACTGCTGCTTTGACACCGAGTGAATCGCAGAAAGAGTTTAATGCCAAAAAGGATTTCAAATATCCCAAAGCAACAGAAAACAATCTTTACGCCGAAATCATTTAGCAGAATTCAAATTGCTATTTCAAGCATTAATGTTCCCCGAGCGTCACTGGGGACGTTCTTTACAGGACATGCATTCCTTTAACAGTCATAGTGGCAAAACCTCAAAAGCTTAAAATGTCAGATACGTTAAATTGGGGTTGATAATTTTTCACATGCAATCAGTTAGAAGCAAGGCCATAAATCAAGACTTTGATGGAATCTTGAGTAGTAGTTGTAAAGTAGTTTTACATTAGTAAACTGGTAATCAGTAATGCGTAAGCAGGCAACACCTTTTGTACTACCTGAAATGATCCGCCCCGTGTGGTCTTCATACTTTAAATATGCAAATAGTGTGTTTTCCTTTTCTATAGTTCAAGTCAAACAGTGTGACACTGCCTTTCTAACTTCATTGGGTCAGTGGTCACCTCCTTGAACGTAAATGATTTTCAACAGCTTCATAAATATTATGTAGCAAAGGCAAATTAATAGATATTAGAATTTACTTTAGTTAATGTATCAAAAACAGCCCTGCTAATTTGCATTAAACAAATCAGTTGTGTAAGCTTCACTGTGTCTTCTTAGTTTATTGTTCAGATCAAGGCAGGCGACAGACATTCTCTTTCACCTGATGTGGGTCTGTGATGTCTTATCAACACCTCTCAAGCTTCTATAATAAGATACCTCCCTCAACATATTTTCCATAGAGTGTATTGGAGCATACATTTCGTTCAACTTCCTACATTTTCTAAATGCATTTTCAACCTTTATCTTTACCTAACCTTCACGGCAGAGTACAGTACACCTAATCAAGAAGATGAGCAGAAGCCTCAGTTATTCATATGCCTTGGACATTTATATGCATTCTATTATAATACACTGCCTGCTTTTAATCGCATTTAAATACTTCAGAATACTTCATGCTGCATGTAACATAAATTGGAAGAGATTGGATTGGCCACCCTTGAATATATTAGCTCGAGTTCAAGGCCAATAACTGCAAGGCTGTGATCTGCTCAAGATATTGGATCCTTCCCCCCTGCAAGGGAGGCATTTTGCTGCTGACCATGTGCTTTGACCTCGTTATGGGGAGGGCAAGCGGGTGACTAATTTATCCCATGAGCGATGAGGGAATTAAAGAAAACAGGGACTAATTGGCAATTGCAAGATCTAGACTGAAGGCCATAGCACCACCAGAGCTACCTGGCACACCCCATCTGAGGAGTAGCAGCTTATAAAACCCACATAATCCTTAAAACTGCTTCTTAGAACATTTTTTAAGACAGAGTTGTTTGCAATTGTTTTTATTCTTTACACCTTTTTAATCCCCATAAAACTCACTAATGCCTTATGTTCCTGTTTTATATGCCTTTTATGTTTTTTCTAGGTTTTAGTCAAACATTAAATGAAGATCACAGAATATCCAGATTGTTAAATGACTTTGATACATTAATTACAATAAATGCTTGGATTTAATAACGTCAATCATTTTGTTACCCTCCTTTATAATATTTTGTAACCACCCATTTATTTTACTTCTCCATTGTGCCTGTTTTGGTTTGTGAACGTTATCCTTTCTCCACCAGCTTGAGCCATCTGTCCCTCATGTAATAAACTTCTGTGTGACTTGTTCAAAGCCTTAGAATTTAATCTTCAGCTCCCAATCTTTTACGCTGAGGGGGTTTCACAGGTCTTCCCCGCTGAGGCGAGGACACTAGTTGGTGATGGACACAGGATCTAACACAATCAGGCTGTGGTCATGATTCCCTCAGGGACCGGCTTTATTCACTTGTTTTCCTCTGTTTGGACTCTCCGATATATGTGCATAGCTGTGCCCTGGGGGGAGGCATTCAGAGAGGCCCGCTTGATATTCCACTCGTAAAGAGGCAAGAGGTGGACTGAAGAGGTGGATTGGTGAGAGGGACAGGGTAGTTATTTCATAGTATTGGCCACGGGTGGTAAAGCTCTAATCTCTGCAAGGTCAGAGGCAGGTGTTTCTGATGAGGGGGTCGATCCCTCGTAGAAGTCTAGATTTTCATTTAGAGCTCCTCTATTAAATAGACTGACCACAGCATGCAGCCTAAAGCGTCTGAAATAGCCTCTCTGACTTCCTCAGGAGAAGATCATTCATGCAGAGAGATGTGGCTGTGTGTTTTTCTGTGTCTACACTGATGCGTGTTTGTTCATACTACACTTTCCCTATGTGTGTCTTTGAGTTCTCTTTAAACGATGGAAGCCATTAACAATTGGTGGAGAACATGACACATCAGAAATGGAAGGTCACCGTGAGCTGAGAAGACTCTGATGACATTGAAATGTCATTCCACTCGGGTAGGAAGGACTGTGCTCAACAAAATCAAATGCTGCCGTTATTAAATGGGTATTTCTCTTGCGCATGACTCCGGATTCAAAAGGCACCGCAGAGATAAGAAATGTTTAAAACCAGACTTAGAAGCATCCATGCTGCCTGTGTCTTTTTGAGCCCGACATCTCCGGCTGATCTGAGGGGATTACACCTTAGGAATGGGAAAATACCCCACTCCTTGACTTGCATCTTTCATCACATAGGATGCTCTCTGGAGGGGGGCAGGGAGAGAGGAAGGCAGGCAGAGGAAGGAAAAGGGTGAGAGATAGGAGAATGATAGACTGAGGAGTACGTAGCGGGAGGGAGAGACAAAGTGGAGATGGAAAATGACAATATAATATGATTTGATTTGTGGGGGAAGAATGGATTCTCGGTGCCCATTTTCCGAGAGACGAGAGGAGAACCAGGAGAGAAGGGGCGAGGAAGACAGAGATGGGTGGAGGAGGTGGGCGGAGTGTGAACAATAGGGCCGTGGAGTTCATTTAGCACTGGGGCTGTGAGATGGCTTGACAGCTGCTGGTGGAAGCATTAGGCTGCTCACTTAAGTCCAATTCTGCTCTCTTTTTGTCCCTGTGTTCCTCTCCTTCTCTCTCTCCATCTCTAATAGCATTCTTTGTCAGACCTGTGGTGTCCGTCACTGGTATATGGGCATGGCTATAGATTATAGTGGCCGAGCTTAACTCATAATAACGACCACAACAGCGTCACAATTCATTAATGGACAGAGCATAGCTGCAGGCGATGGGACATTTTAGAGAAAATAAATTGGAAAGTCAGTTTCCTGAAAGAATGAGGCGCCAAAAAGTTTGGTGCGAAAGCGAGACGGTTACCACATCTGTCATTTGAGAATCATGACACCTGCTCTCAGAAAATGATTGACAGCTAAAATTAGAATACATTTAGATGAATTTGATATACACCACCCTGAAAACAAGACACTTGCCCTTGCAAAGTCATTTTCAAGGAGTCTTCAATGTATTAGCTGTGTAAGGATGGATTGTTATATATAGTTAGTTATCACAATGTAATGGTGAATTTACTCTTCAAAGTAATGTATTCAACAAAAGATCATACCAAATCTCCCCTTGAGTTTATACATGCATACAGGTAATGCTCCTCATCATAAGAAATATGGCATAAAAACTGTGCTCCACATCAAAGTAAATTCATTTTCTGGCTATGTTTCAACTTTATGGCAGTGTTTGTTTTAGTTAAAGCTAGGAAGCAGTCGTAATTACTTCTGTCAAGGGCCTGAACCCTCTCAGAGAGGAGCATAACATTACTTGTCAACAAATCTGTCTTTCACTCTGTTTCTGCTCTCTCTCTCTTTTTTCTCAGTTGAAAGAGCATCAGTGGTGTTAAAAGCTAAGCAATGTTTTCAGAAATACTGAAAGCATTGGTATCCAAATAACCATAAACACGGCAAATTAAATAGTTTAGTTCAATAAATATCCGTCTCTTCTTTGTTTTACTCTTTTAAACACTGGTTTTCAAGGCTCTCCAACATCCATAGAAATATAAAAAAAGCAAAGTATTGCAGGAATGTAACTGGCTTTATTTAAACCCAGTTTGTCTCCACATCTTCTCATAAGTGCTCCATTCCTTGTACTATTACAATAAAACATTATGTTCTAATAGAAAGCCCAAGGCTAAAAGGTCATACGTGAGTGCATACTTGTTTGCATGTCTCTCATTGCATGCTACACACGAGTCTGTGTTGTGTTACGTGCCAGAATGTGTGCAATTAGGTCGTGAGAGTATAAAAGTTCTGTTCAGACAGTGTTGTTCTACTTTGGTGTAAAAAGGGGGTCGTGTCTGGCAGAAGGAGAGGCTATTATGGCTCCTTTATGGATTATGAGGCAGAAGTATGACCCTTATCTCAAGGTGAACGTCAGGAGCTGCCCTCGTCGCAGTCCATCACAACACTGCTCCCTATTACATTACAGGTGATGGCCCTGGTAGCACCTTATTGCAAACAATATCCATTGAAACAAGTCATTTCTTCCAGTAATGATCCTTACAAATCTTATTTCCCTAAAACAAGTGAAAAATATTCCAGGTAATGTCAAGTGATTTTATTTTTCTTTCACTGCAGACAGTGTCGGATAATAAGGCAGATCTCTCCGTCTTGTTACACTGCACTGAGTATGTCATGCAGAACTAATCTCAAACAAAAGTACTGTCATGTAAATGTGGAGTAGGGTTGTTACTGTGAACCTGTTTCACGGTATAGCCTAGTATACAAATTGTTGTTTTTAATACTGGGTACATTGGCTTATGTCAATATTTTAAAGACGAAAGATAGGCGCGCCTACAATAAATGTTAATAATCACAGGACAAAAAAATATATGTTATTTTTTATTTAGAAGTTAATTTGACATGTTACAGTGATGCTTACATGTTTATTAGCTGTTTACTTTATTTTAGTAACATAAATAGTTGAATGCACTTAATCAGACTTATTATTCTGTTGATTATCATAATAATGCTGTTATTATTTTTAAGGGTTATGAGACAATGTTTTAAATGTACGCTGTTGTATCGTACTGTGAACATCTTATACCGTTACAGCCCTTAATGTGGAAATGTGCAGGTTTTTGCACATCTTTCTGCCCACCCGGCCGAACCGGGTTCAACAGCAGGTAGTGTTGAAAGTTTTAAGATTACAATTTCCTGTGTTATAAGGCAACACCTGTGGTTACCGTGGTAACAGCAATTGTGGTTTAATACTATGGCTTTGAAATGCTTTGAGCAACTACTTTGCCAGAGAATAAAAAAGAAGGAAAGCTATTGTATCTGTTTGGTGCAACCAGCAGCTTCGCTTCTGTAGAGAACTCCACTTAAAGTTGTGGTTTCGAGGTCGTTTTCAATTGTATTCGAAACATATGTTAGTCAGCATTGCACACATTTTTGCAGTAATTGAATGGAGGAATTGTAGAAGTGCCCCAAAAGGCATATTCAGTGGATAGTATCGTTTGACAGCTACTGTTCGACATGATGAATGTAAACAACATATTATTGCCAAAGTACAATGCAAGAACAAAAGACTAGTGTGGATCAGAATACAGGATTCAGTTGGATTTTGTACTTGCCCTCAGGAAAAAGAAAGTCATGAGCTTTTCTCAGGAAAACTAAACCACAGAGCACAGAGAGGCTTACTTCAGACAGGAACATAAGGTACTAACAGTAAAAGACAAGACATCTTTGTGTTGAGTTGACAAGAGGATATGCTCTTTGGGAACATTTTCACTTGACATCGTGTCAGGTCTGGAACCATACAAATCTGTCTGTTGGGTGAGGTGACCCATGTTACACTGTGATCGCTATTATCTGTGGTCTCAAAACACTTTTTCTAAGAAACCGCCAACAAACTGTCACCTTTAGAGGAGTTCTCTCCCTACATATGTATGTCTTTACCTTCATGTATTACATGGAAATTACAAACTTGGTCAGAATATGTGTATTTATGTACTATATTAGCTCTTGCAAAAGGTTTTTAAATCAAAAGCCCCATTGAGGGGTATCCAAATGTTGATCTTATTGCCAAACTAGTCTTAACCTGCAGCATATGTGCATACCTACATATTCAGAAATCAGTCTCATGAAATCAGAGCAACCATATGCCAGGGATTTTGTGCCAATTAAGAAAAGAAAAAAATAGAAAAAGGTTTAAACATGACTGCACAAAAGACAAAAGGGAATACACTAGGAACATCTGCTGGACACCAAGGGTGGTGTAGAAATACAGAGAAACTCTATTAACAAATTAAGACTGAGACATGTTGTTAAAAACAAATAGATGGACACAAATGGTGCCTGCATCAGCTTCTCAGCTCTACAACAGAAAATGGTTTTGTCAGTAACATATTATTAAAAAGCTTTTTCTTCTATAATGACAGCGCTGAGGCTAAGGGTTGCACATTTGGCACAGATAGATTAAACAAGTAACAAGAGAGCAGAATGAATATGTTTAATCAACATTATTTGTTTTGCAGTATAACTCTACACATTTCTATAGTTTAGAAATGTGCACAATTCCTTAAAGGATTCAACATTACTATTTCAGGGTTTTGTCTAAACCGGGTAAAAGGGGAGCTGCGCCCTCTTAATTTCGGCGAGCGCCCTCATACACAAATGCCAATATTCCCCGTAACATTTTAAAGTGATGCCAGAAAACCATATTTCTGTTCGTCAGAAACTGCATATTTTCTCCAAAAATATAAAAATCCTGTCAAATAGACCGTCAGCTTTGTTTTCAATAGAGCTCCGAAGTTGTGTTGTTGTTTACGCCTGTGCGCCATCTTGTATACGGGCATCATGTTCTCGCAAGAATTGGTATATCTTATAAAATCAGTGCCGCAGTATTGCCCTGATACTATATGTTTCTAGAAGAAAAACCTGTATGTTGCTAGCTATTAAGATATTAACAGCTTAGTAGATGTTTGGATTTAAGATTCCTATTTTTCATTTCAATACTAGACAGAACAAATATGTAATCAGCTCACTTGGACTTTATCCAATCACTGAAGCAAACTTGACATTCAACTCCATGTCACACAATTGTTCACAAGACTGTAGCATACGGAGACAACAAGCAAAGGCCTAGCTAAGCACTTCAGGGACCTGACGAGGTTCTTGGGCTTTTAATCGACAATGCTCAATTAAAACGTCCCATGTGGATCATGTGCCTTGGCGTCAACATGATGGAATGGCAGTACTCTTTAACCCCACAAGCAAGTGTTTTCCACATCCATCCTGGAAAAGCCATGGTGTCTGCAGTTTCTGATTGTTGGGCAGCCAGACATAATGCTTGATCAAGTTGTGATAGGACTGCTGATGAAACTGCAGCGTAAAATCTTATAGTGCCGACTCTGGATCTTGAACCTGAGTACAAGTATCAACTGGTGTTCATCCAGTCAAACGCCAATATAATGGGAATAGGGTGATGATATTAAACATGCATTCTTTAGCCAATTCACATATTGTATTGTGATTTCATTTCCTGTTCTTTTGACCTCTTTGCCATATATATATATATATATTTGCTATATCTTTCAGAATAACACTGACAAAACTGCGGGATTGAGGGTATTATTACACCATTGTCGGTGGAACAAATGAGCAATCAGAATTATCAACATATCTTTCAATCAAAAGTCTCCACAGCTCAACTGAATCATCAGCCAGACAGCCTCTCATTTAACACAATTAGGATTGTGGGGGCATGTAATATGTCCCTCAACTTGCAGAAAGGATTTATTTACAGGATAGATAGTTGTATATAGAATATCACTGTCTTGCACAAAAAAAGGATAATAACACCTATATTCTGGGGAAGTAAATAAATAAAAATTGTGTTTGAGTTCAGGTAGAGGGCACCTTTTTTCCGACTGCTGTGTGGCTCTAAATTCTAGCAGCTGGCATGATCTGCTCTTAGGCTTAGCCCCGTTCAACCAGTTGCAGAGCTCTGTGCAGCAGTGTTGAAAAGAGAGTGGGCATGACCTTTTCAACCATAGCTGACTGTGATGCTGCTGTCTCTCCAGAAAGATAAAGAAATATTTGATTGCGTTAAATGTAAAGGAATCTTTGTGTCATTGGGTCTGAGATTATATTCGAGTAGGAATCCTGCCTTAACAACAATAACACGGTTTGAAAAAGCTTTTAAAATGTTTGTGGAAGATATGAGATACTTAATCATAAAACAAATGAAACGAACATCACAGATTGCTGATAAATAACTCACAAGTGGATACATTATAAAGAGACAACAGATTGTCATGAATGTCTCAAACCAACATAAAACACTCAAATACACATTAATTTTTGGTCATTAAAGCAGAATGGCGTATTCAGTAGCTGCCTAGGGTGGCAGCAAGGACCCTGGTGTGCATTTGAGCAATGTACCATGAGACACATATGAAAGTATTCATGAAATAAGTCAAGAAACAAAATGTCCATGTGTTAATTCTACCACATTATTGTGAATGCAACACCAGGAAAAGCAGTGTTGGATCTCCACTTCAAAGCGAGAAAGAGGTATTGTTTAGTTTTTACTCGCCGTGGATGTTTGAAATTAAACAGTGGGTTCATGCAGGTTTGAGGGCTCAAGGGCTTGATACTTGGGATTGAAGTTGGTTAAAAAAAAATGTATGCCAATACCTTGCAATGTTAGAATTCATACACACGAGTACCCATTGTTGGCCAACATAGTTAACGTAGTTTAATTTTTTATATCAAGAAATATCATGAAGACCACTGTGTGCCTATAGAATAAAGACAATTCAAGGATGGCGCAATATTAGGGACTGATCTGTGAATACCTAGCAGCGAACATTTCAACACATACTGATTAAACTAATTACGTTTTTTACTCCTTGTCAATTAAGTCAGTCAGTGTGCTTACTCTGGTGGTCGCCTCAGGACAGAAGGAAGCGGTTGAGGAAGGGAAGCAGAGGCTTGAATGCAGATTGAAATCCCCAAACAACTCTTAACCTGAATTGTCTCTCAGTACAGTTTTAGAGGACATTAGTCCTACAAAGACAACTCCCAGGATAAAGCCTTAAGACAGCCTGGACTGTAGACACCGCCAAGAGCTAAAAATGATAGAGTGGTCTGTGCATTCACACTGTCTCTCTCTAGTATTATATGTTTATTAGTCTGTCTCAAAGCCAGCCTTATAAAAGAGGCCAAGGCCCTCTCCGCCATACAAACCGTTTTTCACTTCACACCACAGCACCACTTTTATAGTGTTGCCCTGCCCTCCGAAGAAATGGTAAAAACAATTCAAATGTGCTTGCTTTTCAGCCGTCAGGCGGCAAAAGGAATAGCTGAGCAACCCAGTGGGTTGAAATATGAGGTCATAGTCGCACTATACTGAAAGTCTTCAACTCCAATGAATCACTTTTTTAGAAGAATAGGTTGCAGCGGCTTTTGCAAGACAGATGCATTGTGGGAAGACCTTTACCTTTGCTATCATTACAGTATTAATGCAGTATAGATGTCGGGAGGGGGACTTATCCCTGCAGTAGGCATGCAATATAGATGAAGAAGCTGGGACCTCTACCATGGTTACCACTATAGTACTAATGCAATATGGATGCAGTATAGAGGATTTCTATCATGGTTGCCTGCCACTGTAGAGGTAATTAGGCACATATAGTGTATGTTTAGGCTTTAATCACTTTGTGGTTATGGCCTTTGGGAATTGCTTAGGCCTTTCTGCAGCGAGCCTCGATAGCTCCAGTGAATTTTCGACATGATCAATCGTCATGATTGCAAAACTATAAAAAAGGCCGAAGTAAAAAATATCCCTTTAAAGATGGACTGAATAAATAATCTCTGAACCGGGTTTAATGCCCAGTAAAGAGCCTCCTCATTCTCTAAATCTCTGGAAGGAAAAATGATTTATCTGCTCTACATAATCTTGATCACCCACATCATTAGTTATAATAAAATGCTAATAATGTATCATATGTCTTCAAGGGAAACTCATTTGTCAAACATTCATTTGAATATGACAAGAATCTCTGCATACATTCTTCTAACCTTAAACTGTGACAGATTACTTCAAACTTAATATATCTGATGTAAAGGAGAACGCTTTATTCACAGGTTTCTGAAATGACACCTTTTATCTAAAATAGAAAGAGAATATTGATGGTGGTTTGAGCACATGGCCGAGATAAAACTGTATGAACATGTTATATCCTGATGATAGTGACCACATGATCATGTATTGCATCTATTAAAATAGTACAATATACAAAGTTGAATCACACACACACACACACACACACACACACACACACACACACACACACACACACACACACACACACACACACACACACACACACACACACACACACACACACACACACACACACACACACACACACACACACACACACACACACACACACACACACACACACACACACACACACACACACACACACACACACACACTCTTGTCTACAAGGCAGAATTGCTAGACCACCTTAACATGCTTATTATTATGGTCATGGTCAATGTTTTAACGTTACTGCCAACATAATTCGTCATGTTATGATTTGTGGGGTTGACATTTTGCTGCCATCACTATATACAGGTTATGATTACAACAGTTACTAGAGCACAACATTGTTAAAATATCTAACTTCTTTACTTTGCTATTAAAAGCGCTCCAGATTATTTCATTTAACTTTATTAAAAACTTTAAATTGTTTAAAATGTAGGGTGAAAACATTTTCATAATACAATAGCGTATTGGAGCAATGTTAGTAATAATATGTCAAAACCAAAACAAGACCTGAACCCTAGACCCTAGAATATGGGGCTTTAACTACTGCTATCTTTCAGTTAGAAAACGTGTTAGCCTGCTCATTTATTCAAGATTTGGAGCAATCAACTTCTGTCTGTTAAATGTTTAAAACATTGTGAGAAGCAGGTTGCACACTCTGGGAAAAGGAGGTTATATTAAAGTGGATGGTGCAACATGACAATGATAGGCTACAATAGTTTCTGCTATTAGGGGCTCAACAGCTCTCATTACATTCATAAAAGCCAGCAAGATAAGCACAGATTGACTTGCCCCCAAGCAAAACAGATCACAGTGATGCCATTTAAATGGATTGATTTCATCGCAAATGCTGATGTGACAGGGCCTTTGCACATCCTCTCTTTTCTATTATTCTGGCACTACATTCTGAAGTGCTGCTTACAATAATGAACAGAATTCTTTACTGCAATCAGCACAGTGGCTTAGGGTGTAGGAAAAAGTTGCAGAAGCATAAACTACAGACACGAGAGAACAGATTACAGCTTCTAAAACGTCCTCTGAGACCCTATAATACTTTATAAGAGATAATGTGTTGCTGCATACAGTGAAATCCCCAGGTTACAAACAAGCGCCACCTGCACTCACGCATCGCTAAAAAAAGAAGAAGAAATCCCAGGTGCAGCAGGTCCAGTCTGCGCTACAGATTCCACCGTGTTACCCACTGGCTTCCCATTTTAAACCACTCGAAAAATGAACTGCCACGATAGGACATCTATTGCTGCTCCTGCTATTGTCAGTTTGGCTGGATGTACATCCACGTTCTCTGTTACCTCCTATAAATTCCAATTATCTCCCTCGTCAGATAAGATCACATACGCCCACATGTCAGCCTAGCAACACACACAGAGCAGGAGGCAACACAAATTCGGTGATAGCAATAAACTAATCCTGTCCTTGAATCTAATCTCTACTACCTCAACTGTAGAAGAATTCCACATGAGTGTAATTAAAGCTGATTTAGCATGATTTACATGCCATGGGCAAGATAAAATAAACATGATTAGGTTAAACAAATACTGAGGTCGATATATTTTTGAAGGCTTGAAAATTAATAATACATTTCATGTGATAAACACTAGCACCATGGGCTCCAAGCATGGAATGCTAAATAGTTGTGTTGCTGTGCCAAGCGAGGATCTGGGGCCCTCTGCTGCTATCGACTCAACCTCTTTGTTAATTGCTGAAAAAATGCCTCTTTAGGCACTTGTTATCCCTAGAAAAAGGGGAATAATGTGCTTTGAATTTGCAATATCAATGATTTTCTCAGAGGCTGTGACGCTTTATTTGCATCTCATTTAGGAACATTTTGAACTGCAATACACAATTACACTCATACAGTTCTTTCAAAAGCAAATATCTGCACAGGGTTTGTTGTGAATGAAAGGAGAATTTCTAAAAGACTGTGCCTTTGCATCTGCACCTTTAAAGAAGTAAGGATGATACAGACGTAAGATCAATGGAAGATCCAAACTCCAAAACTTTGGGTAATGATGCAAAAATGTGTTCTGCAATTTCTGCCATCTACAGGATCTGGGACACGCTGTGTTTACAGTGATTTCCACCTGAGAAGGACTGAACCTGAGAGAAAGAAAATAATGTCCCGCTCATTGTGAGCTGCTTATCGCAGGCGCTCAGCAGTGTCATCCTCTAAAATTAGCTTGTGCTGGCTGAGCACTATCTGCTGAAGATAAAATAAGGGGGGGGGGGATCAGTTATGCTGCATTATTAATCTTGAGATGTGGAGGGAAAGAAAGAGAGAAAAAGAAAGGGAAGGTTGGGGGGAATGGAAAGAGGGTGACATGCTGTTAGGAAAGGACAAGATAAGTTCCCTTTGAACTCCTTTTGCAAGCTGTAGCTCGTCTGGGAAAAATAAAACATTTAACTAAATGAGGCTGCCACTCTCACCTGGCACAGCTGCAGATTGAGTCGGGTGTTGAGTTTGCCACTAGCTTGAGGTAAAGAAAAGTCAAGGAGACCACTGTCCCCTCGAGGCTTGTGGGAAATCATTTCAGCTGGGGACACACTGACTGTATGTTTCCTGGTGCTCTCTCAGACACAATCACACACACCGGCAGACACATGCTTTTTTTTTTTTTTCTGCCCCAAGAGAGATTTTGGATGGCCTCATTGCACCCAATCCCACCTCTCTCTCAAGTCGCTGCAACATTGCAGCTTTATATCTATTCTTGAGGTCAAAACTCCATTCAATTCATCACAGTATAAATGCCTCAATTCAATCTAGTGTTTATTTTGTGATAAGCCGCAGCCATGATAAGTTGATGTGTGGTTTGCATTATACCTTGACTAATAGGAAGGGGTCTAAGGATCAACTTTCTTCCTCTCTATCTATCCCTTTCTAACAGAGTACCTGTTATATAAAAGGCATTTATCTCATTTTATATTTTGGTCATTCAGAAAATAGCTACTTATCCAGAGCAGCTATAGAGGTAGTGGCATCAAATGAGGCTGACTCAACAGATACCAAGGAGCATATAACCACCACCCACAGCCAATTAGTGATGCACATGCATTTGTATTCCTACTGAAAAGCATTTTCTTTGTGGTTCAGGCACAAATCAAACACTTACAGTATCACCATAAAAGGCAATGGTGTGATGCTCATGAGACAAAATGACATTTTGCACAGTGAGCAGGGTATGGAAATGTCATCAGAGAAAACAAGGGACTCCATCAGTACCACATCCACAATTTATGAATTCATGCATCCAGGCAGGTCAGAAAAAGAACCCTGGCACTTTATCCGCAGTGATGAAAATCCAACCGTGATCCAGCAGGGTGGTTTAAAACAGGATAGGGTTTTCAAGATAAAGCTTCTATAAAAAATGAATGACTATTTGCAACAAACACAGTGGCTCCTGAATCATTCATGGGTCATTAATGAAAAGGAATAAATGACAGAGGGAACCCTTTACGGAAACAAACTTCCCTGGAACAACAGGATTAAAGGGAACAAATGTCACTGAATCCCAGCTAGGCCTCTCACCAACACATTTATTTCCACAGTACCATGTATGTACGGCATATTAGTATAGGCTGGATCAATGGAGGAGAAGACTACCAGCTACGTACACAATGACAAATGCCCATCATCAACAAAGGGCCTACTATATTCCCCCTAACCACTGTAATATGTAAAATTCTTCCTGTCTCTTTTTCTTTAGCGTATCCTGTCATGTATAATTATTGTCTTTATTTCATATATTTTATATAATCTCTCGATGTAATCCATTTTCTACTTTTCTTCTCACCATGTTCTGAAAGCTATTAAAATCTATTTAACTTGATATGAATGAAGTGAGGTAGAAGTAATGTGGTCATTACATAGATAACTTTAACCTTTTTCAAGGCAAGTCATTGAAATGGTTCAGTGCATAAACCTCAGCGGAAAATAAATTGCTTTCTTGTTCAGAAACTGAAAGGACATAATTCAACTGACCAAAAAACCTAAATACGAGAGATTAGATCACCATAAAGATCCCAGCCTCAAAGAGATGAACGCCTTCCTGCCAAAACCGAGGACACACAAAAGCCTGAGTTCTGTCTGAATCGCTCTCTCAATTATCAGAGTAGAAATGCTACAGAAGCATTCAAGGTCCTCGTATGATAAAGATGTCACAGTATGAGCAGCTCAAGTCACCAAGAGCAATGAATATGAATGGGATTTTATTCGTGACATTTGAGCTGGAACATTCGGTAAAAGACTACCAAAGTCTTGCAAGAAGATACATTCAGGTAGCATAAGTACAACCTCAGTTATAGTGCGGTTGAGGACAGTGAAGCAACCATTGCTGCATTGGGGGGGGGGGGGTCAATTTCTTGTGTGTGTTTTTCCAATTCCTCTAATCCGACATGTATCAAATGACTTACATAGATCGATATCTTGTGCAGCAACAACAACAGGCCTTGGCGAGAGTCTTGGGCAAGGTTGGTAAATAAAGCTGCATACATTTTGTCTTTTGCAAAAGTAAGGAATTTTCAAATCCTACATCTAGTGAAATAAGTAACACATTCAAAACCACATTGGTAGGTAAGGCTGGGCAATATATCAATATTATGACATTATAAAACTACATTTGGTGTTTTAGCCTGTATTTAAAGGCTGCATAACATTGAAGAAATTCAACATTCTGAAATAACCAAACTGTTATAGGTGTTCTATCATTTGCATTTACTCTGAGTCATTATATCCACAACTTATTATTTCTCAAAAAGTTTTATCGTGTATTATTTTGTAAAAACAAGGCACCAATAGTCAACGCTACAATATCGAGGTATGACGTATTGTTAAATTAGATGTTCTCCATATCGCCCAGGCATATAACAATAATTACTTAAATTTATATAGCGCCTTTCATATATCCAAGTACACTTTTACAAAGGGGGGGGGACACTAAACAAAATTCTAGGAGAACACAAATGGACTACAAAGAAAACAGACAAGGAGACAGAAAGGCAGATGAGGCGAAGTGTGAAGTTCATATTATATGACTTGCCATAAATCAGAATGTAAAAGCATTAACATATCAAATACATTGGAAAAAAAAAAATCTGACAATAAGTCCCCAACATCACCATGCTAATATGCTAAACGTAGTCTTCATTCAGTTAGCTCATATCAAATGGTTGTTAATTAGCATGTTATTATTATCCCTACATGTTAACATTATAAATGACAGCATGTTAAATCCCAACAGCTGTTTAAAAAAATCATGCTGACACTTCAAAGATCCTTAACACCACACCCAGGTGTTTGCACTCATTTTGCTTGATTAGACCTCATCCCAGGAGTGTGTGGCCGTGCACTGTATTTGATTGACATCTGCTCCATTCATCAATGCAGAGTAACCAGGCGAGACTCTGGGGGAAGTCACTTTGCAGTAGTTAGGAGCCAAGCAAGCTGTTTCCCCCTGCATTAAGTCTTCATTCTCAGCTAAACAAACTTCCTACTTGCTTTATCTTCATACTTGATGAACAGATGAACAGATGAATAAGCAAAACACTGAATTGTTCCTTAAAGCCTATTCCCTCTATCCTCTATCTAAGGATCTAAAAACAGCACAATACTTTATCCGGCACTGAGTGTAGGCAACAATGACAGAAAGATCAGAGAACCTCTGAGCTTGACTTGAGATGATATAATATAGAAATGTTGGAAAACGGTGAATACAGCATCAAATACAAGGCAGCTGTCACTCTCTTTCAAACACATACACACTTTAACAATATGTGCACACACAAGGGCTGTACCCGAATATCCGGAGCCCGAAAAATGGTATTCGGGACCGCCCTAGCACACACACCTCTTTTCAAGCTACAGCTTTAATCCAAAGACTTTTTACACGTGCAGTTATATCATGTTGACTTTGTTTATATTTCATTTCAAATACAAGGTGGCTCTTTCCTTTTAGCAGCAGAGGGAGAAAATCAATAGGCAGAATAATGATGCTGTTGTCTGTGCCGCTTCCACACCTTTACATTCGCTGTCATGAATTTACGACACAAGCCTTCAGACCTCAACCTCGGTTTTTATTCATCTGCTCTTATTTATTTGTAACAGCTGCGGTGTGGGAGCGAGAGAACATGTGTGTGTGTGTATACGTGTGTGTGGGTGTATGTGGGGGAAGAAGGCAGGAGATGGCACGAACATGAAAAAGAAACTATTAGAAAATTAGAGAAGGATGAAGAAGAAAGAGAGGAGGTGTGAGAGAGCCGAAGCAAGGGATCAGTGGAAAGATAAAGCCTCTTACTGAGGTGAGATTTTCTGACAGACCTTTTCAGCACACTGCACAGCTACAAGCAGGAACAAAAAACAGGAGGGCATTGGTTCAAAAGGTTGGCTAGTGGTCCTCGTGCTCGCAAGCCTGCATAATGATGGGGAAAGAGGAAATGTTCTTACTCGGATCCAGAGATAAAAGGATTTGTAAGGGTATGTAAGTACAGAAGAGGAGTCGAGAGAGCGATCAATAATTAATTTACTTTCACCAGTCAAGGGCAATTAACACGCTTTTTTGCCCATTACCCGCCTAAAAGGACCAACACTGTGGCTCTAGCCCCTAATCTCACTGACCATTGTCACAATCGAGGATTACACAGCTAACAAATCGATGCACACACACGCAAAGACAGAGAAGACACACACGCTCCCCTAAACCCTGGAGACTTGGATTAGCAGCAGTTTTGTATAGTTACAAATGTCGAACATGCAGGATTTCCCTCCATTAACCTCCGCCCTGAAGATCAGGATGGCTGAGCGAGTCGCTGTTAGTTTGCACAAACAATGCTCGGCTCCTGTTATCCATCCCAAAAAAAATACAATTGGAAAAAATGTAATTGGATATCAATATCTGATTTGGCCTGAATATTTAGAGCAGAATGCAAAGAGTTACTGCGGTGTGAAGCTATTTATCCCAGTAAAAACACTTTGTACTTGCAGAGAAGATTGACATCTGAGATACCCTTCTGTACAAACAAAGTGTGGGGTTTGTTCCCTTCATAATGATTATGTATCTGCTTTAAAAAAAAAAGTGATGAGGCGCAGCCAGTGGATGTTGATTGTTTTTCTCTATTTACTCACTTTATGTTGCTACTTCTGCTCCCTCAGATGGAAAACTACATACAGGGTGTGACATGAATTACAATACTTTATATGTCAATTGTGTCCTATATGCTAAAATATTACCCCTCTTAGATAATAATCATAAACTCAGGCAGCCAGTGAGTGGTTTTCTAGATAAGAGATCTCCACTCCACTGCGTTCATCAGCCTTTCTCGTATGGAATATGTTGCCAAGGAAACACCATTTACGTATGATGCGCTGACCTCAAAGTCAAGATCAAGCTCAGCATAAGAAGCATATATCAGCAGCTCATTCTGCCCCAAAATCACCCGATGTAAATGGATCATAAAACCCAACTTTTCAGGGAAGCAGGCTCAGAGGATACTCAATGATTTGGGAGTAGACCTTAACATAGCACCGATTCTGGAGCTGTGACATCAGTGATTACCGCTGAACAGACATTAGGGAAAGCTCATTTAACCAAGTAACTGCCAAGGGGTCTTTTTCTGCCCGAAACTGAACACGTGTGCTGAAACTGAACAAGGGGAGTGAGCTGCTTTTCTAAAAAAACAACTACTATGTAATAGACTCACACACATTGCTGTTTCATGATGGTCTGAGCACACAGCAGCCAGGAGCAGGTAACGGTCCGTCGATAGATGTCTGGCCGTTGATGAGCGTCCTGTCGCCCTACTCAGATTGGTGTGTCCCGCCCCGCCCCGTCGTGTCTTCTCGGCCGTGCCGACACCTTCCGCCGCCGATTCAACATGTTGAATCGGGAGGCTGTCGGCTAAAGGCCGTCGGCCAAAGAAATCACTCTGATTGGCTGTTCAGCTTAGCGAATCAGTGCATGAGAAGCGAAACGGAAGTGAGGGACCCAAACAAACTATTAAGAAGGCAAATCTGAAATTCCCGAGTCGTCCCCCAGAAACCCTGGTTGACTTGTTATTGGCGCTTGATCCCGAACAAAAGCGGCTAATTTCTAGCATTTACAGCCTTATCAGTTCTGCTATTGACAGCCCAGCGTCCGGCCCCAAGGATTCTTGGGAGCAGGAGCTTGGAATCACACTGCCCGATGATTATTGGCAACAAGTTTTACGGTTGGTTCACTCCTCTTCAATCTGTGCAAGGCACGGCCTCCTACAGTGTAAAGTTGTGCACAAAGTTCACTACACTAACTTGAGGCTATCTCGGATTTACCCCAATGTAACTGACTCTTGTAATAGGTGCAAACAATCCCCAGCCAACCATTCCCATATGTTCTGTCTCTGCCCTAGGCTCGCCACATTCTGGTCCGATGTCTTCAAAACTCTTAGTACAGCATATAATACTACTATCCTTTCAGATCCTCTCTTGGTCTTGTTTGGTGCCCCCCTGCAGCCTGTCGCCTCTAAAGTTATACAGACTGTTCTAGCCTTTGCCACCCTGTTAGCCAGGCGACTTATACTCCTCAATTGGAAACACGCTCAACCTCCATCTCATAGTAGGTGGGTGAAAGAAATGTTACTGTCCATCAGACTCGAAAAGCTTAGGTTTTCCCTCAACTGCTCCTTAAGCTCTTTTGAAAAAACGTGGAGACCTTTCTTAAATCATATTGAATCTCTGACATCCCTGCCTGACTGTGACGACTGAGCCCCCCCCCCCTTTTTATTTCTCTGATTTTTAAATTGTTATTTTAAATTCTTTTTTCTTTTTTTTTTCCATACTTATGTATTTGATGTATGCATTTTGTACTGTTTACATTTTGTGTACTGAGAAGCGTTCTCCTTTGGGTGGGATTGTGGGATTGTGGGAGGGATAAAAAGACGAGGAAAAAATGGACGAATGGAAGTTCTCTGTGACACTGCTCTGTTGTTTTGTTGTTCTAATTGCTTCCAATAAAGAAAGTTGATAAAAAAAAGAAGGCAAATCTGAGATTTCATTTAACTCCAGCTCTCGACACAGGTTCGGGAAAGCCCCATGAGCTTCTCGCTGTAGAGTGAAAATGGAACGCACATGCTATTTGTTGTTTGTTTATATCACGCAGTCTGTTCTTCTTCTCTCGGTGTATCACGCAGTCTGTCTTCCGGTTGTTGCCTCTTTTGAATGACGAATACACATTACCGCCGCCTGCTGGTAAGGAGAGTTATTGCCACTCACGCATGCGCAGTTCGTACGTGCTACTTGGCCGTCGGCTGAAGTCTTTGCGGTGTGTTCCAGTACGACTGTTGGCCAAGACGCAGTAGACGTGAGGCGATACAACAGTCGTGTTCCGTCGGGACGTGTTCTTTGGTGTCAGTTTGGTGTGTAGGCCCCTTAAGAGTTCATCGTCTTGCTCAAGGACAAATCAGCATGGATGAAAACATGGCTTTAAATGGAGAATATATTATATGTATTCCTACTGTATAATGAAGACCTGAGGATGTTTTTTTTTTCTAACTACTTTTTTACCCGTTTAACTCTGTGTCATTTTCATGCCTCAGAGATGTATCAGATTGTCTTAATGTTAATTACAGGATGGTATACACTACAGACAGAGGTTACAAATGACTAGAGGCTCTTTTTCAGCAAACATTTTAAAATTGGTGATAATACATATCTTAACAATCCTAAATGATATGATATATACCTAGAGAAAATGCAAAAGCAAGTGCAAAACTTAAACATATAGTTTAATGAGCATATTTGGTACTAATTGTGGTATAAGTAAAAGTGTGTACTGCAAAGAAAGGCAGGCTCATGAGGATAAACTCTGTATATTATTTGTTTAACCAGGATATAGGAGGCTTGGCCCTGGGCTGCTTATGGAAGGCTGACTCATAGCATTTTTCCTATTGCTCTTCACCAGTAAGATGTTTTTTTCTTTGTCATGTAGGTTGTAGCATTTTGTTTTTTCTGCAACCTACTGATTACGACGCTGCATCCAATCTCTAGGAAAATGCCAGGGCAGGCAGTGGAAAAATAGACTACATTTTTTTACCAGTTCTCTAACCAGATGTAGAAATTATAAAAAGCTATTCTGCGGGCATAGAGTTTAATTACTTGGGAATTTAACACATTATATTGCATTGTGTTCCGATTATTCTTTATTATTGTTTCTCATAATCAAAACTAAGCACACAAAAGACAAATTACACTTAATTACAGATGCTTTTTGGTGTGTGACAGCAATGTAGGCACAGAAGCAGCTGTCCGTGTGAAATTACATCAACATAGAAGGGCGGCCATCGAGGACCACACTGTACTCTCACTCTCAGTGAACTGTTATATAGATTAGCTTACAGTGGTTGTTCACTTCATTAAGCAATGCCATTTTCCAAGCACAGATACACACAGCCTACCTTTGTGGTGCACGCACGGACACATATTACTGTTTGCAGTTTTACCGTCTGTTCCCAGTCTGTAATTAACTGTTGATTTGCCGCAAGTACAAAAGGAAACAAACAAACAAACTAGACATCGCCTCAGTGTGTCAAAGATAAGTTCTTGAATAAATTAGAATCCCACTGCATTAGGCATGGACAATACAGAAAGCAATACCAGAAGCTAAGCCTTGTTTGGAAAGTAAAATGCCTTCTGCATACTTGAACATGGATCTGTTTGAAGCAATTATGAGTGCAAATATGAACTACACGTCTCCCTGTCGGCTGCTTTTAGCCCTACAGCCTTTCCATTTGCAATGAGTCCAGAAAAGTTCAATTTATTTGCAAAGCTTTCTCCGTCAAACAAATCTGTCACAAAGTGGTTTACAGAACAGAGCACATCAGTACAGATTAAAACTGGATAAACACAGGGACGGACAAGCAAAGTGCACATGTCAGCCTGGGTTCACAGGCTTTATTTGGAAAACAAAAAAGGCAGGATTTTCAAATCATCTGTTTTCATACCGAAATCAATTCACGGTGACAGCAAAAAGAGATGTTACAAAACAAATGAATTGTGTTTTGATACAATAACTATCACAAATATGTGGTCTGGCATGTCTAGTTTAGAAATGTAGATGTCCTCAGGAATACCGATAAAGTAAACTGGCATTTTTCTTTTATTATTCACAGCAATCCTCCATGCTGCTTAGCCAACCTGTCACAAATGTCAGAATAACACAGTATAAGTATCTTGATATGCACACTGTAAGCAGATTTATATCTATCGTAAGTGTTATTTAAATTAAGTATGATTCATAACTCTCCTTTTATTATTGGCATGTAATTAAGATTTTCATTTACGTAAAAGGTCACCAGATATAATAGCATAGATGCTGTATAAATAATAATATGATGCTGTGGTCTGCAAAGTAGCGGAGTGTTTATTAACTGTGTGGAAATGTATGTGTGAAACTTATTGAATAATGGAATAATAAAGACGTTCTAATATATTGACTGACAGTGATAAATATCACATAATATAAATAGGCTGTGTCACATGCAGTGTTTAGTGTGTGTGCTCACATGTTTGTATCTGTGTGGTATGATGTGAAGCCCCCCCAAATACTACTAAATAGGTGGATTCCTCCCTGTAGCTCAGACAGAAAGATGACAAAATCATTGACTCAAGGACACGGTCAGCAGCTCCACGGATAACAGACCACCTGCTGAGCCTATCTTAAGATTCCTCAGAGGAAACAGCTGGTGAGGTATTATGAACGGCAAATATAGTTAAGTGACAGGTCTGTCGCGAGGCACAGGGGGAATAAGCACCTCCTGCAGATGCTAAGAACCATCTACAACCTCTTATTCCCCAGCCAAGTCCAACGTGGTTTCATACATGTCATGTCAGGGGGTTTCTAACTCCTGCACTTGGTGGTACAGAAGCATCAGTCAAGTGGAGGGTGCACGGCTTGACTCTCCCCGTCCCCTTCGTGCGATGTACAGGGGCTGGTGAGCAGGGGGTTGACAGGTGCCTAAGGCGATAGGGGGCGAATAGTAATGTGGATTTTTTTGTGGGTGGGTTTGTGGGATAGGTATATAAATAAATAAGACACACAGCAGCTATTTACAGATATCGTCTCTCTCAAGTGTTTGCAATAGACACACTCAGTGGAATCCCAATATCCTCTACCAAAATGTTTGAGGAGAATCAAAGGCTCAAGTCGAGTGTGTAGCTATACTGCCTCCCTGTGGACAGTGTGTGCAAAAGAAATGTACTATTGTCGCATTAGAATGCACAATGGCTTATGAATTATCATCCATGGCATCAAAAAGTGAGTAGAGATATTTAGATAGATCAATGCACAGCCCAAAAAGAAAAGTTGTTCCGAGTTTGTTGTGCAATAAACTGAATGGTCAGCAGAGAGGGATTACATCAACCATTTGGAATGAATTCAAAATACAGGCTGTGAGCTAAGCCAACATCAGTGCCTGACTTTAGCAATGTCCTTGTGGCAGGGAAGCAGAAATATTAATATTTTACTCAAGTACCAGTCACAGTTTACAAATGTGACAATAGAGAAGTAAAAGTAGGTCAAATAATTAAAATCAAATAATGAATATAGGGAATTAACCACATAAACATGTCAATCTTCAGATCTTATGGCCAAACCAACAATATATCTATTTCTTATAGAAGGCCCCTGCAGCCTTTGCATACAACTGCTATCAATTGAACTAGATAAGAGGATAACAACTCAACTGTATGTCAAATACAAACAAAATAGTTTTGACACCATGGCAGGTGCAACCAGAATTATGAGACTTACATTTAATAAGATAACACTTCAGAATGAACAGAAGAAGAAAACATGCACAACCAAAGCAGAACACACAGAAATGTAACAAATACAAATGATACAGGGGCTGCAGCCATGAAGACACAAGCAAGAAAGAGTAGCAGTTTTAACACAGTATTCACAGCCATACAGGGCTCATCTGGAGACATTCACCACAATGTGTGTGTTATTGTAGCTTACTCACTTGTCTGAAGTGCTTCCTCTTTTCCACCAGGAAATCCTCCACCATCTCTTCAGGGTCAGCCCTCGTTCATTTCCAATCCATCACCAGTCCACTCAGCCTCTGAGCGGCCAAAAGTTTTCAATCATTTAACAGTAGCCTTGAGCTGAATGACACTGTGTAGTCACAACTGCGACAGTTATAACAAATCAAAGAGAGTATAAAAGCCTCACACACCTCAATGAAGGTAGAAGTTCCTCAGTTAATGCAGAAATCACCGTTGGAGGACTAAACACGTGCGCTTTAGCATTTAGCATGTTAGCCACATCCAGCGTCCGACTGTTGGTCATCAGGGGAGTGTTTGATTTGGGTCACCGAGGTAGAGCATCAACCCAATATTATATAAACATTTTTTTCCTTTGTCGAGGAACAAAACTTTGACCTGAAAACATAAGGACTTTCCTAATTATCATATTGTATTGTTTTCAAATGTTCACAAACTCCTTGGCAAGGATGCAACTGTACTCCCCACCCCCCCTGACCTATGCACCCCCCATACCCGGCCATTAAAGCCAGCAGTGTCACCTAGCTCTGCCTCCTGTGGCTGCACCATAGGGCTGCACACACCCTGCAGCTTCAGAAAGAGGAGAACAGCAAGCTCTGAAACTGCTTACTACGGTACTACCTCCTTTATTTTCCTTTCACACACAGTTTAGCATGACAGTTTCATGTTACATATTTTTGTTTGGCATGCAACAAAATGTAACAAAGTACTTGAGATAAAAAAAAGATCTACTACTTGGCAATGAAACCTGATTCTGACTCTAAGGCTTTATTTTTACAGTAACGAGAGGATTGTGTTACTTGCAAAGTAGCTGAATGGGAGCAAAGATCTTCTGCCAGCCAGGTCACAAAACCTTAAGGCTTAGCCCAGGTGGAGGATTTTGTAGCATCTTATAATAAGGTTTAGAAATAGATGGGTTATGTTTATATTCGCCTTAGTATAAATCCCACCTGCAATATTTAACACTGATCAGCTGAGTATATCATGCAAAAAGTCTCCATGACCGTAGGCCCTGCTACAAATTAGGACCACCACAGCTCTGCTTGGAGAGGTTATATGCTTCTTTATGGTGCAGCATTAAAGCTTATGTAGGCTAAGTGGATGCATGTCAGCCCATTATGATTCACATAATGTACTTTGTGTGCATATGAGGGGGAAAGCATATAGGTTACAGTATGGGAGGCTTGGCTATGATTCCTTGAACATCATAATAAACAAACATCACAGTGTTCTTTGATAAGATGGGCAGTGAACCCAAGCTTACTCCCTGTAAGTCACTCTTAATAGCCGCATTAAGCGACTTAATGGCAGCATTATTTAAAAAGTGGAAAGTGACAGGTTTGTTCTCCCAGTCCTCATATTAAGGGACCTGATTAATACATTTTTGTGAAACCTTCTACTAATATAATTGTATACCCACCAGGACCAGCTGCAACATTAACAAGCTGCTTACATGTTAATGAATTTATAATGAAACAATCTGAGTAGGAGTTTATTATTAATAACATATTTTACTTCAGTAGTTTTTTAATGGAGATTTACAAGCACCTTTTACTTAAGTACACGTTCTGTATAATAGTTTTACCTAATCCAAATGTTAAGTATGCCTTTAAAGAGAGTGCATGGCTTTAAATCAGCTGTATAAGGCCAGTCTATGTTTTTCTTGCTTCTTCTTATCTCCTGCATCCTCTAGAGAAGCAGCATATTTATGTTGCATCTGCCAATTACAGGTGTCAGCTCAGGTTAGCACTTCCATCTCTCACGCATCAAATCAACACACCTCAGATGTCAGCCCCAAAAGGTGATCATCTGTAAAAAAAAAGAAAGAAAAAAGGGCCAAGAAGGAATAAAAAATACTTAGCATGAATCAAAACTTAATGTCACTGCTAATATAGGATTGATTTGATCAGTCTGCATCATTGTCTTATTCAATACTTTTTTTTTATAAAGGAAACTGGTGAAATAAGATTACAAGAAAATGTATTTATGAATAAGAATGTCATACCATTTTCATCTGCTTTTCATCTCCTTGGTGCAATAATTGAAATATATATGCTTGTTTGAGCTATTATATCATGTAAGAAAATAATTAAATTATCCATCAGAAGATGTTATTACATTATCAGACAGTTAATTACATTAACATATTTTATCACATTTTGTACTCATCTAGAGGGACTATAAAACTGACACGTAATTGCTTTATGTAACACACACACACACCCTAGCAATAAATGGACAAATAATCTCTTCAACCTGTACCAGGAGGGCATCTGAAAACATCTGAGGCCTGAAGGATTTACTGGACCTGCAGTGAGTTAATTTACTTGATCTTGTGTTACAGCTGAACTGAGAATAGAACCACCAGAAAAATAAATCCACCAGGCAAGGTTTACTGCTCTTCCAATAGCCACAGTATGTCACAGTTTTTTACTAACAGCAACACAACTAAAAAGGCTGCTTGTGTTTTGTGTTGTGAGGATAACCCTTAACCTTAAGACCTTTTGAAACATCTCTGTGGAGCTCTCTTCTAATTTCCCTTTAGGTGTCCATCGTGTGAAAATGGGCCTTGATTGATTGGGTCAATTACAGGGAGGCTTATTTGATAGGAGCAGGAGGAGCTGTATTGCTATTCTTCTCAAGTAAGCGATCGATGGATGTCAGATTACTTAAACCCCTTTGAATCCAACTGCAATTTGTAAAACCTAATAAAGGTCCAAAGGTAGAGACATAAATGACTGTAGCTACAACATAAAACCCTTTATATACCTTAAATAGGAGTTAAACAAATTTGAACAAACCTAACACAAAATATCAGTGTAGCAAAGAGATATACCTGTACTTTTCTAAATAGTTTCCCCAAAACCACAACTTAAATAGGAGTTACCAAAACAAAACATTGTCATTACATTTATCAATCAGTTGAAAATAAAAATAAAACTTGTTTTAACATAGCCCACTTTATTGTACATGTTTATTTTTTTATATCACTCCTTTGTACATTAGTTCGTAACATTTAACGCTCATATCAGTCCCTGCAAACAAATACTTTTTTGCTTATACCACCTACAACATTTTATCTGGAGTGGAAATAAACTATGAAAACGTCATGTAATCAGTAGAGCAACTCAACACATAACTCAGGTGACATAAGTTCAATTTTAACTGAAGCATGTACAGAAGAGCATAACCAACAATATGTATCAAAATATTTAGTCCTGTTAAATATATTTCCTGCGCTTCAACATTGATTCAGCTCTTTACATATAAGCTGCCTGAAAGGAAACGGGACCATCTAGGAACTCTTTTCTGCAACATAAGGACATTTAAATAATTAGTCAAACTGAATAACAAATGCAAAAAGATGTCAAAACATATTGTAAATTGACTGTCTGGAGTTACAGTGCCAGTGCTTTTTTTGTTTGCCTTTAATGTTAAGTTCTTAAAGAAAATAACTGACATACACTAAGGGGGGATAACTGAAATAAATTATTTACAAATATGCAGTTGCTTTTGAAAATGAAATCTGGGCATCAAAACATCTTTTACTCATTTTAGCCCAACCACCACAAAAATAATATGTTTTTTAGACAATAGTAAAACGTTTTATCTGCACATACTCTCACCCTAAACACAAGCTTTGGTAAAGTGACAAAAGAAAAGGAAACAAATGAATCTTCACTTCAAATGGTTACAGAAAACATAAACTGGCAACAGAAAGACATGGTTGAGGATTGTGTTCCTCAAGCAACAAACTTGTTCTTGGTGGAGGAGCCGCTCTTGGTGGCGGTGTCTGCATGCGACTGGTACCCGATGATCACTTTTGGAGGGACTCCTAATCTCTCTTTGTATACTTGTCTAAAAAAAATTATAAAAGAAAAAAAAGGCAGAAAGAAAAATATTGCATATTAGCAAATATACACAGAAACATTTCTACAAAATAGATTTCCCTCACTAATGCCTTTGTTACAGGGCCACAGGGCCACAGGGCGACTGGCTGCGAGGGAGTGCGGTCGTCTTTCAACCAGAAGGTTGTGGGTTCGATCCCAGCGCATGCAGTCAACATGTCGATGTATCCTTGGGCAAGATACTGAACCCTGAGTTGCTCCCGATGGCATGGCCAACAGTGTGAGAATGTGTGTGAATGTTAGGTCCTAGAGTAAGGTACACTGCTCTGTATGAATGACATGTAGTATGTAAAGCGCTTTGAGGGGTCTTAAAGACTGTATAAAGCGCTATATAAGTACAGTCCATTTACCATTACTATAATCTGCTGTAGCAAACTAGTGTGCTTAGGCCGTCCAAAAGATGCTGTATCAGCATTTTTTGCAACAAAGAGATTTTTTCCACAGGTCTGAAAACCTGAAACACGATACTGGGGGTTTTGGTCCAGCTGTCAAATAGGTGGAAATCTAACCTCTGTACTGTAAGTAGCTTCGGAAAAATAAACATTTTTTTACCATTTATAAAAAACTGGCCATATTATTAAAAAAAACACTCATTTGAGGTTTTTATAGGTAGATATTTCCTTTACAATAAGAGAATGTATCTTTTTCGGCATTTTTTTTTTTTAAATAGGTGTGGAATCTTTCAGTCACCCGATGTGTGTGATGGCATCTTTGTTCTCGTAGTCGGTGGTCCATACTGCTATTTTATCTCCTTTGCGCGAACGTTTATGACGGCTCCACACACATCGTCACTGTGTTCATCAAAACCTTCACCCACAAGACACAAGAGCTGCAAGAAAGAAAAAAAAGAAAAAATATCATTTAAAAATACACCGATATTGAGAAGCAGTTCCTGTTCAATGGCAGTAAATAGTTGATGGTTTTTTTTCAAAGCAGACATTTTGACCTGTCAGAGTAGGAAATGCACAGGTGTTACTAATACCATTAACAAGGGCTCCGTTCTACACCTAAAACCATAGAAACAAAATGTAGTTCATCAGTCATTCATTCTATCGTTTACACCTGGACTTTTCCGGCTGAGATGCAACAAAATGTACTAACGAAGGCCTAAAGATAGAACTAATCAAAGGTATAGTCAGTGTAGACAGTGGACAGGACTGAACACACCGTCTCCAGCCAGAAGCGATCCAGGTCTGCTCTACGCTGCTGCTTGGACAGAGTTATCAGCCAGCGGCCGCCTTTTCGGTTCCGTCCATCCTCCCACATGGGCTCAATCCCATCCTGCAGCAACATAAAAGTTCAGAGCTTACTGCACTATATACATCCCAACCTATATATTAAATGACCAAAAGGCAAGACAAGACAAAGGCAGAACATAGCTGTGATAAAAAAGGTAGAAAATAGTAATCTATTAGAGTCTAACTTAGACAAAGCCCTTGACAAACTGACGTTGTATCCTTTTATACAATCCCCTTGCATCAGCGTGACATCTATAAACAGAGGAAGCTAAGACAAAACACAGTTGGTAGATAAAAGCACTCTTACCTTAAACAGCGAGTAGTCACAGCCAGACATCAAGTTACTGGAAAGCTGAATGTGATTGTATAGTCTAGGAAAGAAGGAGGATATTTTATACTGAGCTGCATTTAAAAGAAAACCTTTTTGGCAGCCTTGCTAAAAACATGGTTCAGAAAACTTCTCGCTTTACAAACAACTGACAATTGAACAATCAAATGAATCTTGTTTCAAAGAACATTAACTGGCACAGATGTTAAGGCTTCAACAAAACAAACTTTTAGAAGACCCAGTTTCCAAAATGTTTCACTGCTTTTTGGTGGAGTGATACAGGTAATTACATGTAGATGATTAAAGTTGTCTCCTATATTAGTAAACTTTGCTTTCTATATATTTTACTAAGGTCACATATCACAAAGATAAACTTACGCCCAGAAGTCTTCCACCGTGTCAAATTTTGAGATGAGACGAAGGTTGGCCTGCCATGTTTTGCTTTTGTCGTTCTTGAAAAACCAAAGAGCCCACCTGCAAATTAAAGAAGATTTACTACATACAAATCACATGTTTTTCCCTCAAGTAATATCTCATTCACAATTAGTTTCACAAGAGATTCGCACATTTCCTATAATACTATTGAATCTCATGTTGAGTAATACATGCTTGACTGTTGTGAAAAAGGACTTAAAGTGAATAGATCTTTGGTCTTACTTGTTTTGTAGTGGATGCTTGATGTATGATTCAGGACTCATAACCTTTTGAATGATCGTTTCACATTTTTCCTTTCCATGATTAGCAGGGACTGAAGTTGTCAACTAGGAACAAAAAAGTACAAAAGATTAAAAAAAAGAAACATCAGAAGTGACGAAAAATGTAGTGGATTCTTCAAACAGTCATGTTTGAATGTCATGTTTGGGAGAACAAGTAAGATAACAAGAAAGGACAGTTAGTGTGGGAGGATAACATTTATTTTAGTATTTTTCCTTTTACAGATAGTCACCGTTGTACCTTTATTCCTGCAATGCTTCTCTGTATTCTCATTTGGCATTTCAGACCAAATTAATTCCCTCTTTAGTTAAAATACCGTCTGGATTGTTGTTTTTAACCCTTGTCCGGGAGATTTATGTAGAAAAAAAATACTTTGACCAGATTGCTTTTGTTTTGAGGTTTTTTACAACTAATGTCCTTTGTAAAAATTACAATCGCTTTTGTACATATTTGTCTTTTTATAGCTTCTCTCAGTTTTACCTTTATACATCCAATCCTTCTGTGTATTCTCATTTGGCAATTCAGAATGTATTAAATATTTAATATCTTTAGATAAAAGTATCATTTGAATTGTTGTTTTTATGATCATTTTAAAATATTTAACATTTGACCAGACTGCTTTTGTACTTACGTTTTAGCAAATAATGTACTGTACAAATAAAAAAAAGTATCTACACATACACCTTACCAAGTGACACGTTCAAGGACCATACAAAATGAATGGTACAACTTAGAATCAAGTAGATTGAAGTAACTCCAAATGAACGTAACCCACTGACTTGTCCCTCTAAAGTGGAAAACGTCTTCACATAATGTAGCATTTTTTGCACGTTTTAAGACTTGTAAAAAGGCTATCAAATTATCTGCCTATACTTATAGCATAAATCAAACAAACATTTTAGTACTAACGTGTAGCTCTCTGTGTGTAGAAGTTTCCATGAGACGGTTGAAAGGGTGACGAATTTATGGCAAAACATATTAGATAAAAAGCGCAAATGTATGCTAATTCGACGTCGTTGGGCTACCGAGTACCTGTGCAAGGTCTCATAGCCGTCGTATTTTATCTGTAGCATTTTTAACATAGGAAAACTGTAGTTTGAAGAGTTTAAGTTGCCCACATTGAGTGAATTAACCAACATTGTGTTGCATTACACTCACCACCAGAGCGGTCGCCATCTTCTGGATCACAGAGATCCGAAATCACGCTGAGCTTTTTGGCCTCTGTTAAAAAGGGTTAAACTAGCTGATTGGGCCATCTGGTACTCCACGTGACGCATGCGCAGAAAGACGGACTAATCACACTTGTATCTGTAGTAGGACCGAGTGGGGCACAAGTCCTACCGTTACTCAAGTACTGGAGTAACATTCACAAGCTACCCTACCCTGCAGTGTATACAGTGATTAAAACTAGCTGCACCTTTACCAGCTTCGATAACACTACTCAAACATATATGAGTGATTCTACAATTTAGGGTACATTCCATGTCCATTGATGTCCATTGATGATAATTATAATTATTCTAACTATTTTCTTCAAAAATATCATATTTTGCCTATTATTGGAAAGCATGTTATAATATCACACACACATTATGTGCATCCTATGCTTTATTTAGCTTGAAATGTGTCATGATGTTCTTAAATTGTCAGTTTTTGCTATGTCCGTTTTTCAGTTGAGGGTGTCTTGGTTTCAAAATAATGAATAAAAACCATTAAAGTAAATAAAAAAAAGTATTCATTTATTTTAAAAGTCTAAATACTAAAGAATAATAACATTTTTTAAATTGATTTCCTCCTTTAAATAATTTAAATATCTTAATATATGAATGTCCGCAAAAGTTCTGTCAACTATGTTACTAACAGAACTCCCCCCTTTAACTCAAAAATTGTTTGTCCCAATACCATGTCACCAGCATCACATGATGCCATGTTCCTCTTTGGCAGACATTTTGAACACACTGTGGTGATTGTCCTCTAATGTTTTACAATATTTTATGTATAATAGCCCATTGTCAATGAGTATATTAATTGACCGTCAACAATGTTACGTACATTGTTATGGTTTACAATTGTTTAATGATTTTAATTCAATTATATGTTCAAATGTGATGTTAACCTGTTCAAGAAAATGACATGTGGTCATCCAGGCAAGGCCTACCATTGAAATGATGGGTCAAAATAGGGAAATTGTCAACTAGGTTACCTGTCAACTAAGTTACCCAGTAATGTAATAACTGTAGTAACTTAGTTGACAGGTAACCTAGTTGACAATTTGTATGACATGTAGACATCATTACACATCATTATCAATGGAATTGTGCACTTCTGCCTTGAAATTAACATAGTGCTGATGGTTAATAATGTGTCCAGTCAACTATGTTATTTGCATCAAATGTTTGAGTTTCATTGTCAACTATGTTGCACCTCATTTTTTCAAATTTAAAATATCTAAAATAGATAACATAAAAAAATGTTTAAGCTTTGCAACTAGTGGATATGTTACACTGAGGAATATACTAACTTGAACCACTGATTGTTTTATTGAGAAAGAACACTTTTTTTTGTACTGTTTTGTTGATGTGAAATGCACCCTAAATTATATTCTGAAATGGGCCAATTTGCATAATGAGTACTTTTTCTTTTGGTACTTTAAGTATATTTTACTACTTACTTTACATTTACTAGATCAAATAAATCCAATCATATTAGTGGAAATTTGTGCAAAATAGATTTATTTCAAGTAATAGTAAAACTAGAAATGTACTTTTGTGACTTACAAATGTATAGAAATAAGATAAGACGTACTTTATTTATCCCAATTTGGGAAATGTTTGCGTTGCAGTAGCACACAAAAAAACCAACAAAACAATCATTTAAGACAAGAAATTATCATTACAAATCCAGGCTTACAGAACAATAAAACTGATTGAATATCAATATATCATAGGAACATGTGGCCAGGCAAGGGAATCTGTTTGAGTGAGATAAATGTGAGCTTTTGCAGTATAAATGAATCAATAGCAGTAATGATGATGTCAATATGTTACATGTTGTATGGTTGACCCAGAGAGCCAAGGTGATACCTGCAACGCCAGGAGATCAGGTTTATTTATGAAGCCCTTGATTATAATCACCGTCTAAAGGTCATCTTAGAAGACATGAAACATCCTCTCCAACAACCCAAGTCACCTGTATAAATGGCACGAAATGAGACGATAAAGATGCAAATGTCCACTACATACCACACAACCGGTGGCAGAATATTTGGGCTAAATTACATTACATGTCACTTGTTAGACGCTTTTATCCAAAGCGACTTACATACTCAATACTGTGGGCAATCCCCACAGGAGCAATTTGGGGTGAAGTGTCTTGCCCAGGGACACAACGACATGCTGACTGCAGTGGGTTTTGAACCTGTGACCCCCTGATCTGAACACCAAGACACTAGTCCACTGCGCCACACACCTCCAAATTCCTACTTGTAACTGTTAAAGTTGAATTCTAACTTGTTATGTAGTATGTATGAGAGCAGTTAAGACCACAGCCAGCAGAAAGAAATATTGGCAAATGAGAGCTTGATGATTACTGCACGTCACTGGGTCACATTGTACCAACATAAGATAAACCCAAGGGCCATTCTCAGTCTGTCTAACACCCTTCCTGAAGTATGTTAGAGGCTTAGCCCATACATATCTTACATGTCTAAAATGTGCAGGCTTGGTGAAAACATACACTCCTAAACCATGTTCTTCTGAGTGATAAAAGACATGATGTTTACACAAGAACAGCAAATACTTCTAATAGTGTGATTACATCTATTACTTATCTTTTATTCAGGATGAAGCCTGTGATGCTATCAGCCTGTGTTATGCTTTCTCAGACAGTGACTTTACCAAGAGTCAATACAAAATATACCCTACTTCCACATTCATTTAAAATATGTTAACTCAAGTATCTGTTCTTTTTCAAATGTTACATTATGCTAAACATGATCATATTCAATTTTCTTTTTTTCTAATGCAATATTTAGTGTCTGGCAAGGTTTTTGGGGATACATTGTGTTACATAATGTGCATTGAGTATGAATGTGGTACTGTAACGAGGATAAGATTAATGTCGTTCATACTTTCAACTATCGAGTGACTAAAAGAAGCTGAAAGAGACCCATTGTTTAATGTTCCTTCTAAGAGATGCAGTCACATGGCTTTAAAAGTCAACAAATGAGCAAGAAAAGACAAAAGAAACCTATGATTATTTTTCAAAAAATGTTTAATAACCATTTTGTTTCAAACATGATTATGCTGTTACTAAAAATGACATTCTAATACTGAAATGTTGTAATCTAAACAAGTGCAAAAGACATCAAGTGCTGCAACTATGAAATGAGATTGTTTAAAGGCCAATGTGAAGGATGTCTGTATTTTTTAGGCACTTCAGAAGGTCAGCACTGTGCGGATACTGTAATGAGAAAACACAACATAATAAGGTTAGGATATTTAATGAAACAGAACAGCAGAGAAATGACTGCATGAATTAACTTTACTCACCTCTTCCCAGCATGCATGAGGTCAAAGCCCTCATTGATCTTCTCAAAGGGCAGGGTGTGGGTCACAAACTCATCCACCTTCAGCTTTTTATTCATGTAGTCATCCACCAGTTTAGGAACGCTCTCCACACTCTTCCATCCTGGGGGTAAATATTCAAAGTAGTTTAATAACTCAACATTTCCTTTAGCCAAAATTACACTGCATACAAATAATGTTTAACCAAAAGGCCCTGGACAAAGCACTTTTAACCGAAATAAAATATCTAACTTTTGAACTGCCAGACAAGGATTGCAAACTCTGATCGCACAGCTGAAGGAAGAGATAAAAATCTGGAGAGAGGAGATTAAACGTCACCCAAAGAGGACTGAATATACAGCTGAGAAGTTAAGCCTTAGATAGACAAGAACTGTCAACTTTTTCTCTTGATAATTGGTGAAAGCTAAGCTAAGTCGAAGTTGCTTCTGAGCAGGTAGGGACCATCCATGGAGACAGAAAGACTCCAGCAGTTTCTTCAAACCCTGTTCCTGTAGATACCGTCTCGGCAGGTATAATCTAAAAGCTTCAGAGACAGTCCAACCTCAAAGCATCCTTCAGGCCTTTTGAAGAGTACAAAGAAGTCACCAAGCTGGAGTGGGATCAGCTTCTAGAGCAGCATGGGATCCTGAAGGATTCATTTGACCAGCTGTAAGCTAAGGCCAAGTCTAAAGCTGATCAGGCAAGACAGCAGTTGAAGGAGAGGCGGCAGGAGATTGATGAACTGATGGCACAGCTCACAGAATTAAATAATTCCCTGTAGATTGGGCAAGAGCTCACTCTCACAGGGAAGAGAAAAATAAAGAGAATACACCAAAGAACTTGTTTGAATATAGCAGAACACAAAGATGAGGAAACACGACCTGACAGTTTAAAAGCAAAAAGGGTGGAAGAATAATGCAGCAGTGTTAAGAATTCAACTCCAGATGCACCAAATGTTATTAACTATCGAAATCTGCTCTCTCCCAGGTGTGCAGAAGGAAGCTCACTTACATTTCGTAAACTGGAGGCATGTGGCTGATTGAATGCCAAATTAGCATAGGTTAAGTCCCCTAAAAACTATAAAAGGACAGCTGTCGCGCCATGTGCAGATACTCTGCTACACCCCACGTTTGGAGAGATGCCACTTAAAGGCTGTAAGAAAAGTCATGTAAGCAGCTGGGAAAATAACAGACTGAAATCTAAGAGCAGTATGTAAGCCATTCAAAAGCAGAGTATGCAAAATTATAATCCAAGGGGTTTTATATTGTTAATAAGGATCAAAGCATTCACAGTATTTCTGCAGCAGACAAACTTGATAAACCAATCATTATAATTACCATGAAAAATAACATTTACGAAATGTTGATCATGCATTATTTTAATGTTTCTCAAATCAAATCTTATGTTTCCTCGTGTTGGACAAGATGCATTTTCTTGGATAGTGTGCTCTTGACCACTGGTCAAATGTTCTCTTACATTAAATTAGACTTACAAATAACAACAATTATGGATAGTAATAAATATAAGAGGAAATTTGTTTGTTTATTGCTTCCTGCATTGGGCCCAGTAAAATGTAAACCTTTGGACTTGCATTACGTTGGAACTGCGAACAGACTAATGCTCATTATAACAAGTCATTATTTAACAAAGTAGGTCACCTCCAAAGGCAGTGCCCTTCCACACTCGGCCGGTCACCAGCTGGAAGGGTCTGGTTGAAATCTCCTGTCCAGCCCCGGCAACACCAATGATGATACTCTCGCCCCATCCTTTGTGGCATGCCTCCAGGGCAGCCCTCTGAAAATAATAAAATGACATTATTTAGGATTTCTATGAATTGCCAACCATGAAAACTGTTTTATATTCTGCTTGTGCCATCAATTGAATACACACTATGTAAATCTGCACTGGCTCTACTATATACGTCTATCAAACAACAAGGATGGTAAAACAGGTCATTGCATGTTAATGTTGCTTATTGCTATTTGTTACTACACTTAAAACAAAGTGTCTCACCATGATTTGCACATTTCCAATGCACTCGAAAGAGTAGTCCACCCCCCCGTCAGTCATCTCCACCAACACCTCCTGGACGGGCTTGCTGCTGTCCTTTGGGTTCACAAACTCAGTGGCTCCAAACTCCTTGGCTTTCTCAAACTTTGAAGGGTTGATGTCCACACCAATGATCCTGGTTGCCCCAGCGACCTTACAGCCCATAATAACAGCCAGGCCGACAGCTCCGAGGCCAAATACAGCACACGTGGAGCCAGGCTCAACCTGAGAGTGCATGAGGGAGAATAGCAATGTGAGAATTCACTGAATAACTTTGCATGTATCAAATGTAATGTATGAGTGAACTTTAAAGTTGTGTGCATACTTGTAGCCTTGTCACATTTAGTTATACAAATATTAGAGTTCTCTTTGGGGTCAACACGAAAATATGGTTATAAAAAAAAAAGAGGGCAACAGACACTGTAGGCAAAAAGGATCAGCATGATTCATAAAGTGCCCTATTTCAGAGTGACACATACACACACTGACAACATTTTAAGCTCTTTTCATCGTAGCCTTTGGGCAAAACATTGTTTTTCAGTTATCAGAAGGCAGTCTAATGGCCTACCACCTGTGATACCCACCTTGGCAGTGTTGAGAGCAGCACCATAACCTGTAGAAATGCCACATCCAAGAAGGCACACTCTATCCATTGGAGCCTTGTCGTTCACCTTGGCCAGAGAGATGTCGGCCACCACAGTGTACTCCGAGAAGGTGCTGGTCCCCATGAAGTGAAACACTTGCTTTCCCTTGCAAGTGAAGCGTGAGGTGCCATCAGGAAGCAGGCCCTGGCCCTGGGTGACTCTGCAGGGTGAAAGCACGGGGAAATATGATTTATTTTCATGTACGCATGGTGAAACCCAATGGTTCTGTACTTTAATGCAGGGCAGGCGGAGGCTCCAACTAATGATGACTGAGCTTTGATTTGGTTTCCCTGGGGTGGGGCACCTGAGCTGTGAGTTAAACTTTTGCGGTTGCAAGTTCTGCCACAAAGACATACTTTAAAAACATCTGTTTTATTGCTGAAAACAGATTGCTAACCATCTCAAGGTTGCATAAATAATTACAAAAAAACAGAGCTCACACAAAATATAAAAATGATGATAATGTATGTGTTAAATTGTTTAATTTATTGGATCAAAATCTTGTGTTCAGACTTTATTTGTTACTGTCTTTTTCATCTTCTTCAGTGCAATACCTAGTATTTGTCATACAGATGTGTGTGCTTTAGTGAATACTTTTTTGCATAAATAAGTCTGACAGAATTACCTTATTTTCTGGCAAAGGTTGGTCTTGGGGTTCTTGCAGAATTTGCATTCACCACACTGAGGCACATACAACGGGACAACAGTATCACCTTGGAGAAAGAGGATTGTAAATAATTAGAAATCAAACAAAACCAATTTTAATAATGTATATTGCATATTGTAATGCAGCTCCATACCTTGCTTGAACTTGGTCACACCCTCACCAACGCTCTCGACTTTTCCAGCGCCCTCGTGGCCCAGGATGACGGGGAAGAGACCCTCGGGGTCACTGCCGCTCAGAGTGTAGGCATCTGTGTGACACACCCCTGTAGCGAAGATCTTAGAAACACAGGGTCAACTTCATGTCAGACAAAACTGCTAAACATGGGGGGGATATAAAATATGTTGGGCCTGATATTAGCATTATCTTAATTACATGCCATATAAGTTAAGGCATACCCAAGTTATATAACATCAACATCATACAAGTCTTAAAAACTGTGGTCTCTTATTTCCTTTTTGTAATGTGAATTAAAAGAACACAGCAGCTAGAGTCTCAGTTGCATTGCCAAGCATGCAACGCTTTGGTTTACCTTGATGCGAACTTCATGGGCCTTAGGTGGAGCTACCTCCACCTCCTCAATGGAGAGAGGCTTGCCAGCTTCCCAGGCAACAGCTGCCTTGCACTTGATGACCTGAAGGCAAAGCAAGAAACAATGCTTGTACAAAGTAATTGATCAACAGTAGCTTTGGGTTTAAATGAGGTGTCACAGTTTGGGTGACAGGTGGAACTTTTCGCACAGTGAACTTTGAACTGTATCCAGGCTTATGCAAAGCAAATCTAGAGATCCGCAGTTCACTGTTTGGGTGAGGTTGTGCTGTAATACCATTAATCCCTTGAGGTACTTCAAGTTTCTGATGCTAAAGGAGTGAAACTGCGATGTATGGTGCACCAAAATTACTTTTCCCGGTTCCTTCACCAGTCCAAATGGGAGATATCTCACTGGACAGGCATTGATTGGAGCATACCAGTTGCTAATGACGGACCAAAGATCAGATCCATAATAGAAGACTGATTCTTTCTTTGTACTTCTTCATTCAGCGAACGTGAATGGGTGCACGCTAGTAAACAGTGCCTTATGTTTTAGGATATAGGTGTATTCTTGCAAACGTTACGACACATACGTGATGAAATAATGCATTAAAAATGTGCATTGTACATTGTGTGCGAAAAGTACTTACTTTCCCAGCTGTCTCCATGTTCGTTCCTTCAGCACAAGAGGGAGGGGCGTTGCGCGGCCGTAAAGGAGTTAACCTCCGGACCAATCAGAAACGAGAATGTACGGCGTAAGAATGACGCAGGTCCGCAGGAAATGCATGTCAGTCAGGAGATGTTTGGCTGCTCAAGTCTGTCCCAAAAAAGATCTCTATTTGTGGGTTGTTTTTCTTTAATATTGAAATGGTATGGCCGATTGTACAAAAGTATTTAATTTTCGTTCAGCTACAAGACAAGTGAAAGATCAACCTAAGCCTTGGAAATAGACATTTGAACAAATTGGGAGAAAACTGAGCAAAACGCGAAAGGTTCATGGTTCTTTATTGTCAAACTAACATAGCTACAGGTAATTATGTCGTTGAAAATCTTAGGTCACAGGCTTCTCCAACAATGTCATGAAGACCTAACAAAGTGTTAGGTCTTCATGTCATGTTATGAATGAAGGATTGCGAGGATATTTACGCGTGTAAAAACAGGTAAATTCAGCATACGTTTGCTAATTCTAGAGTTACTTTAATTTGATAATATTAAAGTTCCTAAAAAGCCCCAACATCCAGTTTATAGAACATACTTATTACACAAACGTATACACCCATTTATTTCTTAATTAAATGATAAAAATCCATGAGCATCAGATACTTTGAACCACAAAAGTCATACTCTTGTAAAACCATTTGTATGTGCATTGCAGGTTTCAAGATCCACTTTGTTCTGTCGCATTTTTTACCATGACTGGAATCCAAACTATGTGTGTAACCTGATGGAGTCAGTGTAGAGTTCTGCACAGTAATGCTCAAACACCTAAGTGAATCAACAATAAGCAAAAATTTGTATAATGGAGGTAGACTTTAGAATATTTAGTTTAGGAAACGTGTGAGGACACTTGGCGTTCTGATAAAAGGTCTGAGAATAAATAAAAAAAGGACAGTTACAAAGTTTTTTTTTTTAATGAAGGCCTTTAACAAAAATGTGACAACATTCTGCTTAAGATTATACAAATTATGGGCATTAAAATGTCTTCAACCAACAGCATATAAAGATTTCCCACACATTGGAGGAAATAATACATTGAGGTTTGTGATCGGATCTCTTGAAGTCTTTGTCAAAGTACAAACATCTCATTGCCAAACACTTGGAAAGTATCAGAATAATGATAAGCCTGTACATAAAAAGGAGCCCCTTAACTCTCCATGAAGGCTAAAAAGGTCCTCATTACGTTTCACACACGCATACATATGAACCTTTAAAAAAAAGAATCCATCACATATTCAAAACTGGTAAAAAATGAAACAAAGAAAAAAGGGATAATCCATTCAAGTTCAACAAACAGAGGCAATGTCCATATTCGGAGTCCAACAGCCAACGCACTGGCATAGACGCAGCCTTCTTGCTTGTGTAGCACAAAACATGGATGACACCAGACCATCACTGTCAGATCATCTTGAACCTGAAAGTGAACGAATACAGAAAAATGTTTACCTTTCACACCAGAAAAAACATTTAAGTTTGCAGAACATTGAAAAAGAGCAAACCTCTGAATCCACGTCCTCCTCCGCCTCCTCTTCCTCTGAAGCCTCCTCCACCACCACGGTCGCCTCGAAAGCCTCCACCACGTCCACCTCCGAAGCTTCCACCACGTCCACCTCCGAAGCTTCCACCACGACCACCTCGGAAACCACCTGACACAAAAATGGAATTAATAAAGCTATGCATACAAGCCATGCTCTAAAATAAACCTTTACATTCACAATAACTGGGGAAAAAACCTCTTCTTTAGGATCATGAACTACAGATTAGGACACGGACAGGAATATTTAATATGAGACAAAGTTTGGATGCTTCACCTCCACGACCTCCACCTCTACCCCCTCGGCCTCCTCTGGGCGGACCCTTCTCTCCTGGCGGCCTGGGGAGGAATCTCTGCAGCGGGAGGAGCTTCATTGGATCTATATAAAACTAAAAGAGACATAGTGTTGATAACAAAGTGTAATATAGAGGAATGGAAAATCTCAAGTATGAAAATAAATGTCTTTATACCTTCTGCATTTTCTTGAAGGAAGACGCCTTCATGTTGTCAGAAAGTTTGACGGAAAAATACTGCAATATTTGGTTAAGGATTTAACAGGATTTGAGCTTAACATTTGTATATAATTCCCAGAAGTTGACCTGTACTTTATTTCACCACACAACCAAGACTAAAACAACAACAGAAAGGATACAAAGTCGCGGAGCTGGCCGAATATCTCATCCACCTTCCCGATCTGCTCTTTGTTTTCCAAGTAAACTGGGGCGTTGAAGTAGGGAACTTTGTTCTCCTCTGTTGTACACTTGCACACAATTTCATCTTCACAAGGATGCACAAACTCGCCCACAGCTGCAGAGTGGAAATACAATTAACAAGTTAGTTAGGTATACGGTGTTCTGACATGACAAAAAAAGCCCATTTCCAATATACATCCCCATGTTGACTTTATTAGCCCTTAATAAAAGGTTTCCGCAGTTTTACAATTCAGAATACTTCTGAATACACAAACATTAATTGTCGTTTGGACAACAGTGATGCCAATGACATTTTAAAGCAATAAAAGAGAAACTACAAAAACATTTTTTTTTAGTTCAAGCTTAATAGCCTTTAAGTATAAACACTCATTACTACATATGTGTCTTTCTAATAATTTCCCTAGTGTCATCTCAGTGTTTATTGCTAAGGATGAACATTGGAGCTGGGCCCACCACTAACATGCTGGCAGCTTTTGCAAAATTTTAACAGAAGTACTGCTTTTATGATCTTACCAACAACATATTCTGGAGGTCCGTAGTCATTAAAACCACCTCTGCCGCCACCACCACCACCACGTCCGAATCCACCTCCTCTTCCTCCTCGAAATCCACCTCCTCGGCCTCCTCCTCCTCCATATCCACCTCCTCCACCTCGGCTAAATCCTCCACCACCTCTGCCTCCTCGTCCACCACCTCCTCTGAAAGACATTTTTCTTCAAATCCTAAGTGATAAACACGAAAAAGAAAGGAATTAGTTAAAACAAAAACAAAACCTGTGGTTGTTTAAAGTGAGCATGGACCAACCAACGCTAAACAATGTGCAGTGAATTCAATGCATTCAACGGGCTAACATCGTGGATCCAGCAGCAAGGCAAAAGTTTAGCTAACATGCTAACCCAATTCTGTCTTTAAACTACACAATTCAGCTGCATTTCACCATAAACTAAGCTATATTAGTTTAGTTTCAACATATAAACGTTGAAAAGTCTGTAACACTGTCTACACACAATTAAAGCAGATTACTCACAAATGCGAACGGTTAACTGCAGCTATTTACTCCAAGGGACTCCCATGCGATGACAACACGTGTGGCCAAGGGCTGCCGTAAACGTTTTCACCAGTGTCGGGAACTATCGTAAAGTCGCTTCTCTACCGCACATGTATTAAAGGCGCAGGACCGGCAGCAGGTCATATGTTAAACTGTCTCTTCGAAACAAACAGAGACTCGGTCAGTGTAAATTAACTTTATATACACTTTGTAAATTATGGCACAAAGTTATTTTGGTGAGGCTTGTTGATGTACGCATGTGTCTATATTCCTAATATTGTTTCTTCTTCTTCTTTTTTCAGACATTTAATTAGTGAATATTGAATAACATCATCCAACTATGTCAACAACAGGGGTAAGACATGAAACTAGCCTGTAGGCCTATCTCATATCTAAGTAGTATAAACTGAGTTTATTGCTATGAAGCAAACATTTTGTTCCTTTCGTAGGTTACTATCGTGTGAAAACAGGGACACAGTCATTAAAAAACAGCGAACCACGCCCAGCTAAACAAACTGTCAAGTAGTCTGCATTCATTAGAGACGGTAATAGAGACAAATATAACCAACACATTCACTTTCTCTTTTAGGTCATCAGATGCAAAGCCGCTGTTGCATGGGAGCCTGGGAAGCCTCTCACCATTGAGGATGTGGAGGTGGCCCCACCTAAAGTGCATGAAGTCCGCATCAAGGTCAGCAGATCATCCCAAAGTTGTCCGTAATGCAAGAAAATATGTCTCAAAATGTGGTTTTAAATGGAGCAAACACTCAGGTGTTAACATGTGAAAATCTATGAGTGGGAATCATTGGTAGTAGAATGTGTTAAATTATATAAGAATGACATAATAAACATGGATACATGTGATAATGTGGAATTTCCCTCAGTGACAAATTTAACCACACAGGAAATATTTGAAAACAGCTGACTTTCTCTGTCTGGGTTAGTTCCGTGTTGTAATGGAAATTGGGCAACAACAACATATACTTCCTAAAATTGAGTCACATGAATGACCTTGTTTGGGCAGATTATTGCCTCAGGCGTGTGCCACACAGACCAGGAATACCTGACTGGACAGTTCAGACAGTTTGGTCCCATTGGTTCTCGGCCATGAAGCAGCGGGAATAGTGGAGAGCGTCGGCCCTGAAGTCACAAAATTCTCACAAGGTGAATCTTACAGCTCACACAAAGAAGCAGAATAGGGACATGACAAGACAGTTAACTCTGACGTAAGTGCTTTTTTGTTTACACAGGGGACAAAGTTATTCCTCTTTTTTTGCCACAGTGTGGGGAATGTGAACGATGTCTGAGTCCCAAAACCAATCAGTGCAGGAAGAACTGGTGATCATGAATACATTTACACACATACACATCTTTCTTGTGTTTATAGTGTTTTAATACTCATTGTTTTCCTTTTGGTGGTTTTTAGGGCAAATACACAAGCGGGTGTAATGGCTGATGGCACTAGCAGGATATCTTACAACGGCCAGCAGGTGTACCAGTTCCTTGGAGTCAGCTCTTTCTCCCAGTACACTGTGGTCCCAGATACCTCACTAGCAAAGATAAGAAGTGATGCACCGCTTAACAAAGTGTGTCTACTAGGGTGTGGCGTCTCTACCGGTTATGGTGCTGCAGTTAAAGCAGCCAAGGTAAGAGGATCCACATCTGCCTGATAGATGCATTCAAATTATAATTTGAATGCTCGCCAGCTCTGATACTATCCTGTGGTTGTTGTGTGAGGAACCCTACCTGTAGTGTGAACAAGAGGGATGCAGATGCAAAGATTATTTACGAACATGCCACAGCAAATCCACTAAGAAGAAAAACATTTAAGTTGTATTTTGTATGTGACATTACTCAGGTGTTTCCCCAGTTTGATTAATGGTACAAAGCATGGCTGCAGTTAATTATTTCCCCCACTAGATGTCAGTAGATAACATTGGCACCACATTTTATTCTAAAATGGTGCAAGGCAGCAAGGGTCAAAAAACCTAATTTCCCCCTGGGACATAAAGGTAGTCTGATAAGATCTGAAGTATACTTCATAGCATAGTGGGTTGAACATAATTTAAAAGCCCCTATATACTAGATATAATAGACAAAAGGGATGAAAACAAAACCATAAGAAAGAGTTTGGTGTAAGAGACTGAAAAGGTATGGTAAAGATTACGATGTGTATAACATCGACCTAAACACAACATATAGGAAATGATCAACTACTTTAAATATTTCATACATTTGGGATTGCTCAATAGCATTGTAGGGGAAAATCTAACCCTAAAACAATGTAGAAGTGTGAATACAATTTAAATAATGTTTAAGTATTTTTGCGTGCCTGATAATAATCTTTCCTTTCAAAAAGCGCAAAAAATCGTTTATTTAAACAAATCTGACATACAGTATGTTTTTAGGCTTAAAAACATGATTGCATTAAATTTAAATCGACCTCTTAAAGATAACATAAATACAAATGTTATTATAGATGTGTCAGAAGGTATACTTTATATGAAAGTTATCTCTGAACATGATACAGCTGTCCTATCAGATGTCTCCTAAACAGCTTTTGGTTGACTGACCCCCACATTGTGTGCATCCAGGTTGAGGAACGTTCCTCGTGTGCCGTGTTTGGCCTCGGAGCTGTCGGACTGGCGGCCATCATGGGCTGCCAGGCTGCTAAGGCCTGCAAGATCATTGGCGTGGACGTAAACCCAGAGAGGTTTGAGAAAGCCAGACTATTCGGAGCCACTGAATGTGTCAACCCCAGAGATCATGCCAAGACCATCCAGGAGGTTCTGCTGGACATGACAAGCGGGGGGGTGGACTACGCTCTGGAGTGTGTCGGGAGTCCAGTTGTTATGGTGGGTGTACAGGTGTAAATGTAGAGTAGGTATCATGTGGTAATCAGTACTATGTCACTACATGCTGGTTTGTAATACAGCATGTACACATTGTTTGATAAGAAGTTTGTCAAAATGATGCACTGATCCTAGTTTGATTATTGTTAATACATTTTAAAATGAGTAATATTTGACACAATGGCTTCTGTGTGTTTTCCTAGACCTCTGCGTTCGAGTCCACTAGAGATGCCTGGGGAACCTGTGTCATTGTCGGATGGTCGGAGTCTGAGGCAATAAACATCAAGGTTGAAAAGATCCTGATGGGACGCACCTTGAAGGGGACTTATTTTGGAGGTGAATTTAAAATAAGTTACAAGGCCTGTTACTTCAAGGAAAAAAATGGCCAATGCTTCATCAACAATTGTTTGTTAGTGGCATGATAAAGAAATTAAGGATAAGTGAAAACTTAAAATGAAATATCATTGTTCACATGAAGACTGAACAAGTCAAGATCCACCCTCAAAATATAAAATGTTGTGTTTCAGCCGTCGCATTTCTATTGCATAGTTGATGTTAGCAAATGTAAAGTGAAACGTTTTGTTTGGGTCTTAATGTTTTGATTATGGCTTTAATTAATGATTTGTGATTTGATAATAATAATAATAGTCAAACAACGGTAGTAGGTCAATCACAAGAGAAGTTTCAAAAAGTGATGTCTTCAAATCATTAGTGTTGTCTAATCACCAAGTATTACATTTCTAATTACATAAAGCAGAAAAACAAAGATATAACCAGTGAAATATTTATACGTAGTTTTGACCAAATAATGACTTCAAGAAATAAATGGTCATCTAATTGCCATATACCTCTCAGTTAATCTTACGTTTCAGCTTGTAAAGTAATGTATTTCTTCTTGATTCACTCAAGCCTGCAACAACAAGTTCACTAAGAAGACACTGGTAGATTATATAATGTACAAAAAAATGTATCCAAAAGAGGGGGGAAAAGAGCTTTTCTAGGACTTTATTAATTTCCACTATGTTGTGGTTCATGAGTTTTGATCCTTTTCTTCAGATTGGAAGAGTGTGGAGGATGTGCCTACACTGGTGGATGACTACATGAATGAGAAGCTGAAGCTGGATGAGTTTATCACCGACCAACTCCCACTGGAGAAAATCAATGTGGCCTTTGATCATATGAAAAAAGGGAAAGGGTAAGACCTGGTTTATTTGCTGCCACTCGTTTTAAAAGTTTTCTGGAAGTGAGAGTGTTTGGGTCTCCTTGTATTACTCACAATAGTTTTTCTTCTTTCTTTTTTTTTAGCATCCGCACTGTAATCAATCTGTGGCCAGAGGAGACTACACCCACAGTGGAAACAGTTTAACATTACAAACAGATGGAGAATCAACCTTCAATATCATTGTAATTATATTTTGCTTATCTCTGCTGTGTTTTTGTGAACATCTAAATGCTCCTTTCCCTTAAAACATACATGTCAAACTCAAGGCCCGCGGGCCAAATCAGGCCCTTGGTGGATTTAATTTCGGCCCGCAGGATCATTTCTAATTACTATTAGATCTGGCCCGCCGGTATATTGCACGCACACCTTCACTCAATCCTGAGGGTTTCCTCAGCTCAGAGCCTGACCCCAAACATTGATGAACTTGCACCCAAGATGAGATGCCAAGTATCTGCTTGAGCTAGCATCACAGAGCAGCAAACTGAGTTTCAATGGATGTTTCCTCTTGCACTTTTTTTCTTGCGACAACAGGGCATGTTTGGTTTTTTCTTTGAGGGAAATAGTTTTTTTGAAGCTGTTGTTGACCTGTGGAAAAATGTAATCATAAGAAATGACTCTGGAAAAGCTGCAGATAGAGCCATAAGAAATGAATGCTACTGATTATTTAATGTTTAATGTTGTTTTTATAGGCAATCATTTAAGCTTTGTTAGTTCCAGGTTTAATATGTGCAATAAGTTCATTTCAATAAGTTTTGCAATAACATTGAACCAGTCCGGCCCTCGACTAGTACCCATTTTTTAATTTTGGCCCACTGTGTATTTGAGTTTGACAATTAGAAAATGACAAAATTGGCCACTAGATGGCAGTCTCATAGCATGTAAAAGTCCATGTGTGTCCACGAATTCATCTAACTTTATGAATAATACTTTTTTTATGTGCATAAGGTACTTTATTTTCATTCAGATTACATTCAGAGGTTGTTTTCTTTCTTATTCATCAAAGACTTGATCGAAAGAGAGAAACACCACAGAAGTGCACAAAATTATACTAAATGTAATTCACTTATTTATTTATACATCATCTGCAGTAACATCAGGAGAAATTCTCTCTGAATCCATCACATTTGGCAGCTATACATTAATCCTGGTACTCATATCAATGTGAAGCAATAGTCCGAATTAAATACCCTTGTACTGTGTGGAAGACGGGCTAAAAGTCTCAGAAAACAAATGGCTGAATCTGTCATCAGCCGTGGAGAAGTATCTGCTTCATGTGGTCAGGCTTCCCAAATTTCGTCCTTGGTAATATTATATATTGATTTAATGGGGAGAAGGGCTAGAATAACAGTTGTGGGCTGTCAGGACACAAGACAAAAGGTTGTTTGGGGAATGCCTCTCGGTGCAGAACTGAAATAGCTGTCGGAGGAATTTGTTTTATTGAAGTTCCATTCAGATCAAATGAATACCTTTGGCAGTTCCCTCTGCTTTTCCGTCTCTATTATAATAAATTGGTGCTCTCCCTCATGTAGGTCTCCTCTGCCTGCGTGCTATCAATCACACATGACGCACTTTAGACCACACCCCCTCCTCCCAAAGAAAGTTTTCAAGAATACGAAAGCAGTATAGGAAGATAAGAGAGGAAGATCAACGGACAGAGGACGTGTTGTGACGGGTGTTTATGTGACGAGACATCCTCATTTTAAAATGTGTGACATGCTTCCAAATTTTTAAAGCTTTCTTGGGGCCTTTTGCCTGAATATCTGCCTTATCTTTGGGAAAACTATCTAAAATTACTTATCTTGTATTTCCTCTTTGTGTTTGAACCCCTCTAATTGTCTCAGCTGTTTGCAACATGGAGGATATGCTATCTACATTTCTAAAAGTCTTAACATTCCATCTTATATTTTGTATTTGTGTAACTTTTCTGCAGATATCTTCTTGATAGGAAATGTGTTATAAGTGGCATAGCGTTAAACATAAATAGAGACAGCTAACATTTGCAAATTGAAATCATATTTACATTTTTATTTCTGGGTTCATTTGTTTTCCCTCTTGCTGTCATGTCACTTCACGGCGACGTCTCTTTGAGGCGTGAGTCTTCATGGAGATAATTGACAAACAACAGAAATGTCAGATGAGGTAAATGTCATCACACAAATAAAAGCATGTCTGGATTTTTTTTTTAAAAAGTGTCACCTTGACTTTAAGAAACGTCTTCTTATTTACTTAGAATTTACCGTATTCCTGTGTGACAGATGGCATATTAAATATTAGGAGAACAAAACTATTTTAAAACCCGCTTTCTTTTTGTTAAAAGCAAATCAAAAATATAATACACTGACACCCATGTACGCACATCTTTAAGGGGAAATAAGGTCGCACTGATTCAACTGCTAATTAATTTAATGAGAAATACATGCAGTGTATCCAAACTACAAATCATACTATTTGTATACCCAATGAGTTATTATTTTGATTTGTATTTGTCTATATGTACAGTTGTATATTACTTATTTTAGAACATATATAAATAGAGTTGCCTTCAAACAAGAAACAATGACTTTTGAGACGTCTTATCAGCAAAATAACCGGTGTAAATAAAAGAAATGATGCTGGCTGAATCAGATCTAGGGGCTCTACTTTTAGCATCCGTGTATTGTGCATGCCGGCTCCCTGCTACACTCTCATGGTTTCCCGGGATTTTGAATTGATTTGAATCTGATATGACAGGTCAAATGTCTGCTGTAAAAATATCCTATTGTATAATTGATAGAACATTTCCTAATTTCAATTAGGCAGATATGTATTTTAAGCTCATTACAAGGCTAAACTGTTGTGTGGAATGGCTGCTGAAATCACATGAATCAGTTAAAAAACCTTCTGTATTAACATCTCAGAGAAATAAGCTGAAGGGGAAAGCACATCTGAAAGAGACACAGCCAGTTAGGCCGAGAGATAGAGGGATGGATATACTGTAAGGCCCCAGCGGCTATGGAAGAGCGACCCACTTAAGTCACTAAACACTGCCAATGTGAGGCCCCTGCTTTATCAGCAAATCCTGGCCATTATACGGCTAATGCCAGGCATTGCCTGTGACATCCCCGGTCTTTCTCTGACACGGTTAGCTTTAGCTCCTGTGTCAGTGGAATATACCCAGCTTCACTTGAGGACAGCACAAAACAGTGCTTAGTGTTTCGGAGGGGGGAATCATTTTCCGCTTGATAAGTATACTGTGCAGGAACAAATCTGACACAGTAAGGTATTGTTATCAAGGGCAGGCCCATTTTAACTCCAACAACTCCTTTTGACATCATGGAGGGCATTAAAAGAGTTTAAAGGGTTTAAACTTTCAAGTTTTTAAATGTGCACTACTGATGTTTTAGAGTAGTCTATTTGTACAATATGGCACAGGTGCACTGTTTCAAATACAATTCATGCAGAAGTACTAACAGCAAACTTAGGCAAGCCAAAAATACAAATAGTTTGAGACATATAGGCTACTTATTTCCTGAAATCCTATACAAAAATAAGACAGTTTTTGGCACTCATAATAATTACACTATAAATGTCTACAGTCCCGCTCTTTAGAGCCCTTATGGTAATATAAACCCTCCCAACCCTGATAATGGCCGTATCAGGCTCGTTGCATTGAGCCATTCAACTCCATGTGTTTCCTATTTTGAAACTTGTCATTCATATTGTGTCAGTGTTTTATAGTTAAGTTGCAACAGAAATAGACAACAAAGAATAGGATTAAACAGACCACACATGGCTATCACCAGAGAGACACATAAGCACACACACATAAGGGCTGTGTGCGTGACAGCTCTAAGCTTTTGTTGTGTATTGTCTGACAGCAGTAGTAAAGTAGTAATTGAGAGATTACCTGTAAGGTGCTATCATGGCACTCCTTTATTTGAGCTCTGCCTCATTGGCCACTGAGAACATTACTAGTATGCGTGGGAAGGAGTCATACATCGAGGTTGTTGCTGTAGTTTGCCTTATTTTAGCTCTTTTGAATCTGTCGTAAAGGATTTGCTCGAAAAATGGCATTTATAGCCAAAACAATGTCCAATATAATGTTTCAATTCCAGGTAGATTTCATACCTTGATTCTCTAATGGCAGGATTGCAACGTCAGATGTTTTTTAGATATAAATACATCTTTATTTAAATAAAAATGCAAGGCTCCTCCAACAATGCAAGATAATAAGAAACAAAAAACAGTGCAAGAATTTAATAAAAAAATAAATAAACAATGGTGCAAAAGAATCAATATTGTCATAAATGTAAAAATCATTTATAAATTCCTAGAAAAGGTGCAATAATACTACTCATGACCTCGCGGGCCTGACAGAACTCACAGAATTGGATTCAGCCCTATCCTCTCTGCCACAATGCTTTTTTCCGTGTGCCAACATTGAGTCAACAGTCACTTCATGTGGTTATGGGCTGAAGGTAGGGGGAGATATTTCTCTCAGACCCCGTGTGTTTACCCCCTAATCCCTGAGAAGAAGTTCACAAGCATGAGTAAAGTACAGGGATCTTTAGCTACCTCCCAAACCTCCTCAGTTTACCGCTCCCCGGTTTTTCACAGCCACACGGGGCTTGGGTAATTCCTGGGAATGGTTTTTTTGTGTGTGTCGAAGTAAGAATATAATTGGTATGAAATTACAGGTTACGTTCTTAAATGGAACAATCGACAATGGTCTTTACAATGTGAATGTATGCCCTTTTTAGCAATGCTGTTACTTCTATATATTAAAACATTTCCCAGCAAGTTTAAAACAAAATACATTAGTAGCAATGCAGACTGTGAATGGTACCCAAATAATGCACTCATGGTAGCAAATATAGGCTTTAGAAATATGTGTTTTATTCTTTTGTGCACCTTTGAAAAACTTAATTGGTAAGATATATTTTGAACTGTATTCTTTAGGCCAAAAAGAGGATACTTTAACTGGGGTAATGTAATCATATTTTAGGATTTAGCAACATCAAGAATTGCGATTGTAGATTGCATCTAACTGAATAGCCCTTCACTCATCGCTTCTTTTACAAGACATCGGTAACAAGCAGCCGAATTAAAAACGTTCACGACCTTTACCTTGCCGAGAGGCCATGCTAAAAATAATGCTATGAAAAAAGCCATGAAATTTAGACAATGGCTGCAGTTACTGGAGTTTTATATGACAGAACTATGGTGGTGTTTAGGTAACGTAAAAAACACTAAAGACCTTCCCTATGTAGATTTGAAGGCTGCATTATAAAGGCAATACAATGTATTCTAAGTTTCAGGTGATTATACTCGAATGAAAACATATTTATGAGATAATATTGAACATTACATTTCTGCTAATAGATTTATCCCTAAACAGATTAACCCCTAAAACACACTGGCCCTTTCAATCAAAACGAAAAACTCAGAAATGGTCTGATTTTATAATAATAATGAAATCATGTTTGCCTGATTGCAGCTCTGTAAATGTGTCAGGTATAGGGATCTATTCTGCTGCTCCTCTCTTTTTGAACTGCTTTGGATGAGAGTGACACCCCATGTAAATGGCTAAAATGCAAACGTCATCTAAAATGGATGATAGTTCACTTTTCCTTGAACCACTGAGAAAAATGTTTTTGCACTTGTTGTGTTTGGCCCTGACCAATAATGGCTCTGAAGACTTCTGAGTTGTTATGTCTGGTTTGTTACATTTGTGTCTTTCTTGATATATCATCCAGTGTGGCTTCAAATGATTCTCAAGGTTGTGGTAGGACAAGAAAAAATCAAAATGAGTGTGCGGTGAGTCATAGTTTCTTGTTATACTGCCACAGTAAAGTACATCACTCTGTTTTTCTCCTGCTCCTCCTGACAACTCACAATCACTGCTCCTGGCCCGCTGCCAGGCCACAGAAGGATTTGGCTAAAAGCAAAAAAATACACTTTGAACTGAAAACAGTCAAAACACTTATTTGACTGGTAATTGTGGTAAAAAGAAAGAAACCTGAAATGATCCATTATAGGTGCCTGGGCCCATTACTCATTCTCAAGCATCCCACAGTTTTCTTTTATATTTTGGCAGGCAGTATTGAAGTGAGTAATGCTGAATATATATTTAAATATATTTTAAGTATATATAGCCTGTAAAGAGTCAATGAGTTTACACAGCTGACATGAAGAACTAACTAACCTCAGATTACTTGAGAGCATAAATCCAACCCTAATGATACAGTTTAGCAAGTGTCTATATCATAAACACACATTTATTTTTAATTGTCAGCAAATGTTAAGAACTTTGCAGTAGAAAAATCTGATTGAGTGTTGATAGCCCGTCAATAGCCAATCATTATTGGTTGATAACAAAAAATTATAACCCAACAGAAAAGACAAGATAACACTTGTAAACACATACACGTACAGTATTCACATGTTTCAATGGTACAACACAAAGTATAAAGAGGTGGAAACACATTTTAAAATAAAATAACTATATAATAACAAATTAAGAAGTTGAGGACATTACATTTAAAAACTATATACATCACTTTATTTAGGCCGTAATAAATAAATATGATATATTAAAAAAGTATGTATGTTTGCAGTTTTGCAACTCCACAGGCCTTTTATTTCTCTACTTTTAGTGAAGAACAAATGTACAAGTCATGCTGGAGTTTGGATATCATGTTTACGTAGAAAATATAAATATATAGCTAAAGTTTCTTAGGCGAAATACTGGGATCATTTTTAATAGCCATAAGGCCTATAATGCCTTGGAAATAATGTTTGTAAGTCGGGTTTAATGACACAATAGATTAATGGTTGCAGGATGTTCCTTTTTTAACCCCCTGTAGTTATTCTGTTAGTTATCGTGTTTTTTTCCAAAGTATACGACCCCCTCCTATCTTGAGTTAAATTAGCATAGCAGCAGAAATCCTGAATGCCTTTGGGAAGTTAGTTTTTAAGAAGGTTCACATTGTAAGGTCAACTTCGCCGCTAGCAAAACACACAGATTTAAACTTTGGGAGCGGATTTAACATCAAATATGTAATCCTAAGCAGGGAGGTTGGACATGGACAATATTCTCACAAGCTCACACTGAGAAAACCAACAGTTCGCTGCTACCACCGCAGCGCCACCGCTTTACCAGAAGTCTCTCTGTCGCCCCTCATCTGAGCTGGAGTCTCGGTGTGCTTCGTGTTTGCCTATACTTCCCAAATCCCTGAGAGCAAACAGGAGTAGGGGCAGATTAGTTTAATATCATCCTTGGCACTATATACACAAAAATGAAATGTCATCCGTGTCCCAGGTATAGTCAAAATAAGAAAGTCAAACTAGGGCTGCCCTGCTCTATAAAGTGCAAAGGGCAACATTTTACTCCCCAAATAATCATTCATTCATCCATCTATCTATCTATCTATCTATCTATCTATCTATCTATCTATCTATCTATCTATCTATCTATCTATCTATCTATCTATCTATCTATCTATCTATCTATCTATCTATCTATCTATCTATCTATCCATCCATCCATCCATCCATCCATCCATCCATCCATCCATCCATCCATCTATCTATCTATCTATCTATCTATCTATCTATCTATCTATCTATCTATTATCTATTATCCATTATCTATCTATCTATCTGTCTATCTATCTATCTATCTATCTATCTATCTATCTATCTATCTATCTATCTATCTATCTATCTATCTATCTATCATATCTATCTATCTATCTATCTATCTATCCATCTATCATATCTATCTATCTATCTATCTATCTATCTATCTATCCTTTGTTAGAATATCAACTCTCTACTACTGACAGATGCATTCGAGTGGAGCCATAGTAAGAAGAAAAAGACAAATTGGATTTTAATCAATAATCTGGCTACTTCTTTGTGGATGCCATGTGAGTGTTGAAGAATAGGCAAATGACTGTGAATAAGAGCTAAAGCTAATAAGCAGGCCATCGCTAATCTCTTAAACAAACCTCCCCTCTCCCTATGTGGCCTTCTTTCTTGCATTATAAATAATGTATATGATGCCTGCCAGCCACACACACACACACACACACACACACACACACACACACACACACACACACACACACACACACACACACACACACACACACACACACACCCACCACACACACACACACACAAACACACACACACACACACACACACACACAACACGCCCCCTCAGTGTCTCTTTTGACTTCTGAGTTCTGAGTTGGAGTTCAATCTGGTCCCTCCCCCAACCTTATTGGTTTACTTTAATTAGTGATATTGAAGGCAGGGGCAAATGAGGAGGGGTGGTGGTGGTGAGGAGGGGTGTAGTAAATACTGAAAACAAACAAGAGAGCTGAATGGAGGATGGCGGCGGGTGCAGTCCCGATGCCGCTGTGCAGACGGAAGGGGACACATGGTGTAAGCAAACACTCGTAATTGCATTAGATTCCCCTGGCACATGGGTAATCTAGCCTTCCTCTGTCCCAGAACACAACAGGACACATCTCCCGCTTCTCTCACTCTTCTTTGTCACTCACTCTCCTCCACAAATTATTAATGTAAAACCTACAGTGCTGTCATTGATCATTCAGCAGGCATGATAGAGGACTAATTATCATTAAGGAGGCTGAGGTGTGGAGTGCCAGAGAGTGTGTGCTCACAGATTCACTTGCTTGTGTTTGAGAAATGCAGCATGTGTGTGAATGCATGCATAATTGTGTCTGTGTGTGTGCACGTGTGGCTGTGTGAGTGTGCGTGCATCACATTAAACAGTTGTCCTGTTTGATATTTCATTCCTCAGCCCACATGTCTGGAGAGTATGAGCAAACACATTTGCTTGAATGGGATGTTCCCTGAGCAAACGGGAGAAATCTGGCCTTGATATGAATATCAGTGACAGTCAAAGATAATTGGGATGGGATGTTTTGGTCCTTATTGAGATGTCCGGTGTACAGAGACCTCAGAAAGTGACAAACAAGGTCTGATATACATTTTAAAAGGATTTGGTATTGACTTTTTTCAGGAGCACTTCATTAAGTTCAGAGATGTGTCATTTGGCTGTAAAAACAACAAGATCCACTAGGTGGTGTTGTGATATCCACAATAACCAAGATCCACACATTCACATTCTCCAAGCTAATACAATCAAATCTTTTTAGAACATTTGTTTGCTACTGCAAATACACACAACTTTTCGAAGAGTTAGTCCAACAAAAAAGTCCAGATTGCCATGTTTACTTGAATTAAGCTTGTTAATCTATCTATGAAACTATACTTTGTCAATTATTCAAGCGCTTATGTACTCAGTATTCTGACAGAAATCTCGCTTTACATTAACATTTTCCTCATATTCCTTTTGTATTTTTCAGCATTAAATGACTGCTCTTAACCAGACTGGTTTGAGTTACAGCAAGACAAGCAACAAATCCTAAATTACAAACATTAAAGCAAAGTGTGCAAGCACCGGAGCCACATATTGACAATAGGTATACATCATATTCTTGTCCTTGTAGGATAAACTCCATATGTTTTGCAGAGCTGCTTCTGCATTAGTGAATGAAAGTGGTGCAAGACAGGCCGTGTCAGGTCACCTACACAAACATAAATGAAAGGGACGGTGGAGGAAAGTCTCAGATCTCTGCTGGTGTTTAGCGGATATGTGAGGCTTTAAGGGAAAGCCACAGTGCCATAGGGTTTACATTTGTGTGGCCCCAGGGTGAGTGTAACAGAAAATAAACAATGCCTCCCAGTGATTAGGACTTTATTAAGGCACACAAAGTCCCCAGTCTAGATGGGGTTTATGTTTGAGGAGTGGGTCCAGAAACAATGCCAGTTAAGTGCTTTGATGTTGGAAAATTATTATATTCATACCAAAAAACTCTTCCATCAGACGGCTGTTTCAGTGACGGGCTTAGTTTTTAATTTTTCTTAGAAGGCCCTGCCACAAAATACAAGATGACTTTATCACTCAAAGCCGACTGATTTGTGCACACAATTAGCTTCTATTGACCGCCCCTATAATCACTAGCACTCGGATTAAGACCCGCACAAAATGCCTGATCTCTAATGACTGACAAACAAACAACCAAGGGAAGACAGGAGGGAGAGCACCAGGAACACCCACCGAGTTGCTTCTAAAGTAATAACCTTAAGCCCTGGACACCCCAACAAAGTCTGTCATGTCTAACCCGGCTCCTCACCTGTTCGGAGGCAGCCAAAAAACCTCGGGTAATCCCTCGTCCCCGGGGCACTGGAGGCAGGGTTACCCACCTCAGAGCTCCATCCTGCCCCGACAAGTTAGTGTACTGCAGGGCCCTCAGAACACCCACAGCTAAACTCTGGGTTCACTTCAGGGCATTAAGATGAACAAAAGTGACTTTCAATAGTTTTATGATAAGAATAAACGTGAATGTAAGAATAAAAAAAAAAGGCAATGTGTTAGGTTAGAGAAATATAGAAGATTGATCCAGATAAATGATTAACAAGTATCAATACTAACATATTTAAATACTTCTTAAGCAAATAAATAGATAAATCGGCAACAAAATATCACTTTAGTATAAAAAACAAGTGCTATATAATTATGTTCTTGCATCATCATTGTTGATTTAATGTTGCAGTTGGACAAATTTATTTTTACCACATATTTGTTTTAACTTTCAGTTTAATCTGTATACAATGCATCATATTTGATATGATACGTTCTCCTTGTAAACACTTGAAAACCTATACAATCTGGAGAGTAACTTATCTTATCTTTGGCATTTAAGTAGTAGAAAGTTGAAAATGGTGCAGTAGAATAGAGTTAATGGAAAATATTATAGAAACTTATCTTTGTACGTTTAAATATGTATTATAATTACCTAAGTGTATGCATTTAGTAAGTGAACTGGACTTGAAACTGTATATCTATAAATCAGGAACCATGTAATACTTGGAATTAAACTGTAATCACTGTCTTTCTGTAGCAACACATCTATTCATTGAGCTAATCTAGCATTCATTTGTGGGTGGCATGGTTGTGTGTGAAATGTAAATATGACTGAGAGGAGGGATGGGGAGCTGATTGATTTGCCTGCCTCTGTGTGTTCCTGTCCCGCCCGGTTCCAAGGCCTCACCTCTCGGCTCATTAGGAAACAGAAGAGCCCGGTGCAGAGGGATCAGCTCTAACCACTAATTGGGCGGTTTCAAGGAGAGCCTGAACTGGAAAATGTTGCTTAATGATCAGTTGCAGCATCGCTCTTTGAAACAAGGTTGAAGTTTGGAGACATTAAAGGAGAGATTATTTGTGTTGGAATCTACAGCTCTGCACTTGTTCAAAGCATCATAGTGTGTTTTACTAATCTCACAACAGGAGCATCAAGAAACAACTAGTTCTGGTTGTGCAAAATCAAATGTATCTTGTGCTGAGATGTGTGACTGTTTTCTTTTTAATGCAGTGGAGGAGTAGATGCACTAGGGGGCGCAGTGTTGCAGATTATCATGTGTCACTGCAAGAGTTTCAGACAAAGAATCTGGTAAAGCTGAGAAGTACTTGACGGAGACACATCATACAAAGAAGCATTTTAATTATTACGTGTCAAATTAATAAACAGATGTTCGCAATCATTTAAAGACATTTTTAGATGTATTTAACTAATCAATTATATTAACTATTTCGCCCCACTTCCAATGTGTATAATAGAACAGTTATGCTTTTATGGTATATAAATGACAGAATAACACATATTAGAATAATGAAACCATATAAAGTATACTGGAAGTGCAAATTTCAACCAAAAAGCATCATTCTTGAAATCTTGGTGTCATCCTTTTTATTGTCTAAAGATATACAATATGATATATAGACTCTATATAATATATTATATTTACTGTTGTCCCATGTGCAATTTATTGAGGACTCCCTATTTATGATCTATGTCCTTAAAAAAGTCTGTATTGTACTGAAATATATGAATGATGGATTAATAGTTACCATAGCATTAATTGATGCAACATAGCTTCAGAACGTGTCATCAGTCACAGAACAGTCAACACACAAAATAACTAAATATATTTCAGAAAGTACTATCAATAAAAAATCTTTAAAGTAGGGAATTCAAAAAGATCTTCCGTGCGGATTACAGACAAAATAATAACAATACAATTATTATAATGTCACTTTGTTTTGTTGCCACACAGTTCCTTATTATTGGCTTATTGTCATGTGTGATCATATTCATAATATTACACTACATGTGAATCTAGTCAAATGTTTTATTCCAATGATATAATACTAGTTTATTTATTTCAAATTAATGTTTTTTTACTTTGTCCAATTGTGTTCTGTGCATTTCTTAATTGCTTCCGTTTTAAAACATTTGCCATTTTAAATTATGAATGATCTTGTGAAGTGAACATTTTCATAATATTTTCGAAAAAAGTGTTTCCAGAGAGCAGGTTAGAAAAGCACAGGGTTAACTGTCATGGTGCTCAGATATGAGCTGCCCCTCAGAGCCATTAGTCTCTTCTCTTATCTGTAACCACATTAATCATGTGGCTGCATTCAAGCTTTTAAATATGATCCAAGCGTCCACAATTTGTTGAATGGCGCGCCTGTGCTCAGATAAGAAATGAAAATGTAATTCAAAAGGAGCCTGTTCAATTTGCTACAGTAGAAGCTATCTATCTTGATTTGCATGAAGAGATGCGCTCCGTCAGTTTATCTACGACTGGCCTTTTTGTGTTTGTATATCTGTGTGCTATTCAGTGCATGTGTACGTTTGCCTCTTAACTTTGTTTTGTTCATACCATGCGTGAAATGAATTTATTTTCAAAGATGATTCCCTTGCCCTTCAGTTCATTTGGACATTATGTTTGTTTTGATTTGAATTCCTTAAATCCTCGTTCACTGCTAAGAGTAAAACTACTTATTAACTTAAAAACAATAATTTCCCATGAGCATCAGTCTTTGATGCTTTCTGCCAAAACATTTTCTCTCATGCACAATATTTCTTTGAGCCTTAATTAAGAGAATGAGGATTTAGTGTCCTCCAATCGTATCACTCAGAGGACAAGTTTGAACCCTAGCTTTGCAGATCCAAATGAAAATGAGTATGTTTAAACTGGGAGCCAAAACATATAAGCCTAATTAAAACACGCTTACTGCCAAAACTCTTTGTGTAACATTGAACAAATCCTGCCAGGATGTGTGTGTATGCATTAGAGGTGTGTGTGTGTGTGTTCTCACCATGTATAGAAAGGGCATTATTCAGATGTTATATGAGTAGATGTTACCGTATTTTGTTTATACAGTAAGATGTTTTGAATTCAAGCTGCTACTAAGTTTAGGATGTTTGATATAATCATTCTTAGAAGTTTAGATGCCATAAATATCTATGACATGAAATCAATTGTGATGTAACGTACTGTTAGAAAAATATGAGTTGTTATTTACTGAAATGTGGCAGTATTTTTTCATTGTTGCAGATTTTTTTGGGCATGAATGTCATTTGTGGTTCACTCTATATGACTTACATGAAACAAACACTCACATTCTTATTCGATAGGCACTCACTGTCAATAGAAAAATAGACAAAAACAGATTTATGTACAAGAAAAATGTCCAGGATTGACTGAAATGGTGAAATATTATTTTGACCAGTACAACTCACAGTATGACATTTTCATTTTGGTGGGATTGGCCTATTTACTTACACAATATTTTTTTAAGTGAAATCTTTTGGATGATTTACTACCTTTTTCAGACACGCGATAGTTGTCCCATAAAACAGTTATATTAATTGCCCTTAAAGTTTAGGGAACTTGAAGACTAAATTAGTCAAACATTGAGTTAAAGCAATTTAGAAAAAAACATAAAAGGCAAATGACAACCTGTTTTTTAATATAACTTTAACTCCAATCTGTAGGCATTACTGTCTAGTTGACTCACAAAAACATTAGCTATTTCTAAAAACACCTTTAACCCTGAACACCAGCTCTCTTTAGTCCTAATGTAAAGCAGCTTCATACCAAGAGCTGTCTTGACTAAATTATGACCACTGATGAGTTATGTCTTTGCTGTCAGGAAGAGATGTGCTTAAAAAGCATTCAGTGGAAAACGCATCGTAAACTTTTACGACATTTTAAGGCATAGGTGAAAGGAAAGTGCAATAAATCTTTGATCTTCTTCTCGGGATCCATTCGCTCGCCACATGATTCCTCTGCCATGTGGAGGAGGTGTCAATCAAGTTGTCTGACCTCAAAGCAGGTGTGTGGGTACTCCATAAAAGTGTCTGTTTTAGCACTAAAATCTGAATTAAACAATTAAAGTGCACCATAAAAATGTATGAAGGGTGTCATTGAGAAGTATATCATTGCAGAAGTGAAGCAGCAGAGAAAAAGAAGAGAATGTGCAGGTGAGTGCGAGAATGTGTTTCAACTGTACTTCAGGTAAACCCAGGGAGATTACCTTATTGTCTTTCTCATTTAGAAGAAAGGCCTGACAAAATTGCATTCAAAATCACATAAGCACTGAGCTGAAAATGACTCAGTCTTCAGCAAGAAACAACAACAAGCCGGCAGGTGACAAATCTGAACAGATCTTGGATAAACAAAATATACACAAATCTTTATTTAGTTTAAATCTCGCTGATTGAAATGTGCACTGAATTCTCAAAATATCAAGAACACTCAGAGTTGAGTTTCACCGCACTATCCAGGGCATCTAATAGCTGCTGTAAATACATTTAGAAACTCACGAGTCTGGGCACTTGGACTTTACAGCATTCCTTGCAGTTCACAGTTTGTACATAGTGCAGGTTTTGTAAATGTTGACACAATTCCAGGGGGTTTCCAATGATCTTTTCCCGGTGCGTGCGGTTACACGGAGAAGCAAGAGAAGATTAACCTTCAAAGGACTGCGCCTGTTTTGTGTAATTAGGATAATCTGAGGGGTTACAGTCAAATCGGAGCCCTTTCAGGGTATTGTTGTCATATGGAGGTGCCGTCTGAGTCAACATACAACAATTTAGTCAATTAAATTCCCAGTTTATCTAAGGCTCCTGTGATAAAACAAAGCAATTTAAAGATTTGGGATTTTTTTTAATAGACTCTCTGAATGTTTACTCTGCAGTCTGTATGTTCATCAATTTGATACAATAGTAAAGCATCCTGTCTCTTTTAATTACAGCAAATGTCACTTTAATGGATCTAAAGCTGATTGAAATCTCAGCATCTTCTGATGAAACATGGGTGCGCTTTTATTTCAGTGTGAGACAGTTACATTCCCATCTTAGCAATGAGAGCTAATGGCTTTTTGGTGACACAACACACCCTCTGTCGGCCATATTGTGAGCTCTTGGGCAACAGTTTGCGTGATTATTGAATTATTGCACTCCATATACAACTTGGCTAACTCAACATAATTCCTCATTTCCGTGCAGTTTCTCACTGAAACATTTGGCCAATTAATTACATTTCAGTTTTCAGAAGCTTATCAGTGTTATCACTTCTAAACAACTAATGAACACGTTCTTAAAAGCAAGGTGAGCAATGGGTTCCCAAACAACAAGTTTGTTGCCATTGGGGTTACTCTTTAAAATCGACATTTTATTTTGTTTTGAATTTATTGCAGTACCCTTACATCGACAATCTAACTAGTGACCTGGCCGCTGCTTGGAGATTTGGGATATGTTGTGGTATCACTCTCCTGCTTGCCATGTTGTACCCTTGAAGGCCTCGCCGCTGACGATAACATGATGTTACCCTGACAAGTTCAACACTCACTCACCTACTCACTCACTGCTATTTCAGCATGTAAGAATATACAACTGCCACAGCTACAACAAGTTACCCAGCCAGTCAGCTGTTGATTTAGAGATCACTAACTTAATGGGATGTTGCCAATTCTAAAAGGTGCAGAGATGGAGATAAATAGATGTGGGGCTCCTCAGCATTACAGAGGAATGTCCCCCAGCGAGGAGCCTTCTGGTACAAGCGACCAAAACAAGAATCCTCTCCCCTGTCGCCGGAGCAAAAAGGAAAGAGGAAGAAGGACGGCAGCCGCTCTTTAACGACAGGTAGAAGCAAAGCTGACCTAAACTGTCACCCAACTCCCAGAGCGCACTGGGGCAGGAGATTTGCAGTCTGCCTTATTGGCATATGCTGCGAGCTTGAGTAGTACAAGCACAGCACCTATCGAAACCCCCTTGCAAAGCTGAGAAGGGAAATATATGTTGCTACAATTAAGTTAAGTCGGGAAAAGGCTATTGACATTTTCTTTACACTGTTAGTAGTGTAGTGGGTGCTCTGTCATCAGTCAGAGTCATGCCAAAAGATGCCTAACTGCTTCGGAAAACGGACAGTCAATTCATTTTCATATTTGAGGATTGTTTGATTAACACACGTAAATCTTTCTTTAATGTTAGACTTTTCTCAGCACTGTTTTAAAAAATGTGTTAACGGCGTATTAACCTTTAAAAATAAGGAACTTTAAACATATTTTAATTATCTCAAGTATTCAAACACGTTATTTGACGATAACTTGATAGAATTATAATTTTTTAATCAGAAAAAGTGGTCTGACCCTGAACATCAAACATTGACTTTACTGTATACTGTAGCCTACTACTGCAGGCCTTGTGAGTAACTCTATATTGCACACAATTTAAAAGGCCTCCTGTAAATGTTAATTTCCCAAATAGAAATCGTAACGCTCTGCACAGCGGGTAATGAGCGCAGGCACTTGACCGACTGTTGTTGCTGTGGAGATTTTAGTATTTGTTCTGCAACAGCTCCACTCTCTCAACAGGGTACTTAATCAACTGTAGATCCCTCTGAGGGACACTAGCATTGTTGCGCTAGCTCTCTTAGCCCACAGGGACCAAAGTTGACATTTGTTTTAGACTGGAGTTACCCATTACAGCACACTCACAGAGATTATATTACATGATGGATGCTGCACGTATGTAGCCTTCAAATGATGTGCATTTGTGAAGTCCAGGACCAAAATAACTGTTTCTATGTTTTGCATTTACATTTTGGATAATGGGGACAACATCTTGAATTTTAACATCAACAACTCAGTCCACAGGAAATATGAACTAATCTAAGTGTATGATACAATATGTAAAGATATACATATGTTCCAGGATCCAAAGTTTATCTTTAACATGTTATATAGAAATATGCTCCGGCATACCACTCTAACAGTATGGTTGGATCCATTTGCAGATTGATTCCAAAAACGTTTAAAAAAAGATCCCCCTGTGTGTGTGTGTGTGTGTGTGTGTGTGTGTGTGTGTGTATAAGTGCATTGTTTGTGAATTTCTGCCTCCAGGGGCATAAACCCATGTCCATCCTAATGATATATTAATTTAAAATAATTTGTAATGGCCTGCCAAACATAAATGGCTGCAATGTATGCAACACTTTGGTTTGAAACATTTTAAATGTATATTAACACTGAAAATAAATGATTTGTAAATATTTGAATTATGGCTCTACTAACCCCTTTGCTGTATTCAGATAAGATGTGAACTGTTTGTAAAGATGAGGGAAAGTCAAGTCTGTCTCTATAACTCTATCCTCTCAGAAGGCTAAGTGTCAATCCACAGTAAACATCTCGGGCAGGTGTACCGAGAGCCAAAGATCCAGCGTCAGCTCAGAGAGGCTCTGTGCTGCCGCTCAGCCAGACAGTCAGCAGAGAAATGGAGGCACTTTCATCAGATTATGTGCATTAAATGAATAAAAGGCCTAATTAATGTATAGCATAACCATGTGAAAATACATTTAGTTTTCTATCAGTTTGTTTAATTGTACTGGATCAATACAGAATTTAGTTGAATTGGTTAATACACTCAAGTATATGATATGGAACAAACACATGTTACAGAAGTTGAATAAGGAAATAAAAAATGTGTGTGCTTCAGTATATATTAAAACATGGTTTATGTCCATACACAAAGCACACAATTCATGTTACATTTTCTAAAATTAATTTATCTATTTAAAAAATGTCCTTCATATTCTAAATGTTTATTTTTCTGTATGGTATTACTGCATTGGGTTAAAGAGGTCAGTGATATATATCAGAAAATATGAGCAATTATTTTCATTCTGTGGTAAAAAATGCTGTAAAAACGGGATGACATCTCCTTGCCACTTGCTGAAATAAATTAAATCATTTGTATTGACAATTTTATATTGATTTTGTAAATAAGATTATTTTTATTAATAAAATAAATATCACCAACATATATTTGTGTTGATGTATATGTGTGTTTATGTGTCAGATAATGTATACAAAGTAAAATAATTACTTAAATACTGCTTAGTGATTCCTTAGACTGGGCTCTAATTAAAACTCCACCCACAGCAAACACAGAGTGACCTTCAGTGAGCCGACTGCTGGCATACCACGACATGAAAAGAGAAAGTTATAAAGTCTTCAATCCATTCATTATCAGCACCTCTTTGAAACAACCCAAATGCTGTTCTTCTACCAGAACATCCTACTTGCAGACAAAGCCTGTGTATGTAATTCAAGAACCCATCCTTGTCAGAAAGGGTGTATTTGATACTATATTCCTTCTGAAACTAACTCTACAGGCCCTCTCAAAAAGCATCAGGGGCTGATCCAGTCAGGATTTACAGTATTTAGAGTCTGAGAGACTTTACAGTCTTTTTAGAGATTAAACTGGAGTAGCAAGTGTGTCATAGTAATAAACAGTGTAATTTGCGCTTGAGACGTATTTGTCGGTTTAAATGAATAAATCACATTGCCGGTGCCAGACATACAACTATGGAAATATTTGGCTCCTGCTTTGTGAAACAAAATGGCTTCTCCTTTTCCCTCACAGTAAATACAGAAGAGAAACCTCAAAACAAAACAGTCGAGAGGATAACCATTGATCCCCATCTAAGCCACGCTCAATCACACTTAAACGGGCGGCTCTTCCTACCAGAGGAACCAGCACAAACCTTTAAGTCGACAGCTAATGCCCGGTTTAGTCCTCCCTCTCTCCTTCTCTCCCTCTCTTTCTTTCCCTCCTCAAAAACTGCCATGCTACAACTTAATACCAGACGAGCTCATGCTGGGCGGCTGGGAGTATCTATCAGGGCCTGACTCCACACACTCAGCCTTTGCTTTCCATTTTGCTGTCGCTATTCTTCCTCTCAGCCCCTCCAATTTCTCTTTTGCGGGTCACCGAACCCCGGGACAAAGTGTGTCTGCCCCACCTCCTGATCCTCGGACGCCAACACCGAGATCATCACGCCACACACAATGCTGGGAGATGACATTTCCTCACCCCTGAGGCACCCCCCCTCTCTCGTCTCCCATAATCCAATCAGCAAGGCCTGAGCTTTTCTAATATACTGGTGGTCTCATACTCTGACTTTATCCCTGCAGCTGTGCCGGACCGCTCATTGGCAAGATTAGGGCCTCCTCAGCTCCTCTGATCATGTATTTCAATATGAATGGGACCAATAAGGGGGTGGATTATAGCTTAGTTACTTTGGAAATCCAAGGCCCCCTTTGATGCCCCCGGGTTTGAACGGCAATGGCAGAACCCTGCATGGTCGGCATGGCGTGGCGGCAAACGCCACCTGGCAGTCAAATGTTTGCTCATATGCGCTCATTAAACAATACCACACTGGCACTGTGGGTACTGACTGTGGGCCCGATGGCGAGCCTTGGCCGCGACCAGATGGCGCCGCCGCCAGTATGCCAGGTGGAGTTCGTCGTTGCCACTCGTGAGATGCCTCATGGACGAGGGCTGGGGGTGGGGGGAGGTATGTGTGGGAGGAAGAGGAGCGTGGATGGAGCATGTTGCCAAGTAGGGAGAGAATAAACAAACACACATTGCAGTTACCTTCGCTGCTACACACACACACATTTTCTATCCCTATCTCGATTTTCCTTTCAGTCACTCGGTGGAAACATATACACTTCAGAGATGTAAGCACACACTTAATGGTGAATTATCATGAATCAGAAGAGATCCCTACAGCCACTCAACATCACCTGCATGTATAAATGCAACCCTCCAAACACTAGAAACAAACATTCACACGCAATAAGGTGTCGGCCCCACCACGGCCCCTACGGGAGTTTTTCATTACATATTGAAGTCTGTCGTCTTCTGCGCCGGCCCTCCTGCCCTTACATCTCGGGGCCTTTTGTGTGTGAAGTGCTAGAGGTGATTAATATTTGTTTTCCCTTCTCTGTGGGAGAGGAAGACCCAGCTGATCCACTGTGACCCCTCCTTAATCCCCAGCAAGTCAAGGCAGTCTCTCCATTTCCTTCCCTCTTCTTTTGGTTTCTTACTTCAGAGGGTGTCTACCCCCATACTTACACTTGTGTCGGACCTGAGGATCATACCAGTTTAGAGCCACGATGACAGGCTTCTTTATGAGGGACAGTGAGCACTTTATTTGCCGTTTCCCTCCTCTGTGAAATTACACTTGTAAATATTGTTGTCAAGACATGTTGAGTTTGACATTTAATCTGAAACGGCAAACAAACCAGACGGGGACAGGTTTGCTCCAACCTGCACATTTCTTGCAAAACAGCTCAGTGCAGCAGGATGTTTATATGGACGTTTTTCCAAAATAAATGTCTCAGTGTCAAGTTTAAAAACAGACTTGGATGTCAACTTCGGAGAACAGCTACTTAATGGCCTCTGTATTGGTAACACATTGCTCCCCAGGTAGTTTAGACAGTTTGGACAGGTGAAGGAAGCGTCTTTCTTACAGAAAACAGGAGGATATCCTGAGTCAATTGGGCTGAGATGGCCAGGTTGTGGGGTTTTGGGGCTTTGTTGAGGCCAGTGGAGGGGTTGTCTTGAAGGATTGAGTGGCTTGCGGGGTCTATTGAGCACTTGATCCTGTTGACAGATATACTGCTCTCTTTGTGACCACATGGCTGTGATAGAAATGGCAGGTGCAGTATGGGTAGCCCATGGAAAAAAAAAAAATCCTTTCGAGCGTTGTGTTTCAGCGGTTGTAAAAACACAGCTGTTTTCAGCTTTCTGAACCGGCTGCGCGCTCGGTTTCCAATTCTCTCCAGCTCCTTGTTGCCTTGTTGGCGTCCTCACTAAACTCGCAAACACAGTCTTATGGACTTAGCTCTTTATAAGAGCTTTAGCTGGAAAAAATGTACAGATCAGTATTAACGATCAACACTGTTGGATGAAAGCTCTTAGCAACTGGCTCAAAACCTGCCTCAGAGTAACTGATAGTAATGGGAAACTGCTCGGCTATTTAACACACACACACACACACACACACACACACACACACACACACACACACACACACACACACACACACGGCAACAGAGACAGAAATAGTCAAACTTAGCCTGAATTCATCAAAAGAAGACACAGAATATTAAGTTTCACGCTATAAGCTCTATACATTTGTATTGGAAATAACTTTGTATTTGTATTATAGCTGTATTTATATCTACAAATATAAATACATCTTTAATAAAACATTTTCATGAATGAATCATCAATATTAAAAAACTAAGTAATAGCCTTGGAAGAAATTGTAAATTAGACCACTTGGATGATTGCATTTGATGCATATCAAAATGCATAAGAACACAATTACTATAATTAAAGCCTTGTTCTAGTAAGTCAGTTATTTAAATAAACTTTGAAGTCTCCATTACTTATAGAATTATTATTGATAACCCTAACCCTATGATAACTTTTATTAAAACTATTAGGAGTGCAAATATTATTTAAAAAAAAAGAAGAATTTGTTTAGTTTTCATATTTGGACATTATATAATATGATCAAAGAATATGAAATTATATATTACAAAATACTGCTGCAGCATTGAAGAAGTTGAATTGGACTGAGTGTGTGTGTGTGTGTGTGTGTGTGTGTGTGTGTGTGTGTGTGTGTGTGTGTGTGCGAGACTACGATAACTCTGTTTTGCTATTTCTTAAAACCCTATGGCATAATCTTTAAAAATGTCTCTATAATAAAGCCTATTTTGTCTTTAGTAGTTTCCTGGGTTCCACCTGACGGCGGTGTGTCTGATAATGAGCAGTCAGATTTGTGTGGGAGTGTTCAGCGAGAGAGGCAAAGCTTTTAGCTCTCTAAGATGTCGTCTAATGAGCGGCGCCGAGTGTCACAACTCCTCCACAAATTACTTTTCTCTCCTGCCAGTCCTCCCTCCCCCCCCCCATGTCTTCTTGTCAACACCTTCAGGAACTGTCATCTCCTCGGGCAAGACATCAGACACCTTACTTTGTAACATTTTGAAGGTACCAACTCAAAAAATGTATTCATGGAAATAGATTCCAGCCAAATCAAAATACATTTACATTAGAAACATGAAAAGAGAATTACATTTGCTTGCCAAAATAAGTACAAGCATATACAAATGAGGTATTTTTTGGGTAATAGATACAATTTTGTTCTGAGAAAAGCATGCTTGAAAAATGTTTGAACTGTTTTGAACATATTCTTGTCTTGGAAGATTTATGGGGAATGCTGCAGTAGAGTAATCTTAAAATCCTCAATGACCAACACAACAACACCATCACACCAGGGGGACTTGGGTAATAGAGGTATTGATATCTGCCAATGAAAAACACTAGCACATAATTCTTTGTGGATTCGGCAAGGTGACACATAGATTGACGTCTGATCGACAAAAACCTGAGCTCGGAGCTCTGATTTACGCCTCCAGAGCACTTGCTGTCACTTTTCACTTTCCCAACGTGAAGCAATCGTACCTGCTCATCGCCCTGGGGTTTAACTGATGAATGACATTGCAGTGTTTGGTGCCTCACTACGGGGCCATTTGTGCAGAGATAAGAGAGACTTCCTGGATTAAGGAGGTAGTTGAGGTACATCTCCAGAGAGCCTGTTTGTTTGGGTAAGACAGCTCCTTCATTACTGTGAAACTGTGGGAGGCTGGGAAGCCAACATGTCTCCGAGATAGCACGGGACTGCTGCCAAAATGTACTTAACCAGGCTGGAAATGCAACCCACTTACCCTTGATGCTTCTAATATATTATTGTGATGTGAATCAGGCAAAATGCACGGTTTGATGCATTAATAGAAAGCAGATGCAGACATACTGACTGTAAAATATCACATTCCCACCTCTGATGGTGTGAAACTGCACCCTCTTGATGTTCAGATGTTTTGCTTTGTGGGTGGCCCAGCATGACCTGGCTGGTGACGAGCCTTGGTATTAAAATGAATGAGTTCCTGAAACCAGTGTCACTCTAAAAAAAACACAAGCTGACCATCGTGTTCTTATCCAAGCACACTGGAATACACACAAAGCTCATCTCGGACAGAACCATAGGAAAACATTAAGGCCTAAACAATAAGCTCTGCTGCGTTTGAACAGCCAATAGTGTTTGACCCAAGATGAGTCATTCAATTTTCATCTTAGTAGTCTTTGAGCATTGTGCAATATCCCTGCACCCATTTACACAAAGAACTGCTCAGTCACTTAAACTTCTTTAGCGGTCCAATTAAAGATTTTTTATTTTGGATAAATTGGTTAGTATATACATTACAATAAAATGAATGTATACTTCACAAGCTCCTATTATAACTAAATAAACAGTAACATATATTATGATCATGTTTAAACATAGAGCTTTGTCGAGGTTAGGGTAATATTGCATGTTGGTAAATATTCCTAAAGTCAACTGTGACTTAAAGAAAAAGCTTGGACATGTTTGCTTATAAACATTTAACTGAAATAGGGCTGCAAGTAATGAACATTTACATTATTAATTAATCTTCAAATTCATATTTTATTATTGAATTAAAAGTTAGTCTATAAAGTCAGAAAGTATTACAAAAATGTACAACCAAGCTTCTCAAAGTCCGAGGTGATGTCTTTAAATTTATTCTTGTTGTTATTCAGTTTAATGAGATGTCAACCAGAGAAAGGCAGTAATTGGATATCCCAAAATGTGCAATTTTCGACTGAAAATGCAATTTCAATCATCAAAGCAGTTGATAATAATTGTTCAGGTGAATTACTATTATTGCAGCTGTGAACTGAAAACTAAAGTTTCCCAGACTGACCAAAGAGCTATGATGCCTAACCTGAACGCTCAGGAATCAGGAGATCTTCTGCTTGTTTTTTTATTGCCCTACTATTTTGGACCAATACAAAAACATAGCAAAATGTTGCCCTTGATTTAAATCCTGGCAGTGCCTACATTTACTTGGGAAAACACGTATACTAGCCTATAAACACTTTTCAAGACAGAGTTAGAATGAAGGAAGAACTAAATTAGTACATTTGACTCATAGTAAATACTCATAATGTCTAAATCAACAGGTGAAATGATACATACACATGCACAGTGATGTGTTCAGTGTGCTGCAGTGCTGCGTGGGGCCCTCTGGTTGCCCCAGTGGCTGTGAAGGGGGAATTAGATGTAGTGTTGTCTGAGTCCCTGTTAATCCTCAGCTGATTAGTGGAATTCTCATCAGGGCTCCTTCAGAGAGAGTGAGATGTGGAAGAGAGAGTGGAAGAGAGAAAGGGGGGATAAAGAAATAAAAAAAGGAGAATGGGAGAAACAACTAGAAAGCAGAGTTGGGGAGAACCCCCCTCCCCTTACTTAGCTAGTTTCCTCTCGTCTGTCACCCCCTGCCAAGGACCACAGGCCTACATCTCCTCCGGCCAATAAGATCTCGGGCCCCTGGGTCACCTGGCTCACCGCACTAATCCTGAATCTGCCTTGTAGATTAGCACTTTCCCACTCGCAGCCACTCTAGCCCAAGCCCCAGCAAATCCCGAGGTAAATGTCGGAGCTTCCGGTAAGTGGGTGAGCACGGCGTTGTGCAGTGGATTAAGGAAAATAGGATAATATTTACAAGCCCATCGCCAGTAGTGATAAGGCTGAGGATAAACAGTAATGGTCCGTCTTTAGCCTTTTTTTTCTCTCTCCCTTGTCAAGGCAAACGGGTAAATCTCTGAATCCCTGTGTATAGTCTCTGACATTGATGAGCTAAATTAGTAAACTGAGAATTAGTCCATGTCACTCACTTAGCCTTGTTCATGCTTTAATGGATAAACAACTGTTTAGGAATCCTCTAATAATAATCACACTGAGGAAATAAAGTAAGAATGGATTTCTTTGTATAGTTTTAGATATTTTTAAGTAGGGGTATTACAACTATTTGAATCAGCTTAATTTTCGAGTGCAGTGTCATACTGAGACTCTCTTGAGATGTGTGTGATCTTATAGACTGGAAAAGGACCCTTAAATGAATGACCTTCTCATATTATCCATCGAGGTTTAACTAGAGTCAGACCTGTAGATTGAAATATTCGCGATATATTGTATGTGTTCATTAATAAAATAAATATATTATAGATTAGAATCAGGCTTCAAACTGTAACTCATTGAAGTTTGATATTTGCCAATAAAGCTTGCTTATCCTGGGAATCTTGCCACAACACTACCTGCCATTGAACTTTCCCTTTATTTTTGTAACGTTATCACGGGTACTGGCATGTATGCATGGTTGAAATAGAAATAGGATATACATTGAGCAAAGCCATTTTGTCACTGATCACATTTCAAAACATTCATGCACAGTAGTGTTTTTCCTCTTTACTTTATTATCATTAATGCTGTGTTTTATCAAGCTGTTAGCAAAACTCAAGGGATTTTTTCTTTTTCTAAGGCTTTTTCATGCAGCAATCCTGCAATATTTTATATTTGTATCATTAAATTATATTGTTTTTCCTTATTTATTTTCAGAATCTATGTCTACATGACTCTACATCTATTACAACTTGGTTCTACATCTACATCAAACTTTGCATTACATTTTTTCTACAATTTCACAAAACCATAACTGCTGTTGGTGAATATTTGTTAGTAGTACCCTAAAACATTTGCTCAAAAGAGGCCTGCTTTTGCTGTACGCTCCCTAATAACTATAGGTTGGCTGATCAGATATATCCCCATCTGTACCTCTCATTTCACATGACAGCAAGACACAGGATGGACTGGTTCCCTCTCTACTGTAGATGGCACTGTTAACCTTGACTTGCACTGTATTCAGGCTTCAGTGTTGAGGATGAGGAGTAGAGTAGAAATCGTCGATGTCTGCTCCTTATTAGCTTCTGGAGCTCCGGGGAGAAATTAATTAAAAGGGGGGGAATAATAATAATAATAACATTGATCTTTTTGTCTTCACAGTTATGCTAACAACAGTAATGGACATTTTACAGATAGCCAATACACAAAATAAATACCCTCAATCTTTTATCTTTCAGAAAACTGTCACTGTTTTCTTTTTTTTTTCTTCTTGTGTTTTCCAGAGCGTGCTGGTGCTGGTGGGTGGGGGGATTTTTGGAGAGGGGAGGTTCGGGGTGAGGGCCGGAGTGAAAGGCAAGTGTGTTATTGTAACAGAGCTTATGAGGGAGTCAAGAGGAGGGCAGTGTGCCGATCGCACGCTAGGCTGCATGATTCACAGAAGAGGCCTGCACACGAACCCTCCGGACCCCCCACTCCCCCTCCTCCCTGCTTCTGAAATCCCCACCGTCAGCTTGCATTATGAGACTAATACCAAAGTTATGGCGAATCACCTCACGTCACCTCTCGTGTGGGCGACTCCTACCATCTGGGGTTAATTGGCGAAAAAACGTCAAAACAGACACGCATTACTTCCATTTTTACTGTTGTTTTCTAGTCTGAGGGAAGACAAAACATCGCTGCCATCGATCACCTGCAAAAGAAACAAAAAAAGCTGGTACAAAATGCATTTTATAACACTGTAGTAGCATTGTTTGTGTATCATACAATAAGATGCATAACACCAATCTCAGCATTTATTTTTACAGGGCAGGAAAATAATATGACCTTATTGCTTTATTACTTTAAACTCTTTTGAGACGCCTTTGACAATTTACATCAGAATATTAGACTTGTCCTGCAGCAGCCGCCTCACCCTGTTACATGATCTGAACTGATGAACCCTTATTGAGACAGAAGGGACCCAGCCCTGTCTCGTGACCGGCTCTCGAACCTCTTTCATGTTGCCTGTAAAAGGGGGATGACTGACCTTGTGAGCTGCAGGGATATTAATTTACATCTTCATCAAGCCGCGCCCTCACTTTCGTCTCGTGCATGATTCAAGCCTGTCGAGCATGTCACTGCTTTGCTTCCTGTTCACTGCATAATGTAAGACAGGTGGGAAGAGGGAAAGAGAGTGAGTCTGTACAAATAAAGATGACTAAAAATATGGTTAATAAAATCGCAAAATACTTTTAAAGCTTTCTATACTATCCAAAATCAGAATAATCTAATGACTGTTAAGGGTCTGAAGATTGAAATGATATTGGTTTCTGCTGCTCATCAATAGTTAATTCTATCAAATTGTAATGCAAGCTAGCAAATTTGCCCAAGATATGAATTCCTGATAATTGGGAAAGATAAATGTTCTTTGTCCTCTTTACTTCTCCACAATCCAATTAGGATTCGATGCCTAGAAAATCAGATGACTGTATGCTCTGGAGCAAGATGAAGTTAGCTTAGCTGCTCATTAGCCATTTCCTTGAGCCCTCTTGTAATATTGTCTTACCAAAGTTAGCTTTGGTCTGAATCAGTAATCAAGTGCACCCATCCGGTATTTGATGACATTTTTACCTATTCCCAAAGCATTTCCTCTTCCCGCAAAAATTAATTAGTTTCAGCTTGGAAAAGGAAAACGGGGGAGTCGTGCTCATATTGGGTTCAGTTACTTTTCTTGTTTCTTTTCTCTCCTGCTCAATCCTTCAATCTGATAACATCCTCTGTTCTTTTTTCCTCCTTTTGAATTTATTTTTCTCTTTGTGGTCCCACTGTTCTTGCTTATATCTCTGTTTTTTTCCCACAGAAACATGACTGAAGCTCAGAGTGGGGGCCTCTGGTGAAAACTAACCACTTTGTTGTGTGTTCTGTGCACACCCACTCTGCTTTGACTGGAAAAGGACCCCATGTGGGAATAAGGTGGGAAGAACACTATACACAGACGTCCACTGTAAAAAATATCCACTTCAACAAGTAGCATAATGAACTCGGACTGAAATGTGTATTCAATATTATCGACAATATGTCATCATTTGTGTATTCGTAAACCTTTTATGAGAATCAAACCCTTTAAGATGTATTTATGAATAAAGCACATAAGGCTTTAAGGGGAGCTTTACCATGTCAATGGTTGTCTGACATTTGAAGGCCAACGTTGCTAGGAAACACATTGTCGATGTACCTTGATGCACTAACAAACTGGAGCATGTCTTAGCGTTGTAGCCTACATCCTACAATGTTAATACGAGACGTTTGTTATCCATTCAACAAGCCTGCAATGTTGGTTATGTATCATAACTTGTAAGATATCTGTCACTTACATCATTCAATGTTGAGATGACAAATCAAGCTGCTGAGTTTGTATTTCACTTAGACAATAGTGGCTAGCCTAGCTTGCTAAGGTTAGCACTGATTCCAACTTGACATACAGTAGGCCTACCTTTTAATATTTTACTTAAAACCTGCCTACTCATTATCAGATTTGTTCTCATTGCTGTGTGGTTCCCGCATTGTACAATGAGGGTTCTTGCTACCGAGCTGCCTTACTCTCGTAACTCAAAGCAAGAGGTAGCCCCGTTACGTTAGCACTCAATATGTTAATCTGTGATTCCAATCATGACAAATACTAACTATACAGATTCATGGAAGTCCTTATACAAATGCTTTACAATGTCAGATTCCCAGTTAGATGACTGCCCGTGTGGCTATTAGTGATAACTTAAACTTTTGTTGTGCTGTCCCAGCAGAAAAATAACATAAACTCAAATTCATTATGTGCGCACAACCTAAAACAAACACCAATGATATATGTACTAACTAGTTATTTCTCAGCAAACGTTCAGTTGGACATTTCTTGCAGTGTAGAAACCAGAGAATAGCCTATATGTACATAGCAATTATATCTCAGCACCCTGTGCATACCTACATTGTTGAAGCACACTCAGAAGGGTCACGGCCCAGGGGATCGGGGTCTGCCCATTAAAACATCATCAGACAATGCAGATTATTTAAAGAGACATATGACTCTCCACTGCTTCTGTTTACTCTCCCTCCCCTGGATGAAAAGATAATACCATTTGGAAATCAAAGAGAAGATGGAAACTGTAATTTGCACTGAGTTAAGTCACCACAGGTCAGAAGTTGCATGTACGGACATCTGATTCATTTATTTACAAAGGGGATTTAGAGTGGATGAGCTGGCCTCCCGGGGTTATTTTTCCAAAATGCTTTCTATCTATCCTGGAAACTATTTTGGTTTCCAGAACTCATCTTCATGTTTTTCTAAAACTTGATGGGTTGATCCAAAGGATATATTTCAAACTATAGTTGCAGTAGGTTAATTCCCTTTTATTTGAAATAGAAAATTAACTGACTTTCACTTCATACTTTTTTTTTTGTTAGAAGTCAGACCCATCTATGTCTCTCACCTTCAACCAGATAAACCAATCAGCATGTACACCCCCCCATCGTGCCCCTGGAGGGTCCGTCACCCTGCTGCATGCCCACCGTATCTGGAATATTCAGCTCAGATTTGCTTCCTCTAATTGTCCTGTCAGTAAACCAGGAGCCTCCCTCACTGTTCCATGTCACCCTTTCTTATAACACGCTGCCTGATGTGTGCAGATAGTGCCTTTGTTCTTGAGGAGCGCCGGCTGTTTTCGCTGGTGACTTGTGTGTTGAATGAATAGCAGGTCCTACTCAGTGCAGTGAGAGCACAAACAGTAAAACTGAGGGGAGAAGAGAGAAAACATGCAATGGCTCAATTAAATGCTTCTTTCTTAAAATCAGGCAGAGCTGGGTCCTGACTTGTCATTTGCATAAGAGTGTTTTCAACACAAACACAGTTTTATAGAAGATAGCAGTGTCCTGTTGCTAAATTAAACATAAAATCATCATTCAATGAAATTATAGATAATAAAATCACCAATAAAATAAAATTAAAATTACATTTCTGTACTTGACTTAAAAAAACACGTCCAACATCTTTCTTTATGATACTTCCATCCTAAAACAGTCTGTCTAATTAACTTAATGTGACCGACACATGCCTTTTTCACATACAAAAGTCAGCTTAATTTTAGTGTGGAGATTTTTTTGGATCAGACAGCTGTGTTGAAGTGGCCAATGTGCATAACATACATTTTTACTCACTAACACACATACACAAGAAACATCTGGCATTAAATTCAGTAAAATGTTTGTGTTCTATTTGCTGTAAATAACATTTATTTTTACAGACTTTTTTTACCTTATCGTGATCTTACCCCCTGTAAACAATCCCCTCCCCCACCCAACATCAATCAGGTGTGAGAGGCATTGTGGGTAATTTGTTAACCTTTATCCAGTGACCTCTGCTGCCCTCAGGATCACCCTCAGTCTGACGGGGAACACTGCACTGGATTTGCCCACAAACTTATATTTTTTCATTAACACGATCCCTGCATAATTCTGTCTGTATTTGCTGATGTATTACAAGATACAGTACTGTGAGCACAAATCACACATAACAATGTAACACTGAAGATGTTTTTGATCTTATAAGCAAATATAACCGTGTATACAATTATAAGTTCCCTTAATTTGACATTCACAATCAGTTTCGTGATAAAATTAGAAGAACAAAATGTGTTCTTATTATCTTTGTTCAATTACAAGGCAGAGGCAAAGAAAATGCAGTTCATTTCTCTGTTCGATTATTATTCAAGGCACAGCGCTGGCTCACTGCTAACTCTGAGAGCAAATGCTCTATGCCGATGCATATTCATATGTTTAACATACAGACATGCATTCCTAATGATGTAGGAGAGGACAGAATGCAATAAAGCTCATTAATACTTTTTACCATGCCAGTCAGTCCCCGGCATGACAACGCTGCATCAAATCGAGCTCATTCAGTTCTCCAATAAAGAACGACTCAGATGTGAGATGAAAACAGAGAGAAATTAGATTGGGTTTAGTCTTTCAGTGGTAAATTTGTTCTTTTTTAATTATAATTTCTCCTGGATGTAGGGTGAGTTTCTCAATCATAAAACTATTACTTAACTTTGAAGGTTTTTGTTCTTAACTCTTTACATGAGAGATTAACAGTCACCCTTTCCAATGAACGAGATGTATTCTGTTGAATCAGGGAGATTGATCCTCTTAATTTTTACATAAAGATTTAAATCTTGTTTTAGAAAGATTTAGAGAGCGAGAATCAAGTTTTGAATGTTTTCATGAATGTGCAGCCAAATACGTGAAATAACACCATTATTTTGACGATACTATTGCTTATTAGCATCACGGTAATTTGAAGTGGGATGAAACATTTTATGATTGCTGGATATATAATATACTATAGAGTCTTTAATGTACAACATAAAACAATACATTTGTAAAATTCGGCAGAAGATTATACTTCAGCTGACCTTTGACAATTGAGCATGCACCAAATGAACTCGATCATGTCAAAACATTGTTAAATAGGACCAAAACCAGCCCCACACAGAAGCAATGAGCTGCCTAGAAACTTTGAGATTTACATTGGCAAAAAGCTCAGCAGAGTGCTCTCTGAAATAAAGAACCCAACCTAAACACTGGCTTTGTTTATTAGTCTCAAGGCTTCATAAAAGCCACTAAAGCCACTTCCAGGGCTTTACTAAAACCTTACTCAGAGGTGGCAATTTGCCACCTCTGAGCTGATGAAAATACATTTGGAATTCAAAAAATGCCATAGGTAGATGTAGACCTTCCTGCCTGCTCCTAACTCACTGCATTATCAGAGATGGGTCGATAGCCTTTAAATCACAGAAGTAGCTGCTACTTTTTACGAGCCCTTCCCATGAAACTTCTCTTATCTTTATACATGCCATGTCACTTTTGGTTTTAAAATGTAACATGAACCAGCCCCTGATGTTAGGGGTTAGACAACCAGACATCTCGTCCAGCCAGAGTGGGTAGACATCAGTAATGGCCGTGGACTTTGTTTATAAATTATTAATGATTTTCTCCCCTCCCTGTCATTTTGGACAGGCTGTGAGACGAGCCGATGCCTCTCCTGTTTGCGTGGCAGCGCGCTCCTCAAACAGATTGCAATTTATTCCTCTGCAGTTTGTCCGTCAAGGCTAACTCTGACAACATAATCCCAAACTAATCCGCCATGTTCAGTTTTTCTTGTTGGCTCTCCTGCAAACTGCTCTGCCAAATCCCGCTACCTGTCAGCCTGGCCTTGTGATGGGGAGCCCAGACGAGCTGCCAGCCCCGCTGCAGTGGCTCCCGTGGGGGGAGGAGGGAGGGAGGTGGGGGAGGCATGGTGCCTGGGTAGACTTAACCCCTGCCTCCCTCTCTGTAATCCACTGTAAACAGCCAGAGCCTTAGAAGGGCTAACTGCACTAATCAAGCCCCAAGCTCGCCCAGTCACTATCATACACAGTGCCCTAAGAACTAGAGATTTGAGCAGCTACTGCAGTGTGTGCAGGGTATGAGTGTGTGTGTGTGTGGAGCAGAGGGGCCCATTGACAGCTCCTAATCCCCAAGGAAGGAAAAGGGTGCGAATATAGGTGTCATTACAATGGATAGCGACAAAAAGGAGTTTTCCAATACTTAAATATAAATAATTTGGGAAAACTAGATCCTTACACCTCATGAAATCATATATTGAGTAAAAATATCTTAACATACAAATAAAACCTACTTCTTATCCAATGAAAACACATTGAAATGTAACAACTCGGAGAGAAAACACACATATTAACATTAAATGATAGAGCAAATATGAATACAGAAAGAAATATACTTACATATGATCAGAAGATGGCCTGAACTCCAGTAATTTGGACAAAAATTCTGTATTTCCCCAAATGAAAACCAGCCACTCAATATTCTCTCTCATTCAGCCTTTGGAAAGCCACATTTACATTTCCCTCACAGCCTCCCTCAGTTTCTCTGACAGTGACCCAAAATCCACAGGAAGAACATAAAAGGCCTGACAGGACTCAAAGGGAGGCGAGGTAAGCCAACTCCCCCCTCAATGAAAACTAAAGTTTCAAGAAATGACTGGACTTGACAACACAAGCAATACAACTTTAACCACTTGTTTTTTTCCATCTTTCTCTTTCATTGTTCCCAGTAATGAGGAGAGTCAGCGGGGTGTCGTGGTGGGTGGGGGTTTGGGATTTAAAAACCCACTTTGTCCGTGTCCATCAAGCCTTATCAGTAGATTTCTAGGTGATACAAACACAAGAGGCATATTTTGAATTAATACAATGATTTCTTGTGTGTAAAAAAGAATACAAAATGTTATGTTATAGAGGAATGGATGCAAAAACAAGGTTTCTCAAAGTCTAAAAGGAACAAACAAACAAACAGCATTTTCACAATACTGCAAGCAACTGCAATCATGCAACTGTAAAATGACTGTTGCAATATATATATAAAAGTTGATTCAGTTTTAACTGTGAGATATTATCTATCTCAAGCAGGTTTCATAATGCTGCAAGTTTGATTTCTAATGGTTATTGTAACAGATTATGAAAAGCGATGGCAATCAAATAGAATCTCAATCCATCTAAAAATGTATAATGAAAAATATTTTGAGAGAACTGTGATAAACAAACATGATAAACCTATCTATCTGGTCCTCTAAAGTAACTGGGGCATCAGCAAGAGGGCCCCATGGATACACTGGAAACTTGGGGCTCCATGTGGATTCTGTGTCCTGGTCTGTGTAACTATGAAGTTCCCTCATCCGCTTTCTAACTCCTGAGACTGTGGGAAAGCTCCGGACAAATATGTTTGCCACTTTAGCGCTTCAGATAAAAGTGGCCTTGAAAGGTGGAGCTTAGGAGAGTGTTTGAGATGACGGAGAGGGAGTTGGCGGAAGTGCAGGGAAATGTGAACATGACATGCAGCTGATAAGAGTCCTCCAGCGGGTTAACACCAGAGCTTGTAACTGGGATTGCCCCGAGAAGCCCTCTTAGCAAGGCCTGACAACTGCACGATAGCAATGCAAAAACACTGGCACTCACAGGAGTGGTGCATACTGCAGGGCTGTGTGCCGCTTTGGACCAAGCACGCAGAACACCTCTGCAGAAGATCTGGGATGGAAAGTCCAGATGTTGCACTGGCAAAAGCAAAAACATGGCAGAAAATGTTCTTTGAATGCACTGTAATTAAC